>BGPT01000003.1:64431-82601 GCA_003297045.1 Symbiodinium sp. clade C Y103
CGGCTTCGCCACGCTCAAACAGCAGGGCCTTGAGGGACGGACTGGGCCTGCGGGCAACGGCCCCCAGTGCCTAACGTCGCTTTCTGCTTTTTGAACTTATACAAGAAAACTGACTCTCTTGTTCCTGCATATCCGTTTTTCTCTTTTGGCCCCTTGTTGCTGGTAATTTAGCCCTTTGTTGCTAGTAAGTGCTCCTCTAACGCGCTCCCCCTGCTGGCGGCAGGGGTCNTTTCTCTTTTGGCCCCTTGTTGCTGGTAATTTAGCCCTTTGTTGCTAGTAAGTGCTCCTCTAACGCGCTCCCCCTGCTGGCGGCAGGGGTCGGCGGATTATCCGTGAGGATCTCCGGAATCTTGGCGGTAGCATTCGATGGGTCGACCATCCAGCGATGATTGCGGACGGATTGACGAAAGTAAAGGGGTCTAATGTGTCATTGTACAGGGTGCTGACTAGTGGAGAGTTTCAACTGATAGCTGAGGAAGATCATATGGAAGCACGACACAAAGCCCGACAAGATGGGCAAACACCCCATGGGATCAGAAAGTTTGGAATCAACAAAAATGTTGGGTGCTGTGAAAGTGATGTATCTCATGATGTGAGCATTGATTCCAGCTCGTGTAGGGGCCCTTAGTGTGACGCGAGTGAACGCATCGATGCATGGTTGAGCCTGCCGAGAAAACAGTCTGGCGCTTTTGCACTTCCGCTCACAGCATGTTATATCACATTGTGCATACATACAAAAAAATTACACAATTAAACATTGTACATGTATATGTAGATTCATAAACACATGCTGCCTCTATACTACAGAAAAACAATGTATTATATATTTGCGTGTGCTTGTGCTGTCCATTCCAATGGATGAAATGCCTGCGGTGAGTCCTCCTTCTGGCCTCTGGCAAGGTCCGGGTCGATATCGCCCGCTTTGGATGGCAAAAAAATGTTGTCTCTCTCTCTCTCTCTCTCTCTTTCTCTCTCTCTTTGTGATGTCTTCTCATCAATCTTGCATTTCAGATAAACTTGCGTCGCGAAGCCGTGCCTGCCCAAATGATTCCTTCAGTTTCTACCTTTTCCAAGATGCACTGTTTAGTTGCGATTCCCAACATGCTTCCCTCGGAGGGGCTCTTGAATACATGGCCAGCAATGTGAACTTGGCAGGGAAACGGATATCAATCAAAACATGCGTCCTACAAGCCCAAGGTTGCAGAGAGAAATTGCACCGCAAATGTATTGTCATGCTTCCCATACATGCAGAATGATTTCCCAACTGTCAAAAACATGCAGAATAATTTCGTGTGGCAACCCAATCTGATCAGACTTGAGTAGATGACTCAGTACCATTTGTTTCCCCTTATACATGGGTCATTTTCCACAGCAAACTTTAACTTACTGGAGAGCAAATTTCTTGTCAAACCCTTGGAGTAAAGGACAACTATCTTCGGATGCTTCACCTGGGCACGCTCAGCGATTTGGCTCTAGGCAACTGGTGAACTGGTCACAATCCTAGCCCCAGGTTTGCAGGGAAAAGTGCGAATTAGAGTCATCAAGAGGTTCTATCAATCTATCACGTTTTAATCTGGTGTCTATACATCTGACATCATATCATATGATATCAAATGGTATCATCGAAGGAAGTTTAGAAGCTAAACCTTCCTACAATATGGACAGATGGAAAAGCACAGCAAGGAAGAAAGTAAGAAGATGGAGAAAGTCAGACGTGAGAAGATCAGAGATGAGAAAGTCAGAAGAGAGAAGATGCAGGTGCGNGATGGAAAAGCACAGCAAGGAAGAAAGTAAGAAGATGGAGAAAGTCAGACGTGAGAAGATCAGAGATGAGAAAGTCAGAAGAGAGAAGATGCAGGTGCGAGAAAAGGTAGGCAAGTCGCGAAACACTGTGTTTTTCCAATGTTTTGTGGCTCCGGAGGGTCGAGAAGCAGGCTCGCTCAAGCGGCGGGTGCGGAGACACCCGGCCAGACGAGAGATGAAAAAGTGCACGTCGTTGTGGCGCGAAGCACATTTGGAAGTAAAAAGGGTAATTAAAAACTGTCGGTCTCGAGCACTTTTGGAAGTTGAGATGTGGAAAAAGTGCACGCCGTTGTGGCGCGAAGCGCGTTTGGAAGTAAAAAGTGTTAAAAACTGTCACGTTCGGACAACTTTTGGAAGTTGAGATGTGGAAAAAGTGCACGCCGTTGTGGCGTGAAGCACATTTGGAAGTGAACATGTACAAAGCACTTCATTGTCGGACCACTTCTGGAAGTTGTGCTGTCAAAAAAGTGCACGGCGTTGTGGCGCGAAGCACATTTGGAAGTGAAAATCGTAAAAAACTGAGGGGTTCGGAGCACTTTTGGACATCCTGACATGGTTTTGTGTGGCAGGCGCAAGGGATTCTGCACCTTGTCAATAGTGAGCTAAACGTGTGGGTTTTGCAACATTTTCAAAAATAATGGGAGGCGTGGGACATTTGAAGAGGATCTGCCAAGATGCATTTTTCGTGGCAGACGCAGTACAAGAGACATCTCAGGCATAGATGTTAAAAGGTCAGAGCGTTGATTTCCTGAGAGGGGTTGCATTTCGGAGCATCAGAGCTTCAGGTTTGCTGAGATGATTTTGCGTGACAGGTGCAGCACTTTGTATGACCTGGCGTGACTTTTTCGTGGCAGGCGCAATACTATAGAGACATGGCATGGAAAAATCGCAAAACGCATTGGTACGAGGCCGTCAGCTGCACACTCAACTTTCCATTTTTGAAGGAAGCCTCGCAGAATTGCTTNGACATGGCATGGAAAAATCGCAAAACGCATTGGTACGAGGCCGTCAGCTGCACACTCAACTTTCCATTTTTGAAGGAAGCCTCGCAGAATTGCTTCGTTCGTGATGTTGTCAACTTGGAAAATGGACGAAGTCTCGCAGATTTGCTTCGTTTCGGAATGTTGCACTACAACTACAACTGCAACTGCAACTACTACAACTACAACAACTACACCACAACAGCTACTACAACCACAATTACAACGACAACCACGACAACTACAACTACAACTACAACAACAACTTCAAGTACATGACAACTACAACTACAACAACTACTCGTACAGCAAGTACAACAACTACAACCAGAGACATGGACAGATGGCCAGCGACGAACCGATGATTGCGAGAAAGTGCAACGATTGTTCGGTCCATCAGTGGGTTCGCTCTGCCATTCATCCTTCTCAGCAACGAGCCTCTCCTATAGGTTTCCTATTTTTGAAACTTCCGCCACCGCCTTGTGCGGTACTACTGGTATGAAATCAAATGTGGTATATCTCACAAGATTTGGGATGCTCGGAGGCCCTGCACACAAGCCGCCAGATCGCTTGCAGCACTGCGCGGCCAGTGTGTCTTGCCGCGCCAAAGTGCAATTTGTGCCGCCATGGCGACAGGGCTGACATACAGCCTGGCTCATCGCTGTAGAAATCCAAGCGCAAGGGAGATAAGCACCTTGGACTTCATTGGCTTTTGAACACTCTGTGGACCAGGCTGCTTACAGCCCAAAAAAACCTGCTGGAAAGAAGACGTCCATGATGTAGTTGTGAGGTGGACAAGTATCTGACAAGAATGGCTTCGGGTCCAAAATGTTGTACTAGATGGCAAGCAAAACTGGGAATTCAAAACAATCCAACAGTGATAGTGATTTTGAGTCATAGCCAGATGGTTCGGCTTCGACCATGTCTGTTTTATGGAATATTTCATGGGCATTTGACATTTGATCATTCAGAAGGTCATGCAGAAATCCGGCTATGGCTCAAAAGACTTACAGTAACCTCCGCAATTGGCCGGCTTGACACTAAAACATATTCAGGGATCCATTTCTACCATTTTCTACCCTATGTTTGAGCCCGACTTCGCACGCGTTGCAGGAACTACGTGTCTGCAGCATTGAAAATAGCTATTGGCCCACTAGCTATGTTTCAATGCTGCAGACACATAGTCTTGGCTCAACATCATTCAGAAGGTGTTTTGCGGTGGCGGCGTGAAGGACAGCGCGGGTGGTTGTGGCACACCCATCATGAGGCAATCTCGCAGATGATGGTTGGCCATTCTCAGCTTTGTGGCCATCCCTTTCAACAGAGGTCGCCCCCTTTATATACGCAGATGTGCAGTCAGCTACGGGGGTTGCTCGGTGCATGAGTGAATTCAAATCTATGGAAGACTTGCAGTTTGCAACTTGCAGAGATTTGGATGAATTCATTGAATGCGTTCAAAGCCGTGTTTCCTTCTTGGTGTCTCAGATTGTCTACATTCATCCTTGTTTTTTTAAACCTTTTTTAACCCTACCTCAGCATGGACCACGCAGAGGTATCGCCCAGCCACAGTAGATTGATTTATAATCACCATGCATCATGCACCTGCGGCGAGGGAGCAAGGGCAAGAGACAACTCATTGTAGTTCTTGTTGACGCCTAGGTCAAGGGTGTTCAAGGTATGTTCCAAAGGTTTCAGGTCGGAACTATGCCAAATTGGCTATGGGATGCTAAGGATGTGATGGATCGAAGCCCTGGTACCCTGGTAGAACCCCAGAATAGTTGGTAAATGGATGTTCACCCTGGAAATGGGTGAATGGATGGGGAAGTTCCCCCACCAGACCCTCAATAATGCGGTGTCCAGCATTTTCTGCAGGATATCTTGGGCCATCTCAAGTACAACCACGTCACCTGGCGTCGAGTCGCAGTCCTACAGATCCCCATGTAAATCGACGTAGTCTCGCAAAAGCAAGGGTGCCCCTTTCATGTGTTTTCAAACAGAAAGGGACACTCTCAGTCCCCGCATTTCGCATGTCTGATTTTTTCACTATTTTGAGAAATATGTTTTAATATGCTTTTAATCCTATAAAAAAAGATAGTAATGTAGTAATATGGTTACATTTTTGAAGAGAAAATTAAATTGTGAAACAAATGAAATGAGCTGTATGATTGTGAGAAATCAAACCTCCATAAGTCTAGCAATTTAGGTCAATAATGAGAGCTATTGTATTGAGCCAAAAAGGAACATGGTTTTTTGTTTCGCGCGCTTTGGGACCCTCCCCCGCATTCTCTGAGGATTTGAAGATTTTGGAGGCTCGTTGAATAATCCTTGGATCTCCCTGGAGCTCCTTGGAGCTCTTTGTCGTTTGGAAGACCGTACGGAACAAAAAAATGCTTCTACGTTGACACAACTGTGTATTGATATAACGTTGCCAATTCTATATAGCTACCAGGTGGCAAGTAGCATGACAGCATGACGAAGCATGAGCACCAACCAAAGACGGCTAAAATAGAATGTGTTAAGAAATTTGGCATATTTCTACAAATATATAATGTAGCGCAAAAATGCAGAAGCTCCCAGAATGCATTCATGTGAAAGGGGATCCTTGCTCCATGTCCTTTTGATCAGTTGGTACTCCTTTTCTTAGTTCTTTGGTCTGGTCTGTTTAAAGTTTCATGTGCTGTTTGTGATTTAGTTGGGGAATAGTTTCAATGGTATTTAAGCATCTTGTCACACGCATACAATGTGCATTGTACAAGTTAAAAAAGCAGCTCCAATCAGGCACTGCCACTGATGTCTGAAAGGGTCATTGTGATATATATATATACTTCTTTGCATATGCCAGACCCATTTGCTGTGCCAACACATCCAAGCGGCAAACATGTCTAGAACACAACTATATATATATATATATATATACATATTGGTATATTTCCTGATATAAGTGAAATGACAACTCTTTGGTTGCAATAGGTTCTGACCATAAGAGTTGGCAAATAGCAAGGGTGATCTCAACTCTCCCTTGCTCCAGAAGGAACGCTGTCTCTGCATATTCCATGGCAACTTGGCATGCCAATGCACAAGTATTCAGATGCTCTGAGCTATTTACAAGTTTTGTTATATATGCGCGTGATATGTATATATAATACAATATAATATAATATAATATAATATAATGTAATGTAATGTAATGTAATACAATATAATAAAATATAATTTAATATAATGTAATATAATATAATATAATAAAATATAATATAATATAATATAATATAATATAATATAATATAATATAATATAATATATATATATATGTATCAATGGCATTGAAACATGGCAAACTAAATCGAAATCATTGGATGCTAGAGCTACATGATGCCTACTTTTGACCAAACTAACCAAGTATAATAAGCTGCCCAAGAAATATTCAAGTAGAACCAACTCTAAGTACAATGGCTTCCAGCAAGCAATGTATGTGAAAGTCGGGACTGGGTATATACATGTAAAAATGTCAATTGTATTAATAGAGGTATCTCTTGGCAATCACCACAACACAAAACTATATATATATATATATATATTATAGAAACATTCAAAATCTAACCACGCAGTTGTGACCATGGAATGCTGGTCATGCTGTCTGCTTGTGCATTGACACAGGAAGTTACCATAAAGTATGCCAAGAAATATAGCAATAGTTTGTGCCAGGAGAGTCAATTGGAATTGGCGCTGCCATTTGCAAATTGTTGCAAGGGAAAGTCTTGCAATTAAAGGGGTGGCTTTTACAAAGATCACCATTGCAAATTCAAATGGCTACTTGTCTACCAACTCTGTAATGGTTGTATAGTAGGGAGTACCTGTTTTACATATCTATAGGTCAAAGAACTAGATAAGATCAGGAGTACCAAATGACAAAATGGATCTGGAGCTAGAGGCAGATACATCCATGTTTGAAGAAGAAATGGAGCAGGAGCCTAGCATGTGTGTACCAAGAACACCAATCACAACCAATGGAATTGCAAATGGAAGCCAGCACAAGACTGGCTTGCCAGCAAACACAAAAGACAAGACATAGCCAAAGGACTCTTCGTTATCATCATGCGAGTAAAAAAGGATGAGAAAATATGTTGAATATATACGTTTATTTATTTACGTTTATATGTATGTGTTTTTCCGTTTAGTGCCGGAAAATTGATTCATGGTATGTAAAAAAATTGAAACATATACTATATTTAAGACATGACAATGTAGCAAAAATACATACATATATATATATATGTACATACATACATATATATATATATATACATATACATATATATACATATATATACATATATATACATATATATATATATAGCTATATACTTATATTTATACACAGAATATATAAGATACGAAAACATGGTCAAAAAACATTACAAAACACCGTAAAACATTCTCAAAAGGGTTTCCCCAGCCCCGAGTCGAGATTTTTTAGCTGGCTTTTGCCAGTTTATGAGGCAGGGTATAAATTTGCCACCCCCTTCAAACAATACGTACAAAGGTCTTATATTGAGGTTGTTTTGTGGAATTGCACAACAAAGGAAAGATAGAAATCCACCACCCCCCCCTCAAACAATACGTACAATGGTCTTATAACGTCTAATGCGGCTGATGTGGCTCCTCGCCATGCCTGGGATGCCAAGTATGCTACTTGGCTCACTTCCCCATAATTTGCGGCAACAACCCTTCGCAGACTTCGTCCGGGTCCGTTAAAAAGAAGGGCCATTTTGTCCGAGAAAACATAGGTCCCGGGCAAACGTCCGGATCTGTGTGTAGTATTAGAACCATAGATACGACTAGGATTTATGGTAAAAATATCCATACTTCATAGGGATTGAAAAACAAACACACATCGCTTGGGGCCACCGTGACCGTCGTCACCAGGTCAAAATCTTCATGGATTTCGCGGAGATTCCGCAGCTCGGAGAGCAGACCTGGCNAACAAACACACATCGCTTGGGGCCACCGTGACCGTCGTCACCAGGTCAAAATCTTCATGGATTTCGCGGAGATTCCGCAGCTCGGAGAGCAGACCTGGCAAAAACCTTTAGGAAGGGCAGGTTCATAGCTTCATTCTTGGCAATTTTTCATGGGATACTTCAGTCATGTATTTTTTGTTTTTGCAGAGTATCGAAGTTCAGATTACAAAACCCTCCTCAATGGGATTCCNTCATTCTTGGCAATTTTTCATGGGATACTTCAGTCATGTATTTTTTGTTTTTGCAGAGTATCGAAGTTCAGATTACAAAACCCTCCTCAATGGGATTCCTAAATGGATGCAGCACATTCCACCAGGGCTTCGAAGGGAGTGTTGTCATGTCGGGAAGGGATTGTCTCGGAGACCTTTGCCCAGTGGTGAGATAAATTCAGGACATTAGGCTTGCGATTGGCTTGGGGGAACATGAGGGTTTTGAACAATTTCGGGCCCTCAGTCAGGCACGTCATAGGCATTTTTGGTGTCTAATGTGGCAAACCCATCCACAAAATCACCACAAATGTGTGCTATGAACCATCCACAAATGGTAGGTTTATGGTATTGGGTTTCCTGCATTATGGGATTTTGACAGGCGCCCCCAAGTTTCTGATTTGTGCATGGCCAGACCTCTCCTGCTGGTAGTTTGGGCATTGAACTGCCGCTGAGGACTGGAGATTGCGGATATCTCAGTTGCTAGTGGGGGTGGGCCTGGCGGGCCTCCTACCAGATGTAGACATGGCATGACTAGCCATGACGGGGGCTAGGAGTTGATTTGGATCCCAACTTTGTTTGCTTGAAGCAAAACTGCATGCCTTGTTCCAATCAGCGGCTGGAAGAAGTCTTTAGGGTCGAATTGGTGGTTCATCCTGCAATATCCGGTTTTCCTTGGATGATGGTTGGACGAAACCGATTGAACTTGGAATTTAATAATCCTGAGATTCTGTTGACTTCACGAAGTTCTGCTAATGGTTGTATTGGAAGTGTGCGGTTCAGGCGCACTTCATGAGGGTCTTCAACTGTAGTGACCGGAAGACACGGTTGAATCCACTGACATGAAATGTCTCGCGTCAAACAAACAGACCCAGGGACCCAGAGATTTTCAGGTGCGGCGCGGAGCGACAACCCCCGGCTGCGATTAGAGGCGTGCCCCCGAAATGGGGCGACCGCAAGGTGGAGGGGTGAAAGCATCTGTAGCTATGGTTCAATGTGATTGCTGCTCCAATGAGATTGTTTTTCACACCAGAGATGATCATGGAATCCCTTTTTGAGCCATACGAATTCGCTGGGTATTCAATGTGTTTCCAATCAGGCCAAGCCTTGACTTGCCGTGCTCTGAAAAGATCCCATAAACAGGGCAAGGACCACAACGGCACCTACTCACTTCATCCTTCACTGTTTTGCAGTACTCGGTAGATTCTTTTGCAGAGATGGAGTAGTAGCTTACATTTATTGCCACATCTTTTGTAGACAGCATCTCGCCTCTGCCTGTGCATGTCGTTCCCTCAGCAGCTGGCCAGTGAAACTGTCAATCTCAGGCATATGACGCTGACACACATATTTGGTTTGGCGGAAAAGAGTCTGTGGATCCATTTCTACCATTTCTTGAATTTGCCATAGATATACTATGTAAGTCTGACGCAGAGATTTCAACAACTTTGTCCGTACAGATGTTTTCTTGGGGTGGAGCTTGCCATCGTGGGGATGATGTGGTGCTGTCCCTGCTGTTGATGCGGCAGTGGGTCAAGTGACTCCCAACATAACTACAACCCAAAGGGAAAACGACTTCCAACACCGATTTGCGGAACCATGATGACATTCTGAAAATAGCAATGGGCCCCCACTGGTTCAGGCTTCGAACAGCATTTCTTCGGGCAGTACTGTTGGAGTTGCCTCTAGGGGATGCGTGTGCAGGTGGTGATCTGACAAAGCGAGCCTGGAAGGCGACGAGAAGAACCTGACAATTCCCTTGAATCCAGCTGACACAAGATAGACTATAGAGCCGCACCTGCCCAATGGATGTGAAGGGAGTTCCTATAAGTTGAAATGCGGATTTGGTGCAATTGATCAGACATGATCAGAGTATTTTGTTTCCCCCACCATTGGGAAATCTACTGGAATGTTTTCATTCCAGGTCTCGCCAACAGCTGGCGTTTGCATGATTTCACCCAGGAATCGGCTCTGCAGTTTCCGCAGCTTTTGGATTTTGGGGTTGAGGACGTGGAACGTAGCTACTGTAGTCAGAATAGATACAGTACTGTACTGTAAGGTTGGTGTTTCAAAAATGGTTGCGCCCAAACATAGGGGTAGACAGTAGTCCAGCCCGAGGTATTTAGGTACTTGGGGTTCAGCCCTGTGTGATGTCTATTCTTGCCGGGACACCAGGCATCCGGGGATCCCAGTGTCATTCGAAGTTGAGCTTCCCTCCTTGGGCTGTTGATTCCTGGAGAATCCAAAGAATTCGCAGATAGAAGTGCAGTTGTATATCGAGTGGAGCTTTTAATGTGAACTGAAAAGAAGTCTCAGGTTCAGGATGGGGCAGGGTGATCGGAATTTGTTTCGAGATGATGATTTCAGAGTATCAAAAACATGCTGCCGTTTGCTTTTCTAGATCTCTAATGTCCGAAACTATCGTGCAGTGTGTGGGTGCTTGAGAGGTTCACATTTTGCAATATGTGTCTTAGGCATTCTCTGGTCAATGTTGGACAACATATTCTTTGGCAAAGCATGTGTGGACCATGCTGCTGGATTGTGGGCTCGTCTTTCAAGGACCTTTCAATCTGTTCTTCCAGTTGCAAAGCGGTAGCATAATTCGATTATGTTCAGATCAGAACTTGGCAGAAGATGTCCCCCCCTTCATGACCTGAATCTGACAGTGGTGGAGCCTCGCTTTCCAGCAACTAAGAACGCTCATTTGTTGGAGATCGGTGTCTCAAAGATTTCTTGTCGCAGCCTAATCTGATGAATTTTGAGTAGATGACTCAGTTCCACTTGAGTAGTGGCTGCTAAACCCCTATTGGTTGATAATTAAAGGGGATGAATCTACTTAGTCACTATCCTCTATTTATATATATATATATACAGATATATTGGGATCATCATAGTTAGTAGTTGGAAATCCCTGTTAATCCACCAGTTCTGTTGTCATTTTCTTGTCCAGCACCAGCACGTGGAGTAAAGGACACGTCGATCGATACCTCACCCGGGCACAGCGATTTGGCTCGCAACTGGGGAACAGGTCATGGATTTCTTTGCAGATTCCAGTCATCAACACATTCCATCTATGTCATATGTAAATCCGCTATCTATACATCTGACATCACATGATATATCATAATATCATATTGATAGAGATATGTGATATATCTCGCAACTGTTTGGATGCAAAACCTCTGAGTGAAAACTGCTGGGTCGCTTGCGGCACTTTGAAAGCGCTCCGAGTGTGTCTCGTTGTGCTGGTGCCATCAGCCTCTCCCATGGCGACGGAGATGAAGTATGCCTTGGTGGGCGATTCATCGCTCTATACCAAACGGAGCAAGGGAGGCAAGTATCTTGGACTTCATCGGCTTTGGGGCACCAATGCTGGGCGAACTCACTCCTCAGTAGATAGGGTCAATGCAAGATTTGCGCACAAAAAGGACTTGTGACTGTGCTCTCATTGAGAGAAGTTCGATTTGGGAGGGTGTTAGATGAAGCATAGATTTGAGGCAGGTCTATGAATCAAAGTCTACATGTGAGAGTTAAAGGCTTGTCTCCCGTCATCTCGAATCTCAACTGTCACGAGTTCTTCAGTGTTCTTTCTTTGCTCTCTTTTTCTCGGTTTTGCCTGTGTGACATCACAGACATCACCACTAACATGCGTGAATCTCGCAGACTTCCCAACCCCCAGAATCCATGTTCTTAGTAGGTGCAATGAACCCTTGGGTATCAGTCTGCTTGTAGCCAAGTAGCCGCTGTAAAACCAATTGCCTGGGAAAAAAGGGTTTGGCTGTGACGGAGGACAAGGAAACTTGTTGTTTTCTCAACACCATTGTCGGGGCTTCAAGAATTTTGAGTCATACCCAGATGGCTTTGATCACTTCTTTTCGGAGCATTCCCACCGACACATGAAATTTAGCCATCCATGAGGTCAAACAGAGAGTTGGCCCTGGCTCAAAATCCCTGCGAAATTGGCTGAAGCTCACTGTTCTATCAGTTCTGTTAGTCAACCATCTTCCCATGAGTTGCAGGAACTACATCGCTGCAGCGTTGCGACAGCGCTATTGGTGGAATGTCTCCGAAGCGATCTTTCCCGGCAAAGGATTGAAGGACAGCCAAGGCGGTTGTGACTGGACCCCAATGAAGCCATCCTGCAGATGATGATGGATGGCCATTCCCCGATTTTCTCCCTGATGAGTTCCAAATGGGAAAATACTATTGCTCAGACTCCATTTTTTTCATCAGTGCTGCGCGATGATGTTTTTGGGATCGAATATCAGATGTTCCCCCCCTATGGTGCACAATGAGGTAGGGAGTGGGGTTATCCGGCGGATGAGTGGAACTAAATCTGTTGGGGACTTGGGGTTTGCACCTATCAGAGGTTTGGATGGACTGACGGTGGCTTCAAACATGTTTGTCTCTCCATCCATTTGTCTAGTTATCTGCCTGGGCTGGACCTGACCACTGGCAGGTTCATCCAGCCACAGGGGACCTGGCATCACCATGAATCTCACACCTGTGGTGAGGGATCAAAGTAGCAAAGAACCATACCTACAGACCATTCCAAAGTTTGCAGATTGGAAGTGTATAAAGTTGTTTCCAGATTCAAAGGGACAGGTGAGCAAGGATTTCGACCAGACCCTGGATGCTGCTGCTGTTCAGCGTTATGCGTAGGATCTCTTGGCCCATTTCGAAAGTGGTCGCACCGTCACCCGGCATTAAGTTGTGGGAATACAGATGCGTGGATACATGGACGTGGCGGTTCATGCAGAATCATTTGGTAGATCTTGCATGTTTTCTTCTGCTGCCTTCCCTGAGCAATGCTAGTTGAAATTCATAGCCTACTTTGATGGACTTGGTCACTTGCATTTAGGTGAGGCAGAAAGAAATGCAAATTCCTTTCAGCCACATGCTTCATGGTCCACCCTTATGACTTGGAGAATCAATCCAGATATGAGTGGCTAACCGCGATTGCACCAAAACTATCCTATTGAAGACCCACACTTTGGCTTTGGAAATTTTTGGCCTGCCGTTTTTTCAGTGGAATGACAGGGGTGAACCCAGCAACCCAAACTAGCAACCCACAAGTTTGGTGACCTTCCATCCTGGTGGTGAGGAGGCTTTTTTGCCCCCTTTGGCACTAATGGAATGGCAAATTGAATAAAAACAGTCACACACCTGAAAACTAATAAACGCAGGTTTGGAAGTCGATGTTCTGTTCGGATGTCACAATTTGGTTTGCTCAGAATTTCGAAGGTGCTGTAGATTCCAAAAAAGTGCAACACGTGGCCACGAAATGGTATTTGTTGTTGGGCCAACTTCTGCCGTTGTACCAGAGCAAAAGCCAGCTCCGTTGCAACCTGAGGGGACAGTCCACATCGTCGGAGTCTCCTATTTCGGTAACGATTACGCCGATCAGCCAATGGATGAATCTAGACAGCATCTACAGGACTGTCTTGAAAGGCCCCAAAGCGAAAAAAAGGACAGGAGGCTTGGAGGTGTGAATTGCAAAAGGGGCGCAGGGTCTGTCGACCACAGCGTGGGAGAAGGCCCTCCGGATGCGTCATGGTTGGCAACCGCAGACAGAATAGATTTTGACAGCTCCAGACAACACCAACTCCTGAAAATGTCTTGTGAAAGCAGTGGACACTCGCGCACACATGGGCATGACAAGTCGGCAGTGCTGCTGGTATTGGTAGTTGGGTGAGTTTTTAGCATGCTTCAGCCCTATGCAGCCCTGTGATCGAGGAATCGAAGGATTACTACCTCTGGCAGCGCCTCTTCAGGGCTGTGAGTGGCTGGAAGAAATTTGGGTGTGTTTGTCGCGGCTGGTGGTTTCAACTTATTTTGAGTGTGTAGCTGATAAATCCGTAAGAATTCTATCCTAGTTTGGGATTCACAACGACGTGCCTCTGATTTGATGGAGTGAAACCCCCAACAAGTAAAGCGTTCTGCTTGACGGCTGGCTCTTTCAAGCATGAATAGTTGCAACACTGTAGTCTGGACAGTGGCCATCTTTGCCCCCAACAGGCACAGCCTGCTGTTGTCGGAACGAATCATCATACAATCATACAATCTTATACATTTTGGTCCATACAGAGGGTGGGTGGAAGATATCATTGCACAACGCATTACAAGCTGCGCAACTAAAAGATGTGAAAGACTGAGCCTAACTATTCCGATGTATAGTTATAGACCGTCAACTAAAACATAGTGAATTTGTTCGTCGTGCGTTTTGATGTGCCTTGACTAAAACCATTTGATTTTGACCACACCGCTACTGTGATTGATTTTGGCTCCGTTCACTAGCCAAATTTGAAATTTCGTCATCAGAATGCCAATTGGCAAAGCATGTTTTCTCCTAAGCCACCATTCAAAATTTAAGCTCGCTGATTTAACATATTATCATTGTATTTGTTATTGAGTTATCAGGCAAGCTCGAGATATCGTCCGATCGTGTGATCGTGGGCAGTGGCAACTCTTCATTATGGGGATGACATGCTGCAATGAGAGCAAAACTTGGATGTTTTGTTTCATGGAAGTTGGTGGGATAAACAAAGCATGAGCATCATAGTCAGGGTTTGTTAATCTGGGATTGACATTGCCATCCCGGTTGAATAAAATATTGACTCCTGCGGGCCGAGACTCTAGGGGAACCTCAAATCCAGCTGGGTCAGGGAAGAAAGCCTCGCATCGGGCCGTGTTCTTCATTGGGGGCTATGCCGCAGCTCGGCAGAGAGTCCAAGGTGTCAGAGCATGGGAATTTTCGAAAGTGTTTGTGTGATGGATGGCGTTTTGGACCCTAGAAATCGGAACTTTGACATTGACTGATGGCTAGGAGGTGGCTTGTGTTTGAAGAGAGATTTGCTATGCCTGGTACTCATCGTGGCTGAATTTGCGCCCCAGAACTGGGGTACTTTGTGACCTTTGGCTGAGGCAAAGTATGGTTGTGCTCCCACTTACGATCGGAGCATGGACCTGGTGCGGAAATGGGCTCGCGAAGCGGGCTTCGAAGTGGTGAGCGGACATGACAAGGCCTGGGGTGGATGCGATTTCCGGTTGAGGCCAAGTATGCTTGCATGATGTTTCATGTTCCAAGCCTTTGAGAGATTTGCTTTGCTTCATGGAACAATCACAGGTGGCCCAGAAGCAATATTTTTTTCTCTTATCCCAGGCATGGATGATATTGTGCCTCATTGTGAGAGCAGTTTGCAAATTTGTTCTAGCATACCAGGGCATTCCAGGGCTACCTGTTGGTGCAGGAAATTAAGCTGGGGAGCTTGGCATGTCCTCGTGGTTCGTGATGGCTAGTGAGGATTGCTGTGCCATGTCTCCACATCGATCTCTGCGTTCTGGCCATGTGTCGTGCTGTCTGTCAGTGCAATTTTCTAGCCTTGTGCTGCTTCGCGGATATTTGAATGCACCCTGTGGTGAAGATCTCTCGTTTTGGTCCGACTGTGTCTTGATGTTGAGGGTGGCAGGACATCAGCAGGCAACGCTGGGGGGAAGAATCATGGGTGTACAGTTCAAACGAACAGAGATGACAAAAAGTGCCTCATTGCGACTGCAGTTTGCAAATTCGTTTTAACATGGGCGTTCTGGTGGCTCGTGCTGGATAGTGTATGATTGCTGTCCCTGTTTTCCTGTTGTTGTCTTCTTCCCTTAGTGTTCTGGTTTTGAATGTTCTGGCCTTGTGCTGCGTCGCGGATATTCCGATGCCTGCTGTGGTGAAGATTTCTCGTCTTGACTGGACTGATAGGCGAAGTAGTGGCATGTGAGTGCAGTGGGGGAAGGTGTCATTGATGTTGAGGCTTAGGTTGCGGAGTTTGATCAGACCTGTTGTTTTTGCGGAGAATTGTGGTGGTTGACTGAGTTAGTGTCAATTTCATTCGGATTTGGTTCCCTCGAGATGTCATGTACTTCAAGCACCATTCATTGATTGGCTACCTTTTCTACAAACAAGCGGTATCTGGTTTTTTCCGACATTTCAGAGGAAAATCATTTTCAAAGCTGGTTTATGAAATAACAATAATATTTCACAATGGTTTATGTTAGACATATCTATAGTTAATGGGGTCATGACCCAACTTAAAACTTCTCCATGGCTGTCCAACTCCTCCAGGTTTCGGAGTGGGCACTCCACACAGACGGGCTCCACTTCGCCCGAGCGCCTTGGCGTGTTTCAGTTACTAAGTGGGTAATTGTCATATAGCAGTTACATATGGGATAGACCTATATATAAAATATATATAATATAATATATATATATATACACATAGTGATTTCAATTGACATTTGTTGGGTATACACACATAAGTACAAACCAAGAATACACAGTGATCCACCATTTCCAATTGGAATGAACACATTTCTTCTGGGTTTCTTACAATTGGAGCCTCCTCACCGTTGGGGAAACCCCACTGCATGATCCTGGGGTCGAAACACCCAGGCCCAGGTGGAACAAAAGTGCACTCGAAGGTATCACTTGGGGGTCTTGCACCTTACCACAATGCAAAATATTTGCAGGTGGGTCATATGCCCAGTTCCCAAACTACAATCACAGTTTTCAAGCACTGAGTTTCTTTTTTCGCCACTGTCCCCTTCACGCCAGCTGTGCCCTCTCCGGGCTGTGCTTGAATCCAAGGCACACCTTGACGACCTCGCAGCAATATGGCAGCACTGAGCTCACACTTTGTTTTTTTTTGGTTGCAATTTTGGAGATGCGGACGCATTCAAAGATGGTATAGTGTAGGCAAGTGGTTGGCATCCCGGTTGTATCCTGAATCTCGCAGGTAATGTTCCAGTATCGGGTGGATAATACAGTTGAAAATCTGAGCAATGTCTTTTATTGAAGCTTGAAAAGAGTGAAGACACTTGAGTCCTTTTGGGAAGTGGCAATTTTATGCAATTTCTCTCCCGGTTTGCTTTCCTGTCACCATGGTGAGGGAATCAGATGATCGGCTTCTAGTCCATAAGTTTGGCAATGCAAGAAGATGGAAGTCCTGAAAATGTTTTTTTCTACATTGCATGGTGAACTTTGTCATCTCAAGGATGTTCAGTTAGTGTAGTTCCTCATCCCCAACACGGCGCTGACGCCAAGGAGTTTTGGCATGACCTGCTGACCAAGCGAGCGTGTGAGCACCTGGGCAGCAGCTGGGGGTGTTGAAACCACGGTATGGGCGTGTTTCATGGCAGCTTGGGGATATCGCAACTTGGATAGTGATAGTGCGTCTCTTGATGGCTCCAGCAACCATTGGGCCAAATGAGGCCAAAGAGCTCACGTGGCAAGAGAGCCGCTGAGGCGCGGTGATGTTGGGCACTCTGACATGTTGGTCCGAAAATTGGTTTGCCAGCAGATTTTATTGGAGCGTATGACTCGGTATGACCATGGTTTCCTCTGCAATCAACTTTTTGATGTGGCGAAACGAAATTGTTGATCCATTGGTCGACCCAGAAAGTTTCAGTTTGAAAATCTTGGAATGCCCAACATTTTGGATTTGATTCTGTTCTCTCACATGGAGTTTCCTTGTCAGAAGTCATGGTAAGTCCAGTGCCACAGGGCTGCGATCAGGACCGTGCGGAGCGCCCGTGGAAGCGTGAGCACCTGGGCACCCTGGGGGTATCATGCCAGGCTGTTCGATGGCTTCGGACCTGAAAATGGGTTCTGTACCATCCAGTTTTCACCAGTTTCATGATGAAAAAAGTCCATTGGAATTGGGCAGAGCAAAATTGTTTTTGGAGGTATCAGGACTTGGACCACCAGTTTCTGTGGTGCCCTTGACTGCTTCAGCCATGGGTTGATGGGATAGGACGTGTAGATGGATTGCCCCATTGATTCGAACTCGCACGTTGTTTTTGGCTTAGACTTGGACACAAAGTATAGAATCAAAGCAGGTTGAGTCCGGTTGAGAATCATCTTGAAGTTGATAGATTTAGAACGTGGTCCGACCAGGGCAGCTCGCTGAAGCCTTTGTTCAGCATNAGTTGATAGATTTAGAACGTGGTCCGACCAGGGCAGCTCGCTGAAGCCTTTGTTCAGCATTTGTTATGGCCAAGGCCAGAGCGCTCACGCAGCCGAAGTCGAAGTTGGAAGAGATCCCGTCCCGGCTCCCAAGCTCAGAGAGCGAAACGCCAGGCGCGGTGAGAGTTATGGATGCCTTGAAATATGGGATGTT
>BGPT01000003.1:83362-98230 GCA_003297045.1 Symbiodinium sp. clade C Y103
GAAGTCGAAGTTGGAAGAGATCCCGTCCCGGCTCCCAAGCTCAGAGAGCGAAACGCCAGGCGCGGTGAGAGTTATGGATGCCTTGAAATATGGGATGTTTTGGATTCCATCAACCGGACAAAATTTGAACGACTTTTAGAAGATTTTAGAAGTGTTCTTGAAAATTGAAAANTATGGATGCCTTGAAATATGGGATGTTTTGGATTCCATCAACCGGACAAAATTTGAACGACTTTTAGAAGATTTTAGAAGTGTTCTTGAAAATTGAAAACCCTCCAGTTTTACACAGAAACCTAGAAAAAAAAGGATTTCATTCCGTTCTCTCAATCCCAACAGCACAGGGGTCCGAGTCGTTTCCCAAACGCACCACCGGGATCAGGAGCATTCGAATCACGAGCCTTCGCACCCACGGTGGAAGCGCCCGTGGAACACTTGGGACACAGCGGAAGAAGAAGATCGCTACAAGCTCGAGAGCTATTTCCAGGAATGGGAGTAGCTTAGCTGACACCCTAGAAATGGTTGCCACTCAAGCGCCACTAACTAAGCCTGACATTTGTTGGCGTCGCCCGAGGGCGAGAAGAGGGATGATCTACTCAGAATAAGGACACACAAAGTGTGTGTGTGTGTGTTGTATATACAAAATACAAAGAAAACATAGGAGAGCTACGTTGGGATGAATTTTTGTTGGTTTGTCTTGGGGAAAAGATTTGGGATTGAGTATACCTCCAACTGTGCGTACTTGCATGAACAGTCCCGGGGCCCCGTTTTCCACGCACCAAAAACCTTCTTTTCAATTGCCAAATGTGGTATTTCTCAATGTTTGGACAACCATATGCTCATATATCAAAATTGGTCCCATCTAGGCGGTCTATTCGTAGGGGACGGGGTTGCAAATGCTACGTGTGAAAAGGGCCAAACTTGCAAGAATGCCTCATATTTGATGGTCAGAAACCCATGGCTATCCAACCAATGTGGACCTGGAATTCTGGAAGCTGTTGGAAGGCCTTCCCAGCAAGTGAACTTAAATCCGCATTTGCATCGCAAGGGCTCAACCATTTATTGGCGTCGCTTGTGGGCAAGCAGAGTAGAGATCCACTCAGAATAAGGTCGCACAATGTGTCACATATATATATATATGTATATATATATATATATGTAAGTGATTATACATGTACATATGTATATCCTTATATTTGTATATTCAATATACACACATGATTTATCTATACATATATATATATGCATGCGTACGTACGTGCGTACATTCATTTGGGTGAATTATATGGACCTCACTGCAACGTCATTGGAATGATGGTTAGTCGGGATAACTATACGGGAATGGCGTTCTTTCAGGCGCATGAATTGTGATGACTCAGCCCGATGTGCAAGTCCAAAAAGAAAGTGCAGAAGAGGGACTGTAGGACGAAATCTTATTGGTTTCCTGTCCTGTTCACCCCAAGATGGGACCCAAATAAGAATCCCCCACAAACAAGAAAGGTCATTTGATTCTGGCACCTGCCGAGCAAGTAGGTAGTAACATAGCCAGGTTGGTTGAAGGGTTAGTTTGCGTTCATTGACAGGCGACCATCAGTTTTTGTTTCAACCATCATGCAAAAACATTCTGTTGTCCTTTTTGAATTTATGCTCACGTATAGCGTCATGGTTTCACCATCAAACATGGATGATACTCGTAGTTCAAGGCATCGTGGAACGTGGGGCCGTGAGGCCACTAGCTCGTTTTTAAACACACCCATGTGGGGGTTTCCTGAAATGGGGGTGCCCAAAAATGGATGGTTTATAATGGAAAACCCTATTAAAATGGATGATTTAGGGGTACCCCTATTTTAGGAAACCTCCATGTTCTGCCATGGTTTTGTTTGTTTCATCGAGCTCAAGATGTGGGTTGGCCCGAGGCACGCTCTGGCTCTTGTGCCGCTTTGTGTAAATATGATATTTATCGCACGGTAACAGTGACACAAACTCTGGTCAGAAGCAGGGTTTTCTTGAACAACCCCACGGGGTAAGAACATTCTGATTTGGGTTTGTCTGAAAATGGGGTATAATCCAAAATGAGCCTCAAATAGTATAGGGAAAATGATCCAATCATCAATTGTCGCGAGGGATCCTATTTTCAGACAAACCCATGTATCCATTCTCATAGAGAGGAATCCCTACATAGCTTTCTGAATGGGTGATTACAATCCCAAATCCCAAAATGTTGCCATGACTTTCGCCCGTGACAGACTTGTGACTCACTTGGATGTGCATATCACTGACTAGACTATCATCCCAAAACAATTATTGGGAACAACCCATATCTCTACATAGAATTCTCTAGATATCTAGCTCGCGAAACAAGTGAGTTACAATTTACAATTGCAACATATTGGAACCGCCTGATGTACTACAATGTATTATTATATGGGTAGTCATCCGCATGTTCTTTTCATGATGCAGCTACCTGAGGCACGGCTGTGATGGCAGCTATGGCTGGAACCAAATGGGTTGCAACCAGATGGCTTGCAACCAAATGGGATACCATCAGATGGCCTACAGCCAGATGCAGCAGATGCAATACCAGGGATGTCAGGCAGGGTCTACCCCTTTGGAATCCCATCTTTGAGTTGAACAGCCCCATTCCATGGTCCCAAAAAAGTGTAAATTCCCGTTTAAACCATGCTGTCTGGGGGGTAATTGACATTAGAATGAGATACATGTGGTAAATTTAACGGTAAAGCTTCCACGGCCAGGGCTGCAACCAATGGCAAGGAAACCAATGGCAGGGCCAGGTGTGGGTCCGCGGGTATGTCTTGAGAGGGCGATACCATTGGAACCACAAACTGGGTTTGCTGCTTGATTTTTGATTTCCCCAGTGGGAGATCCACCATTTTGGGACCATAGGGAATGTATTGTTTTATATTGTCCCCCCAACATTAAACACGCCCCAGAAACCATGGTTTAGTAGTAGGGGATTTAGACTAATTTGGGACCATGGAATGGGGGTGATTGATATGAACAGGAGATGGAATTCGTCCATTTTTGGAGGTTTACAAGCCTCAACATGGACATGATGTAGCGATATGGTCGCGGAACCCAATATGGTTTTGTCAATAGTAGATAACATGCTGAGAGTAGGGCTGACCATTTTGTTCAACCTGGAGTGCTTCGAAATTACAAACCTCAGGACATCAAAATCGATGAACAAATCTGGTAACGGTACCTTTTGGAAATCAAGCCATGTTGAACAGAAAATGTGGTACTAACGGGAAGATGATCAAATGGGACGCTTACTCAGTACTGCTGATATAACTTCCAAACATGAACGGCTGCTGAACATGTTGTACTGGCCTCTTCAGGCTGGATGGAACGGCTGCTCGGCACCATTTTTTCATGGTTCCACCACAGATGCTGCCCCGAAGTTTCGGTGGCAACGGTCAGGGTGGCAATGGTGGCAACGGCATGCAACGGCAACCCCAGTCATAGAAAAGTTGGAAAATGGCTCTTGGACATGCTGATTTTGAATTTCCGTTTGCTGGTACTTCTTCGTGAAAACCATTCTAGGTGATTTGAATTACGAGACAGGCCCTTAGATGCACCAATCGCAGATCAAATGATTCTTGGATGAGTGCGCTCACTAGCATTGATTCTCTACCCCAACCAAATGGCGATCTCCACTTTCAATCAATTTTTTGTTGCAACCGCCGACCGCCAACCTATGCTTGAGGCTGCGGCCCAACAATGCGGCCTGGTACTAGTGCTGAGATTAATTTGTCTGCTGGATGGTCCCAGACAAGGCAAGGATAAGGCTTGCTTTGAAAGACAACCAGGCTATAACGTTTGGCGTTTATTTTGCGGAAAAAACCAGCAGCTTCAACAAAGTTGTTTTCCACTTTTCAACATATTGGGCTCTCTCCCTTGAAACATTGTCTAGTCCCACGGCGTTCACTATTTCAGACCGATTTCAATCTCAGTAGTCCCCTCTTTGGTGCTGTCCAATCCTCTCAGGAGATTCCCCACTTTCTTTGGGAATTCTGGTTCAGTTGAAAGTTTGTTGAATTTCAAGAGGTGGCAGTGGGTGCCCAGACTTTGGGGACTTGCCTGCTGCTATTGCTGAACGACCTGTTTGAAGCGCAGAAGACAGGCGTTTCACCATCACAGTCCCTCGAACAGCTGTTTGGGTTCAACCACTTCACATATTGTGCACAATTTCAGAGGATCAAAATGTATTCGTGCGTGCCAAGATGGGCGCACCCAGTTGAAAGTTTGTTGAATTTCAAGAGGCCGCTGTGGGTGCCGAGACTTTTGGGACTGGCCTGCTGTTGCTGAACGATCTGTTTCAAGCGCAGAAGACAGGTGTTTCACCAGCATAGTCCCTCGAACAGCTGTTTGGGTTCCGCCACTTCACATATTGTGCACAAGTTCTAAGGATCAAAATGTATTCGTGCGTGCCAAGATGGACGCACCCAGTTGAAAATTTGTTGAATTTCAAGAGGTGGCTGTGGGTGCCCAGACTTTTGGGACTTGCTGTTGCTGAACTTTTAAGTCGCAGAAGACAGGTGTTTCACCAGCATAGTCCCTCCAGCAGGTGTTTGGGTTCCGCCACTTCACATATTGTGCACAAGTTCTAAGGATCAAAATGTATTCGTAAAACAGCGACGTCCATGAGGTGAATGTTAGCCAGGGTGAAGCGATGGTGGTGATACTGCGGACGGAGATCGACCCTTGATTCTTGAGGGCACAGCTACAGTGAGGAATCTCCGGAGGTGTCATCTGTTCTACTGACCTTGATTGACAACACCATAGAACCAGAGTCAAATGACATCAATTGACTTGGGGTATGCCCAGTAGCAAGGTCTGGAGCCAACCTGATGTGGCCATACCCTTGAGGTTTCAGTTGACATCAATGGCTCACCCTTTTGAATCCTTTTCTCCCAGGTCTTAACTAGTGATATCTCCATTGTCATGTACTGTGATTCACCCATTATCACTAGTGTATAGTATTAAATCATATCAAACGAAATTAGTCAACCATAAACATCACTATATTTTAATATTAAATCACAATAGTTATATAAAAAGGTACTGTATCATTTTTGTATCCCCACTAGGAATTAATTCAACCAGTGGTTACCGGTGTTTTTCTTGGCTCAGCTCGGGTGTGGGCCATGACGCCATGAGCGCGGTGGAAAAGGTGGGCGCCGCAGAACTGCGGGGGTGCGCACATATGGCTTTAGCCATGAAACACGGGAGGGGACTTCGCCATGGAAAATGGAAATTCAACCAGCAAAAATGGGGATTTAGCTATAAGGAATTAAGTCTCAACCATGAAACCAGTGGGATTTAACCATGAATAGGGATTTAAACATGAAAAATGGGGATTTCGCCAAAAAACATGGGAATTTAACCATAAACAAGGGATTTAACCATGAACAATGGGGATTTAACCACATGTAACCACTGAATATGGGATTTGGGTCTGTCTGAACATGGCGTGTACCTTCAAAGCAAGAACATGAGGTTTGAAACCATGGACTTTTGGGTGTTTCCTAGTTCCAGACAGACCCGTTTGGTTCATCTTGTTTGTTATTGGATATGAGTTACCAATTGATTCGTCATCAGGTGTTGAATCTCCATGGTTCATTGGGTGTTCAGCACAAGCGCAGATGTGACAATAAAACTGATGGTACACGTGGGAAACTAATCGTATTGGTCGTCAGCATACCCAGCCTCATCCCTTGAATGTCCTCAAATCATTGAGCCAAAAACAAGATCCATTTGGACGAGCGTGAAAAAAAAACAAAAGCAGAAGTGTGGCGTGGTTTGTTCGATAACTCATGATGATGGTCGCTTAGATTTGCTTCAACAGAAAACATGAGACACGTCAACATGTGAAACCGATGTCTCTAGTCCCTACAGAGGTGGTGGTTCAGTTCGTTAGCTGAGATTTTTTCTTCTTTTAAATAACCAATATCACTATATGATAGAACTCATTAAGTTCGTACATGATAAGGTGATTTATAGCCATTATAATCATAAGTTCGATCATGACAAGTTGATTTACTAGTATTTAAACCATAGATACGACTAGGATTTATGGTAAAAATATCCATACTTCATAACGTTTGAACAACAAACACACATCGCTTGGGGCCACCGTGACCGTCGTCACCAGGTCAAAATCTTCATGGATTTCGCGGAGATTCCGCAGCTCGGAGAGCAGACCTGGCNTCATTCTTGGCAATTTTTCATGGGATACTTCAGTCATGTATTTTTTGTTTTTGCAGAGTATCGAAGTTCAGATTACAAAACCCTCCTCAATGGGATTCCCAAATGGATGCAGCACATTCCACCAGGGCTTCGAAGGGAGTGTTGTCATGTGGGGAAGGGATTGTCTCGGTGACCTCTGCCCAGTGAGATAAATTCAGGATGAGGATTTGAGGAACTTAAAGGGGCCTCTGGAAAGCATGTCATCCTGGCATTTTTGGTGTCTGATGTGGTAAACAAAATTTTCGAAACCATCCCCAAAGTCACCATTTTTATGTGTGCTATGCACAAATGGTAGGTTTATGGTATTGGGTTTCCTGCATCATGGGATTTTGACAGGCGCCCCCAAGTTTCGGCCAGCACGGCCAGACGGTCATCCCGCTGAGGACTGGAGATGGCGCAGATCTCAGTTGCGAGACATGGCATAGCCATGGCGGGAGGAGTTGATTTGGATCCCAACTTTGTTTGAAACAAAGCTGCAGCAAGCTGCATGCCTTGTTCCAATCAACGGATGAAATCTTTAGGGTCCAACTGGTCGTTCATACTGCAATATTTCCTTGGATGATGGTTGGACGAAACCGATTGAAAGTTAATAATCCTGAGATTCTGTTGACTTCACAAANGATGATGGTTGGACGAAACCGATTGAAAGTTAATAATCCTGAGATTCTGTTGACTTCACAAAGCTCTGCTAATGGTTGTATTGGAAGTGTACGGTTCAGGCGCACTTCATGATGAGGGTCTTCAACTGTGGTGATCGGAAGACACGGTTGAATCCAATGACATGAAATGTCTGGAGTCAAACAAATCAGACCCAGGGACCCAGAGATTTTCAGGTGCGGCGCGGAGCGACACCCCCCGGCTGCGATTAGAGGCGTACCCCCGAAATGGGGCGACCGCAAGGTGGAGGAATGAAAGCATCTGTAATCTGTAGCTATGGTTCAATGTGATTGCTGCCCCAATGAGATTGTTTTTCACACCAGAGATGATCATGGAATCCAGTTTTGAGCCATACTTCTTCGCTGGGTATTCAATTTGTTTCCCATCAGGCCAAGCCTTGACTTGCCGCGCTCTGAAAAGAACCCTTAAAATAAAGCAAGGACCAGAACGGCACCTACTCAATTCGTCCGTCACTGTTTTGCAGTACTCGGTAGATTCTTTTGCAGAGATGGCAGTGATCACCAGCTGCCCATCACTAGCAGGGCTTTCTGATTCATGGCCGGTGCGGCTAGAAGCAAGTCGACATGTGGGCCAAACACCACCCTGGAACGATGAGCGCAGAGATTTCCAGTCTGTGTAGTACAGAATCCAATCCCGTAACACCCGGGGTTGGGAGGACGATCAGCAGTTGTGCCATCCATTTTTGTTCAGGGATTCTTGATGCAGATCTGACTGATGTTGTCAGTTAGGTTTCCCAATTCGATCCTTTATATCCAAATCTTGTGACTTGAAACCATTGGCCAGATGGGTTTTTGGCGTGTTGTGCCACCATTGTTGGTTCTATTCATTCTATTCCCAAACTCTTTGTTTATGATTTGGCCGATGCCCTCGGCCGATTCCATGTTGGGATGTGAAGTACAGGTTTGTTTGACGTGGTGAAACCAATAATCAACCTCCCAGTTTGATTGCTTTTGCAACCCTGGCAAATTGGGGATGATTGATAATTGGGTTTTACATGGTTTTGCCACAGGGCAAACCGTCCTCTTTTTGATATTGAGAATTAGATGCTGATGTCTCATACCATCTCTCTCTCTCTCTAGATCTATGTTTTTTGTATAGGCTTCTCCCAAGTCGTCGGATTGACCAAATAAATATCGACAAAAAACAACGACTACCAGGGTCTTGATCATGAGGATTCAGCGACCCCGCCAAAGGTGACCCCCCCAACAATAGGGCTCAGTAACCGTCTATTGTTGCAGGGTCCACCTTTGCGGGGGTAGCTGAATCCCTATGAAACATTGTGAATCAACCATCCAAAATAGGGACTTAGCCATCAGCAAATGAGGATTTTACCATCAAAAATAAGGATTCAACCATCAAGAATAAGGATTTGATTTAAGCATCAAAAACAGGGCTTTAATCATCCTGAATATGGGTTTAACCATCAAAAATAGGGATGCAACCATAACAAAAACAAGATCCAATCATCAAAAGTAGGGCTTTAACCATCAGCAAACGGGAATTTAAGCATAAAAAATTGGATTTAACAACCATCAAAAATTGGGAGGGGGTAGTTGAATCCCAAGGATTTCCGTTTTAGCTCCTGCAGGAAGCGCTGGAAACTTTTTTGTGTCGCCTGCCGTCGTGGCGTGGAGGCGTGTTTTTTTTGTGGACAGCTGGGCACAGCTGGGCACATGCGGGACGCGTCTACCAAGGGTCCTAAAGAAACAGCCAGAATATCAGGGTTGCGCCCACCCCATTTTTTCCGGTGGAAAATAGCCACTCTTTGGGGGAGGGCAACTGGCAACTGGTTATTTTACCTCTTGATCCACCCATTTTTCCGCCCCTGGCGTTTGTTAGGAGCAACCCTGAATATGCTGATGGGTCAAAAAACCCTGTGCCCCTGGTGAACACCAAAACAGCTGGTAAATGCATTCTCACC
The DNA here is from genome assembly GCA_003297045.1 of Symbiodinium sp. clade C Y103. NCBI lineage: Eukaryota > Dinophyceae > Suessiales > Symbiodiniaceae > Cladocopium > Cladocopium sp. clade C. The sequence goes on from BGPT01000003.1 coordinate 92,229, forward strand.
CCCATTAGTTGTGGTAATAGGTTTTGATCCGTACCTGGTGCTGAGTCAAAACCGGGGTTGAGATAGCCATCTTTAGGAATGGTCATACAGCCAGTTTTGGAGGGGTTTATGTGCCAACCGTCCGGGTTGTTGGATGACCAACACCTGATGCGGTTTGACCATCGCACATAACTGTATGACGACCCCTAAAACCTGCAGAGTTTGATTAGATTTGATCTCAGACCATCCAATCTTCTGGAGGAATGAAACAAATTCAAATGTGCCATTGTCAAAAGATGGATTACATAGTTACCCAGTCCTTGAGGGATGGTCATCAACTCATGAATTGGGATTTATTCACCCACTATACGGATTCCCAGTATGGGACCATAAACTATATATATAATATTATATATATAATATTATATATATATAATATTATATATATTATATTATATATATATGATATATGATATATGATATATATATATGATATATATATATACATACGATATATATATATATATATGATATATAGATATATGATATATATATATATATCATTATATATATATATATCATTATATATATATATCATTATATATATATATATATCATAAATGTATATTATATATATATAATATGTTTTGACCCTGGCACATATGGTTACAGCAACAACCATTGCTAGTTCACGCCTTTCTAAATGAGACCTCCCACCCTTGTATAAGACATTTTGTAACCCCGACAAAGATAGAAATACAATTTGCCACTAGTTAACTAGGACTTTTACTTTTCTGCATCTTTCTGAGGGGTTTCTGCACCCAAAACCCCCCCTGATCCTCTATGAAAACCATGGGCCTATTCCAGCAGCGAGAGGTCAGCGGGAGAACGGCCGCCATGCCAGCGAGTCGCCGGAGCGGCACAGGGGCGAGGCGCGGTTCCTGAATCGCATCATGACCGAGGGGGATTGGACTAATCGAACTCTCCAAAATTCCGTATTGATGGGTTTTACCCCCCAATATATGGCTATTAAATGGGAATTAAAAACTATGAAGACATATCAAACATGAACACCACTAAAACTATGAGACGATTGGAAACATGGGTTTGTCTGAAAATGGGGAATTAACCCCCAAAGACATGGCTATTCTCATNATGAACACCACTAAAACTATGAGACGATTGGAAACATGGGTTTGTCTGAAAATGGGGAATTAACCCCCAAAGACATGGCTATTCTCATGGGCAAGATGATGAGAAAAGACTGGATGGAACAAGGCACCCGATTTTCAGACACGCCCAAACATGGGTACATGAGTTTGATACAAGCATCAAAACGAAGGGTTTAAGCATCAAAATAGGAGGTTGATCATCAAACATCAGGTTTTAAGCATCAAACATGGGGTCCATGAACATGAGGTGTCGATGCAAACAACAACACGTGATTTCCACCAAGAAACTAAGGATTTTAGCCAACACTGCAGAGCTTTGAAAAACGTCAAAGATACAAGCTGCATATGACCAAAATTTTCATTTCCGAGCCTCCAGTTAAATGTCAGTAGCCGCGCAGCCTATCGGTTGTTCATTCATCAGTCTTGGCTCAAGCCGCCTCCCAGAGGGTTAGACTGGGTCGGCCAAGAGCTTGAGGGTAGCCGGTCGGGGTGTCTGAGGGTTGGCCACCTGCCCTTCTGTCGGTAGGTTCAAGGTCGGTCGGTGTGATGGAGTGGTCTGAGGCGGTTATGCGGATGCCGCCGGGTCGTGGTGTGGTTTCCGGTTACGCACGCCTTCTTAGGTTGTTGTCCGGACTGAACTCCGGTCCTGGGTTTTCTTTTCTGGCAGCGCACGTCAATGCCTCCATCGGGTAGGTGAGCTTGCTGCTGATCCCCTGGTGCAGCTGTTCATGCAAAGACTCCAGGAAGTTGGACAGGTGGACCGCGATCTGCTGCGGTATCTGGTGATGACAGGTGGCCCTGCTGACGGTAGGAGGGATCGCTCTATCCTCAATGCCCTTTGGAGGTCTGATCCTATTCAGGATCCAATTCGAAACATCACCGAGGTCATGTGCGCTGAGCAAGCCGTGACGGACATTTGGTTGGAAGGTCTTGANGAGGTCTGATCCTATTCAGGATCCAATTCGAAACATCACCGAGGTCATGTGCGCTGAGCAAGCCGTGACGGACATTTGGTTGGAAGGTCTTGAAATCCCAGCACTCCCTACAGGTGATGGGTCATATGATGGTATGCCAGAACTTAACAGTGACCAATTGTGTGACCTTCTGTTGGGTCAAGGTGTTTTTCGGTCCCGTGCAAAGGTCGGTAGGTGGGATCATCAAGATACCCCTTACCTACGGAGACCTCACGGAAACACCACACACCTAAACGAAGCACCTCGCGGTGAGGTGATGAAATTTCCCACGGATTTCACTTGGAATCCTTTGGCAGTTATGTACGGGGAGCTGCAAGAGGCCCCTACCTTTGTCTGTCCGACTGCACATGTGGCAAAGGTTCGGCAAGCGGTTCAGGAGTCAGTCCTAAGATTCCTGCCCTCAGGATGCGCTGCTTGGGAGTTGGATGGACTGGTATTCTCTATGCCAGCAACCCCGGAAGTNGCAAGCGGTTCAGGAGTCAGTCCTAAGATTCCTGCCCTCAGGATGCGCTGCTTGGGAGTTGGATGGACTGGTATTCTCTATGCCAGCAACCCCGGAAGTTTTTCTTCCTTCGGCCAGCATGTTGGCCAACTGCGTCGTTCGAACTGAGGTGCCAGTGATTTTTGGGCAAGTGGCCACACCTCAGCACTAAGAAGTCTTCGGTAGCGTGGCCCAATGTGGTCGGTAGCTCACTGCCATGGCAAGTTCTGTGTTCCCTGGCTCAAGACGAAGCCATTGACATCGAGTTCCTGAACCAGGTGAAGGAAGCCGAGGGTCCGAAGGATGAACCTCCAGCTCATGAAGGAGAATCCAAGAGGAAGAAGAAAAAACGCAAATCTCAGGCCGGCATTGCTGAAGTGCCAGCTGAAAAGAAGCAGAAAGTTGAGGGCAAAGATGATGGTGATGATGGTGATGATCCTCGAGGTTCGGCCAAGGCAAGTGGATCGGCTGGCTCCCATTTCCATGAAGGTGAGGTCCCGCCACCAGCCCATCGGTATGGGCACATCTACCTCTCGCCCAAGTCCAGGGCAGGGCCAGCGAGCACAGCCGCCAGACCTATGTCGCCGTCGGTTTCTCCTTTGCCTCGACAGAGAGCTGATATCGCCAAGAGGGCGACTGAGAAGAGGATCACCATCTTTCCGCCTGATTGGCGTTGTCCCAATGAAAGGTGCCAGAACAACATTCGGTCGGTATTTGCGAAGAAGGATTTCTGTCCGATCTGTGGGGCCTCCAGACCTGTCTCTACCTCGAGAACCACGGGTATTTCCAGTACTGAGCGAATGAGAGATGACCGTAGGATCCCAACTGCGGATGTGGATGTCTCACCACAACGGGAGCACGGTGACCGCCGCGCATACATGCATGCTGCTTTTGAGTCCCCTCGTTTGAGTCCCCATCCCCATGACCCTTGTGGTACGGTAGGTTCGTCAACATCNGCACGGTGACCGCCGCGCATACATGCATGCTGCTTTTGAGTCCCCTCGTTTGAGTCCCCATCCCCATGACCCTTGTGGTACGGTAGGTTCGTCAACATCCGGGTTTCCACTGCAGGTCGAAGGCACTGAGCCGCCAGCAGGCTGGTCTGAGGTCGGTGATGTTCATCTCAATTGGGAGGGTTTTTCAGGTGAACGGACTGAGGGTTCAGGGAACATTCTTCCCAAGGTTGGTTCAAGAGGTGACTTTTCAGTTCTGACATTCCCTGAATTTGCCGGTGATGAGGTAGGTGATTTCGACTCGGCTGGTGATATGACTGTTGATACCAATGGTGTTCATCTTGCTACAGGTCACAATGGTAGTCAAACCAACCCGGTTGTGATTTGTTTGAGTTTTTTCCCCTGGGTAGGAAATCCAATCCAAATCGAGGTCGGTGGCCCCCCCTGTGATGCTTTGGACAGGTCTACACAGCAAGACGAGGTCGGTGTAGAGTCCCATGGACAAGTTCTCCCAGGTGCTTTTGCTGCGGTCGGTCGAATAAACCGAGGCCCATGGTTACTGTTACTACAGGTCGCACCTGCAGCTCCATTCTCTGAGGTTTCTTGCTCTGGCAGGTCGGTAGGTACGTCCTTTTGGACACCACAGGTCGGTCTTCGGTTTTCGGTAAATGAGATCAATTTTGTAATCGAGCAGTCACCAAAGGTGCGAAAGGTTGAGTCTCAGTTGGCACACCCCTGAGGCTTAGGGTAGGCACGACTAATCCCACGCAGCTCCTCGGTAAAGCTGAAACCATGGCGGGTTGGGATTGTGACGTTGTCCTTTGCTCGGAAACGAGCCATACGACAAGGGCTNACGACTAATCCCACGCAGCTCCTCGGTAAAGCTGAAACCATGGCGGGTTGGGATTGTGACGTTGTCCTTTGCTCGGAAACGAGCCATACGACAAGGGCTATGCGTGCAATCTCTGCAGAATTTCGGTCGGTCGGTTTTTCCGTGGGGCTGTGTCGTCCTGTCCCGGATAAGTTTGAAGTGGGTAATGTTTTAGGTTCCTATAGAGGCCTCTCACGCGGGTGTGGGATGGTCTCTCGTTTTTCTTTGTACAGTTTTGAATCTCCTGTTCTGGATAGTCGCNTAGAGGCCTCTCACGCGGGTGTGGGATGGTCTCTCGTTTTTCTTTGTACAGTTTTGAATCTCCTGTTCTGGATAGTCGCTTTTGGCACTCCCAGCGGATTCATTTTGGGGTCGTGCAAGTGGGTACACTTGCTATTTCGATGGTCACGGTTTATCTGTGGCCCAATGCTCCTTTGTCTTCTCGTAGGTACCTTGAAAATTGTGAGATAATTAGTGCAGCTGCACAATTAGTGAGGTCGGTATCAGGCCCCACCATTTTGGCTGGGGATTTTAATACTTCTTTGACGGCCTTTGACGACATGAAGGCTNATTAGTGCAGCTGCACAATTAGTGAGGTCGGTATCAGGCCCCACCATTTTGGCTGGGGATTTTAATACTTCTTTGACGGCCTTTGACGACATGAAGGCTCTCTTGATGGAAGGGTGGGTCGACGCGGCCCTCGTTGATGCGGAAAGGCGTGGTACAATGCCGGAGCCTACGTGCCAGCGGGCGACGCGCCACACTTTTTGTNTTGATGGAAGGGTGGGTCGACGCGGCCCTCGTTGATGCGGAAAGGCGTGGTACAATGCCGGAGCCTACGTGCCAGCGGGCGACGCGCCACACTTTTTGTGTGATAAACCCCTTGTTGGTGCCCCTGCTGAGGAACTCACAGGTCTGTTTTCATGAAGATTTGGCGACACACGCTGTGTTGGTCACTGAGTTCGAGCTTCCACAGCACAACGTCCGGGTTTACAAGTGGATATTGCCTAAGGCACTAGATGGTGTGGCGATCGACTCTGCCAAACTGNTTGGTCACTGAGTTCGAGCTTCCACAGCACAACGTCCGGGTTTACAAGTGGATATTGCCTAAGGCACTAGATGGTGTGGCGATCGACTCTGCCAAACTGTTTTCAAAGGCTGAACAGGTCGGTTCCGATCGGTGGCAGGTTGCGGTTGATGATGCCATGGCAGCAGGTAAGGTGGATGAGGCTTTTGCAAATTGGTCAGAGCTTGCGGAGACGGTTCTGCTTTCGTCGGTGGTGGAAGATGGTTTGGATGTTTCCAAACTCGCTTGGTCGGGTAGAGGTACTATGAAGGAACCAGTGTTGCGGGTCTGGGCTCCCCCTCGTTTTCATACTGGTCGTCCAGGAGATTTTCGGCTGGAGACACCCTCTGTCGCACTGCAGGCTAGACGGTGGCAGAAACTTGTGCGGCAGATCGAGGCTCTTTTGAGGAAGTTGCGTGCCGGCAATCGTACTGGTCATCCTATGCGCTTTGAGGAGGAAATTCGGTGTATTTGGATGGCTATCGTGGGTTCGCCGGTTCGCCCAA
>BGPT01000003.1:100554-115351 GCA_003297045.1 Symbiodinium sp. clade C Y103
CGTCATGCCCAGGATGTCAAGGCTTTTTCGTGCTTGGGTCTGTGCCCTTCGAGGGGTCGCTGGGCTTGAGCTGGTAGGTGGGGTCGACTCAGTCCCCTTTGCTGGGACTGGGTTGGCAAGTTGGTCAGTTGAAGGTCGGTTCCCCTTGAACCCTGTTGTTGTTGAGGACCTCTCCTCTTTTTCTCGAAGAAAGTGCGGTGTGCGGTCACTTAGGCTTCCGTCCTTTTGGTAGACCGTGTACAGTAGTGGATTAGCAGCTCACACAAGCTGGTCGGCTGCTTTTCCTGCACACAGACTCTGGTGCGATGTGTGAGAGGTTGTTCATGGGAGAGTTTGGTTTCTTGTTTTCAATGGGAGAAAGGACCATCATCTATTGCCATGCTTGATTACCAGAGGGTTTTTCAACCGTTGCACCATTTTTGATGGTTGCACCAGTTTTCTGGTTGTCTCCATGGGAGAAGCTCAGGCAATGGAGGCATTCTGAATTGTCGTTGGTTGCATCCCCATTTTTGTTGTTTGTTGCTGAAAAAGCCATGTTTTCTTGATCAAACATAGCTAAGTTTTACTTGGTAAATCCCAATTCTTCTCGGCTCAACAGCTGCGTTTCTTTGGTTTAAGATTCACCCCCTACTTCTTCGGTGCACTTCCGAAAAAAAAGTGGCTTACAGATGGGTACAGTATCCCAGCTTATGGAGATTAGAATCCCATGGGTGTACCCCTTAATAACCCCAGTCCTGCCAGCAGTTGACGCCAGGAAAAGAAGGCCGCCGGGCCGCCGGGCACTGTGTCGTGGCTGGAGGGTCTTAGGTCACAGCAGAGATATCTCAAGAAATGAACAAGTACAAATAAACACATGTGGAGCAATATAGATGGACTTCTATGTAGACACATATACATATATATATATATACACATATATACACATACAATTGTGTAGATATATACTTGTCACACTTGTACAGTACATGTACTCATATCTACTAATTCTTCATACACATTGTTGAAATGTCCGAGAAATCCTGAACTTTGCAGCCATGTTCTGCAGGTTAGCTTAGGAAGTTTCGCATCGCATGAGAGGGAAAAAGGGATGTTTTTTTTTTAGATAACGAGATCAGAATCCATGGGTTTGGGGCCTTCAATTTAGACCGACAGATTACTGTATCGCCTTTGTTGACGAAAAAGTCATTGGACGGTCAACATGGGGTAACAGTCGGCAACTCAGGGGTGCCATATCTGAAATCACTGGGTCTTCTTATTCTTCAGGTGGATGTGGGTCCTAATTCAGAATCCAGGAACCTGCCGGCGCCTCTGAAGCCTACTGACAGGGTCACATGATGAACCTGACTCTTGTATACCCTTCTGAGGAACAGATGGATCGGTACGGGTGCCACATCACCCCAAAATGGACCGGATGAATAAACCAATCAGGATGATCGATGAAAACCTGTGGTAAGTGGGTGTTCATCCTTTCAGTATGGCACGGTATCATCGGTTTTGACCCATCCCCATATTCGAAGAACTGCCTGCTTTTTGCTTGGAGGATCATCCCACATTCTAAGTGGCAAGTATAGTGAGTTTCCCCAGTACACACATACACACATATATAGCTATATATTCATATATAGCTATATATTCATATATAGCGCTATATATATTCATCTATACGTATCTCTCTCTCTCTATATATATATATATATCTATATATCTATACATGTATATATATATATATCGATGTATATGTATATATATATATATATATGTATATATATAATATTCGATACATCCCGTATAGAGCTGGATTCTACTAGGACTAAGCATCCCAGCAACTGGGATGCTGGGAGATCCCCGGCACAGGAACGCTCGCGTAGTCGAGATCGTCGTAGGCCCTCGCCTGTGCCGGTGAAATCGAGGCGTTGCCGGGCGGAGCTTAGGAAAGGCTGTGGTGCCCCAGTAATGTTTGTGGGGTTCTACCCTCTGGTAAACTAACATAGCTATGGAAAAAACACAATTTTCAATGGGAAAATTCACTATAAATGGCAATTTTCAATAGCGAACTGTTAGTTGACTGGAGGGTAAACCCCATCTACCCTCCGGTTTCATCAAAGATAGCAATTGGAAATCCTCGAACTAGCCATGGAGGTTCATAGCTGGGAAAATATGGGAAAATCATCGAACTAGATGGTGGATTTTCCAGCAAGCCACGTTTGATTACCAGAGGGTATGTATGGATGTATCTACCCTGAATCCTAGTTATATTATATAACTACTACTTGTGGATCAAGTTAGCTAACTATGGGACATCACCATGTAGTACAGGTAAATGATAGCCACAAGGAAGGGTCCTTTTTCTCTGTGTACTCAAGATTAGTCACATTGTGAGGCTTATGCCAACATTTTTGCCTTTAATCTTTATTTTGTCCTGGAGTGTTTATACTTTGAGACTTTGATGCGGGGCCATACAATTGTTTAAACAATCCAACAGAAAGAAGCCCCTGGCATTTCTAGTCATTCAAAATGAAGATGGGCCAGGAACCAGTTCTAGCTGGTAGGGCCTGGTGGGGGGCCTCTCGTTGCGCCGAGCAAAGCCTTTGATTGACCCCTTTGGTGTCATCAAACCAAATGGGTAATTTTCCAGCAAACCAGGTTTGATTACGATCTACAAATCCACAAAGCCGTTGCCTATCACTACACATTGGCAAAGGAATGTAAGCATTCATTGCGGAATATCACCCACTTGGTGGTTTCAAGCCCACAATTCTTATTGTTTTTATCCTCTTTTGGGTCTCCAACTGTGAAGTCGCCATGTGCTTTTTCTCTTGCATCACACCTCTTTTTGTGCATACCCATGAAATCAATCCATGGAATCCAGCTCTTCTTGATTAAGTACTCAATTTTGATACAAAAATGGGTGAATCCCTATGAAGCACCTCTTACCTCATTTTTTGCATTGGAAATCCAATAACATCTCCATTTCATATGTCTATGGATCAAAACCTCCCATATTTTGGTGGATGAACATCGCAGAAACGGGTACTAGGGTCTTGACCCAGGACCATCTGTTATTCCCATTCTCCATGGTTCAGTTCCAGTTTTGCAATGTTCAATCCCCCGATTTTCATGGTAAAATGACCATTTTTCATGGCTGAATCACTTCAGTCACCACTTTTCATGGTGAAATCCCCATTTTTCATGGTAAAATCCATTTTTTCATGGTGCAATCCCCGATTTTTTCGGATGGCTAAGTCACCCATGGGAAGAAGATCCGCTCTGCCAGGGGCTCCAACTTCGACAGCGGCCCCAAGCGCGCGGCGCCACCTGGCTCTGCGCTTGGGACGCCGCCTCCCAAGGACTTGGCCTGGTACGTGGGGGAAACTCCCGGTCTGTGGATGTGAAAAAATGTTTGAAGATGGTTTAACCAGCAAAAAGCTGGATTTAACCATGAAAACTAGGGTTTTGAGATGATGAGCCAGTGAATATATGGATTGAAGTAGGGATTTCACAAGCTAAATTGGTGATTTAACGAACAAAACTAGGGATTTAAGCAGCCGAACATGGGAACAGATTATGCTCCCTTTTTCGAGTTCAAGCATCCATTTTTGAGGGCACTCAATTTTGATGATTTTGACCCCCCAACTGGGAAAACCAAGATTGTTCTTGACTGGGTGGGTTCATTTTGAGTAGCTGCAAGTGGTCAATAAGCCTTAAGTGGATTTCCATTTGAAACTAAACATTTGGGAAAGATTAGGACATCTGATTGACCGGAATTTTTAGGGTGGGTTGGAATACAGTTGTCCCTTCCCTGCTGGCTATTTGTCAATTCAGCAGAAACAGTACCATTTTTTACGATGAGAAGGTAAGTGATGATAAATCGCGCATACCAACCAGACCCCAACCAACTTTTTTAGCTTGAGGATATAGGTCTGGGTTTGCATGTGTCTCTTATTGGGACCCATGAGGAATCCCCAGTTCACAGGACCAGCCAATGGCTGGGGCTCAAAGGCAACCGTCAAAACTGGATGGGTTACCCTTCAGAAATCAACATAGATACGGAAAAACCCACCATTCGTAGATCATGTTCCCTGGACACTTATGGGTTTTCGATACTATTTGGTGAAGTTGCTGGAGGGTAAATCCGGGTAGATCCCTCTTTTGTGATGGTTACATCGTCAATATATATATATATATATACATGTGGTTATATACAATGGTATTTAATATTTACCATGTAATCATGATCATATTTACCATCTTAACAAATGGTACTAATATATCTAACAATGTATATAAACCATATTTACATATTTATTTACATTTTCAATACCAGTTGCGATCTCCTGGCCGAACCGCCCGTGCCGCGTGACTTCTCGCCTGGTCCAAGCGTTTCTGTGACACCGTTGCTGGGGCCTGACAGGTGCGGGAGTCTGTGGGAGGAATGGCCCCCTCTGGTAAATTAACATAGACCCTGGCAGTCATCGGGATTGGAAGATTAGCTTCCTCTAAAAATAGCTATCCTCAGGGTCTATGTTAACATACCAGAGGGTATATATAGATATATTCTTTAACAAATATTATATATATATAGATATGGTATACGTATCTAGTTCGATGGGTCTTTGGATGGACGGATGGACCGATGGATTTGAAGAGCACCGAAAAACGATGGGTTTCCCCCGCGGGTCGATGGGATCTTGGGTCGATCTCTTGGTGAATTCACAGCAGATGGGTCAGTGGATTTCATCCGAGGTGACAACTCTGAGATGTTTTCAGTGAGGTGGTTTGAGCTGCTTTGTTTTATGACTTTGTTTCATGTGTTCATGGAGTTTCAATTGAAGCAGGGATGGCACTTGGAGGCGAGAAATGGACAATTTCTGGGATTCCGATAGGGTATAAGGTAAAATCCAAGCTAGACAGCAGCTGTGTTGGTGTGAAAACGCAGGGTACCAGGGTTAAATGTCCCATAACTATTCTTTGGAGTTTTGATGCTCACCAGGGGTACTATTGTGCAATAGCCATACTACTGCTATATTCTGCAAGAGTGACGCCAATCTGATAGAAGGTTGTGCCCCTAAGTTTTGGTTGTTGATTTTATAAACCCATCTAGCGGTAGATATACCGACCCTAAACCCAATCGTGAGCTAACAGGGAATTTTTCAACCAGAAACCTATCATGAATTATTCGGTGGTGTCCCCAATCTGTGGCTTTAAGTACGCCGGCTTAGATGGTTTAGGCATATCAACTCCAATCAAAAGATCATCGGCATTAGTGTATGATGATCCCTCAGACTGCCAAGAGTTTCCTTCTGAGTTCATTCTGAAAAAAACTCTTCCTTTCACCCTCAACCTTCTGATTTTTTGTTGGTTAAATCACCCATTTCTGGTGGATCAAAACCCAACACCTTTGGACCACCCGCGCCAGGGATGTGTCATGGCGGTGCAACTGCGACAGGTCAATGGAGAAGCTGTGGGAGGCGCTGGGGGAGGGAGCCATGGCCATGTTGAGAACCAATTGGTTACTCTGGTAAACTAACATAACTATAGAAAATCACCATTTTTAATGGGAAAATCCATTATAAATGGCCATTTTCAGGAGCTATGTTAGTTTACTGGAGGGTATAGATGGAGGTTTCCTGAAATGAAAAATCCCCAAGTCACCATGGGTTTAAATCCTAAAATGGGTTTAAACATCGGTTTAAATAAAAACTGGGCTAATGACTTGGATGATTTGGGGGTACCCCCATGGATTGGACACTTCCAAATGGGATATATGAAGTAGGTGATATAGTGGAGACAAACGATGGGGAGATGGTGTTGGTTTTCCATGGGGTTACCATTTCACAGTCAACTTTGATATGTTTTTTCGTGGATTTTCATGGGATTTTGTGGGATTGGGTTGATGACCCTCTGGTCATCTAACAGTTTGCCAGAGAAGCCATGGCCATGTTTAAGAAGGAAATCATCTACAAACGGGTAATTTTCTCTGGCCAAATGAAATTACCTGAGGGTGAGCAATTCGTTTTATCACCAGATACAAATGGGATAGTGATTTTGTTGGGGGATTACTTCATGCTCCTTTTTTATTGATAGTCAATAGTTTGAGTTGGCACACCCAAAATACCAGGGCTATGACAGTTCATTGGAGGCCTCTGGTGTTTCCGCACTCTCCTTCTAGGGCACCAACCCAGCGGACTCATACCCTCAGAAGCCTCAGTAAAGTGTCAAATCCTCAGTCATGGGGGTCAACTTACCAAAGTTCTTGCTTTATTCTCCCCTTTCACTATAGTTATATCCCCCTAATCAACCTTCGTTATTGGAGTGAAGTTCACCAACTTAGCTAGCCATGGGGGGCACCCCCCCTGGTGGCACCCTTCACGGTGAGTTCTCGCCTAGGCCACCGTCCAATGCTCCTATCGGCACTACCCCCTGAGGGTGCACGGCGGACGCAGGGGATCCTGATGGATGGTCCTTTGTTCAAGGGGAATTTCAGGAGCCTAAAATGGCCCTAAAATGGCCCTGACATAGGCCTTACATAGGCCTTATATATGGTAGGTACCTCAAATAAATTGGTACCTCAAATGGCCATTGACTTGTTGATCTGTTGTTGGGATTTGGGGGTTTCCATAGTCATGGGGGATCCCCAATAGCTGGATGGTTTCTAATGCAAAATCCTGCTAAAATGGATGATTTAGGGGTACCCCTATTTTGGGAAACCTCCATTTGTGGATAGGGAGACTTTTCCTTGCAAGTGGGGAAAGTAGTGCGTATTGAGTTTCAGGCGCTCAAAGCCAGACATTTCGCTCATTTGTAGTAATAACCATCCCATTTTTTGGGGTAAAGATTCCACAATTTCGACTCTTAAATCCCGATGCTTCTTGGTGAAGCCATCATCTTTTTACTCAATTCTGGGATATGCACCTGAGTGTGTGGTCAATAGCCATGGCCACATCCCCAGCTTCAAAGATCCCTGGTCAAGTGACTCATCTGAGGCCCAGCGATCTGAGCTGCGTCATCGATGTGTGGCTTGGTGGGTGATGGGAAAAAACATTTTGGACCCACCCATTGATTTGGGGGTGGATCAAAACCTATTATTATCAATTTTAATGGGATGAACATCCATTTACCAGCTATTTTGATGACTAGGTACCAGGGTTTTGACCCATAGCCAGTTTTGCTCCGAATCGGAGTCTCGAGCATGTTTTGTTTTCGTTGGGGGTACCTGATTTGGACGACACGCTCAAACTGGTCTTTTTCTGCACGATTTTTTAGGTCACATTCCGATTTCTAGATACTGCAATGGTCAATAGTGTGAAATCCCCCATTCTTGTATTTTTGTTGGTGAAATCCCGATTTGCCTGATTATATTCCCCCTCTGTTGGTTAAAACCTCTATCATTTGTCCGCAAATATCAACTTCTGTTGGTCAAACTTCCCATGTCTTGGTTTCCCCCCCAGTCAGACGAAGGTCCGAGCCATAGCCCACCATCAACCCACCCACTAAACTCTCGGAGTGGGACCAATCAATGGGCCGTTGGTGCTCACGGTGCTTTCGGGTCGCAAAGCTGGGTCAATCACTTTTTTTTTGAAACCACTGTCATCAAATATAACCATGACTATATAACCCAATCAATGGGTGAGTAAAGCTATCATGAAAATGTAGGCCACCATCAACAATCAGTCTGTCATTGTCGCCAGGTCGTGGTCCATGAGTATGGAGGCCAATGTCAAGGTGCGCGAGCCGGATTTCGTTGGGAGAAACCTGGAGGATGGAAGCCCACAAGTGGTGAGACCCAAGGGACGGATCATTTCACCGAGTGGTTCACAACCTGATATGCTTCGACTTCAAACAGATGAATTAGACCCATGCATATTTTGGATAAAGATACACATTCACAATCATTCACATATATGTATGTAAAGTAACATACAGAACATACATACCGTGTGCATATATAATACACGCTCGATATATGATATATATATATATATAATATATATGTGACATATGTGATGAGCATAACTGGAAGTGTAGACATGGGACACGCTATCCAAGTTCTGCATCTTGAGGCGGCTTCAGGTGCCACTGAGAGCAATGGACTCTCAATGCTGGTCTGGGAACCTGGTGTATGGACCACGGGCAGCTGATGGATAGGGGGAAGTCCACATGATGAAAGGGTCTGGGGAAGGTCTGGACTTTCAGGTTTGAGGATTTCAGGTCGCGGATGCACAAATCTGAAAGTGCAAATTCTTTTTGGAACCGCGGTTTCAAGACAGAATCTACCAAATACTCTTTGATACTTTGAAGTGTAGGCCGGATTTCACAATTGTTTGGGCTGATGTTTTAATTTTACATTTCCTGATAGATTAAACTTTACACTGATAGTGTCGAGGCCCTCTGTCTTTCGAAGAAAAGCAATGCCACACGAGACTTCTGCACGTAGCTTTGGAAAAGGACCATTTTTCGCTATAGCTCAACGTCATCAAAGTCAACCCAAAATTGGATGGTTCAATATCAGACATGACCAATTTCCGTGGACCCGTTTGGAACACATTTTGGATCCATTTTGGATCCCCCAAGTAGTCGTCACATTTCCCCCGAGAGCGGGTTCCTTTCAGGACATTGCCAAGCATGCCGTGCGCACGGTCATTCAGACTCTGAACGCACAGGCGACGGGCGATGGATGATGTCTCACCTCAACAGAGTTGGGGTATGTTGACTGTGGGAAACCCGATGCCATAAACAACTACCATTTGGGGATGGTTGGAATCCCACCCATAGAAATTGTGATTTTGGGCATGGTTTATGAACTTGGGTTTACCACATTACTACTCTCCTATCCACATTACTATCAAGCAACTAATGCCTTGAAAGAAAATATTTCATGGACTCATACCCCTTTCGGTTTACTAGTGGAATGGTGAGACCCCTGATTGATTCTATCAGCCAAGGAGTGGCCACACCTGGAACCTGTCCATTTGCATCGAAAATCCTGAAAATGACAAGTTTCACTTGGAGCTGGAAAGGAACTCCCTTTGTGTCTTTTAAAAGTGAAGTCATTTTCGCGTCCTCGCCCACCTGGGAAAGCCCCTGGGGCTGGGGCTGCACCTCCTCGTTGCGCCGTAGGATCGCTTGTGCATCATCAGCTTTTGTCGTCAAGGGGAACTGGCTCCATGACTCAACTGGTCGCCTGGGGAGGCAATGGGTGCAAAACATCATGGTTTTCACATGTTTTGACAACGCAATAAATACACATACTAGAATTGACCAGGGGCTAATGGTGTACACTTGTTTTCTTTTGGAAGAAGCCAATGGTGACTGAAAGTGCGGTGAATGAAAGACGTCATTGCAGCTGTTGTTGCAAGTCCTGTTCATTGGATCCAGTTGTAGTGGCTAACATTGGCTAACCATTCAGATGTAATGTCAGATTTTGTTGGGATTTGATCAGTGCAGAGGTTGGAGGCGAATCTTTTTTGTGATCCAAGCCTTCTCACCAAGCATCCGAGTGTTTGAAATGGGCAGTGCGGATGGAAACTTGTTGCGATGCATGTTGAACTGTTAGAAGATGATTTTGCTCTCAATGGATCGGTCGCAGTGCGCAGTTCCCCTTAGGTCTTACCTTTGACGCAAATGGATGAGGTGGGCTTCGGTTGCAGCTTGGGATCAGGAAACCGATGTTTTTTAGGGTCTAGTAAATCCCCAGAAAGATTGTTAATTTCAGTAATTCATCACTATTTTGGTAAGATTTCAGAAACTTCTATCCTTTTTTTTTTTTTGGGGGGGGGGAACTTCTATCCGATCCATCCCCGAAATTTTTCCAATTTTCGAACGCGAGTCTTCAAAGTCGAAGTCACGTCTGCCAGGCCGGCAAGGCGAAGGCTGAGGAACTCCTGGAGAAGATCAGCTTTGGCAGCGGTCTCTTGGCCGATTTTCATAGGAAAATCCATCGGAAATTACCTATGAATGGAAGTTATAATGGATTTAGGAAAACCATATAGAATTACAGGGGTTGGTAAATGTTCTATTTTTTCACATCGCCCAATTATTGAGGATTTTTCATCTCCAACTGGTACTTAGATTCAAGTGATGTGAAACACATCCCCCAAACAGGACATTTGCCAACCCCTGTCAGAAGTGATTGAAGCTCATGGGGATGCTTTTTGATGGTTTTTGGTTATTTTTTGTTTTTTGGATGGCATGGCTCCCCCAAAAATGGTCTGTTTTCTTTTAAGGCAACATCTGCGCCCAAACGGTGCCACTCTGAGGCACTGCACTGTGGCAGGGACTCTACCGCAGTTGGTGGCCCCAGTGGGTGAACAGGGACAGGAACTGGGAGTCCAACCTGGGCTAAGGTGAATCAAGGTGAATTCTCAGAAGTAATTCCTTCCCGGATATTTCACCATCCAATGGGGAATAAGATTGGATACTATCGGTCAGAAATTGGTGAGCATTAGACAACGTCCCAGCAACTTGATTGGAACCATTCGATTTATTCATTTTGAGGTCGCAGATTGTATCTTCAATATTATGGGGATGGGATGATTTGGCTGGTGGAACTTTTTCAGGAGCAATTGGTGTCTGAATGTTTGGGTTGTCTTGGAAGTTTGGTAGATGTCAAAATACACTCGATGGTCTTTGGTGCCACGGCATTCAGCAGAGCGATGAGATTTTCCTATCTTGGATCTCGGTAGAAAGCTGTGTTCCATGATCAATTTGAATTTGGCGACATCGCCACAATAGTTGGATAGTTGTTTCTATGCCAGCTTCCATTGAGTACATCTCCATGATTCTTGATAAACATCTCATTTTTTGAGACATCAAACTTCTTGCTTCCCAAAATTTGCAGGTTTTACCATCTTGGACATGCATACGGAAAAGCAACCTTTTGTAGCGTATTTAGCTTGGGAAGTCATGGGTTGCCAATTGTTTTGTTCGCTTGAAGTGGGTAAATCCTCAATAAAATTCTCAATAAGTTCCATGTTTTCATGTGTAACTCCCGCATACATTGGAAATAATCCAGTATATCCCAATGGAACGACCTCCATGATCATTTCTGTAGTATCTTTATTAAATCACATGGCAAATCCCTATGTAGTCTACCTATCACTGTCGGCTAAGCCCTGGTTGCTGCGACCTGCCATGCCGGGCCGAGGCTTCGAGGAGCTGTACCGGCATCGTGCCGAGGCGTGCGGCTGGAGATTGGTGGTTCGTTTATTACTGGTACTATCCGGTCAGTGCAACCATCAACATTTTTCGGCTAGTTTGGCCTGAAATATGTTCGGCTTTGGAAGATGGGAAAGATCTCACTAGAATCATGATCATACTAATTTATGATGCGATTACCAGGATTATGATCATGATCATGACAATCCCACTGATAATGATTGTCATGATCATGATGATTGCTGCTATTGACATCGTTCCTAATATTTCGAGAGTGGTTTAGTTCATTTTTGGAATGGCACAATCATACTGTAGACTTTTGGAAGTCGACAATGTTTTGAGCCATAACCATGCAAGAAGTCCCAAAACTGAGAGTGCTACACCACCCATTCTCAAATTTTGATGCACCCAAAGGCGTAAAGCACTGTGACAGGTGAAGGGCTTTCCCATGGTCTTTCCCATAGGCTAATGCCGGCATTCCAATGCGACGACTCACTGGGTTCTCCCCTGGGGTTGGAAGCCGCCCCAGCGGCACGGAGAGGACCGTTTGGGTCACACGATGCTGTTGACCGACGGCGAAACGGAAGATGCTGCCCGGATGCCTGGCCTTCACTGGTTGACTTCATCACCCTTGGAAAAAATGACAACCTGAGATTACCCTATGTATAGAGATACCCACATACATGTATATGTATGATATCTACACATGTATATCTATATCTATCTCTATCTCTCTATCTATCTCTATTTCTATATCTATATCTATCTCTATCTCTATCTGTTGTATATATATATATATATACACATATTATATTTATATATTATACACGTACACATAGATTGTTTTGTTCCTCCCTATGTCCTGTACTAGAATGGAATTTTCACCCTGAGCGGGCAAGCGGGTGCCACCGTGCCCATCGTGCCCACCGTGACCAGCGTTCCAGGATCAGGTGCTGAACTATCTGAAGGACAGTCTGCTGGTGAACACCAACTGGATGGATAGGGGTTTACCCAGAAAAGATGGGGATTGAAGCACAAAAAACATGGGGACTTAGTGATTTAACCATGAAGGAATGCGGGTTTAACCAAGAAAAATGGGGAGATGGCCATCAAAAGCTGGGGGGGCAAGGCAGCTCGGAGCCGTGCGAACTGCAGGGTATCCCAGACCGGCCATGATTGTTGACATGTTGGCTGACGCCTCCATCGTTTCCCCATTCCGAATGGCGAAACCTGGCGAAACTCCAAGTTTCCTCGGGTCAAAACCATTCCCTCCACTGTAAAATCCACCATGGGAAATCGCCACAGGAGTCGCATGGCAGATACGGTGGCCGCCTCCCGAGTTCCGTGAGCACGTTCGGCTTCGGTGTCTTGGCGCAAGGCCAGGGTCGGAGTTTCCCCATTTTTTGGTCAACAAAAATTCGAATTCTCCAAGTTTTTGGGTGGTTTACCGCCACATTTTGGTTGATGAAAAATGTATCGTTTTTTCCTTTGAGACTGGGTTGCTTTTATTTGGAGTTTCAGCAACAAACTGGGTCAACTGGTAAACCGACTGGTTGAATCGGTGT
The DNA here is from genome assembly GCA_003297045.1 of Symbiodinium sp. clade C Y103. NCBI lineage: Eukaryota > Dinophyceae > Suessiales > Symbiodiniaceae > Cladocopium > Cladocopium sp. clade C. The sequence continues at coordinate 113,274 of BGPT01000003.1, forward strand.
CAATGCAGGGTTCTATGGACATCAAGCAACAACATGATACACAATGAGGATCTAATTGGGATTTATGAATCGACAGAGTCAACCAATTGTTGTAAGAATGTCTAATAGAACAATTTCTGTTGGCCAAAGTCCGAGATCTCTAACGCTGGTAAATTGTTCAAATTTTCCGGACCCGGGAGCTGGAAGAAGAATCACGTTCTCAAGCATTTAAGTTGGGTTCCAATGATGTTCCATGTGAGGTGGATTGTAGATATAGGTATTCCCCAATTTTTGGACAAACCCAGTACTTTGTTATTCCCATTTCTGTTGATTAAATCGATTAAAGTTCCACTTTGCCCTTTGGCTGGTGTATGCAAATATATGCAAATCCCATCAGATGGACCCATTTTTGGACAAAAAAGCCTATTCTTGCTGATAGTTCACAACAATTAAGTTCCTATTATACATCTTTTGTTGGCTACCCTCAGTAGTTTGACATGGCTATGGACAATCACGAGCTGCAATAGGATGTCATAGGCAAATTATCGAACCAAATGGGCCATGGCTTCCATAGCGACGTGAAATTATCGGAGGGTATCATCCCCATTCTTCGTGGTTAGTTTCTTAAATCCCATTAATTTCCACTCGATCCCACAAAAGTTGATGGTTACGCAGCTAAATCCGTCATTTTCCTCGTTTCTTGGAGGGTTAAATGCATAAAATACCATGTTTGTTGGTCAATCCTATTAATTTCCACCAAATCCCGATAGTTGATGGTTTTTATTTCTCCCATCTTTGGACAACGGGCCGAGGTTACGAGATCGACAGCAAGTTGCTGGACGGGGGACTCGACGGGGTGACGAACGGGGATGAACGGCTTTTCACCGGGCCAAACGGCGCCGGGCATCGCAGGAAGAGAACCTTTTTCTTTTCCAAGCCGATAGATAGTTATATATATATATATGTAGACTAGCATAGAGATAGATATATGGATATATGATAGTTTTATGTATGCATCATTGTATCATGTATCTAATGAATAGTTTTATTTTTCGGTTGAACATCATCCTTTCATACACGATTCACCGAAGATGAACGCAGTGACGAACTGTGTCTCCCAGGTCGAACTGGCCTCTGCTTGCGGCGGCACCTATTCCTTTATCCCCGATGCTGGCTTCGCCCGGGGGCCTTGGACATTTCCAGGTGATCCCGCAAAAATCGACGGCTTGGATTCAACTTTCCTTTAATTGGCATTGACTTAGCATGATTTAGCTATATTGAGCTCATTTAAAAGATTTAAAAGTGGTGTATCTCTTGATGCCTGGGGGCCCCATGGATCTCTCGTCCCAGCGTCCGAGGTTGGGACCATCTTCGTGAACTGCATCAGCAACCTGCTGGCGACCTGCTGCGCAGATGCCAGGTTAAAGGCGCCCAATTGGAAAGAAATGTGATTTCAGTGGAGAAAAATCATGGCAGTGCGACGGGCAACTACTGTAGATTTTATAACCAGCAATGGAGAAAAACTGATGAAAAGGTGACCTGAATCGACGGGATTCTGTCCGTACGCTGTGGTTCTGACCAGATCGATATTCGAAGAGCCAGAACGATTTTTGAAGCATGGTGTTTGACCAAGCCAAGAATGCAGATTTTGCCAGACATTTGATCCGGAAAGTTAGTAATCAACAAAAGGTATGCTTAGATATGCTTCGATGTTTTCAATCCATGGGGGTACCCCCATCCACTTTTTTCGGTGATTGGGATCTCCGGGATCGACGAGGTGGAACCTGCTGCGGCGGTGCAGCAAGTGCTGGGTGGCTATGCGTCTTGGCCAAATTCCCACGTGGGGGTGTTGGATCCAAGAAACTTGAGATATCTGAGAGTAATTTTTCCGAGTCCCTGGGTCTCTAAGTTTGGACAATTTCGATGATATTGGCATAATTTGGCATATATTTGCTGAGTTGTAAAGGTTTGAGAGTGCTCATGTGTTGTTCCCGCGTATATATATATATATATAGGTATGATATATGCATACATATATATATATGTTTATATATGGTGCAGCGTCGGACGGCCCCCCCCCCCCTGGGTGAGGGGGAGGG
>BGPT01000003.1:115583-137310 GCA_003297045.1 Symbiodinium sp. clade C Y103
GGGCCCCCCCCCCCTTGGGGGGGGGGGGCCAGCAACACGGGACACGGAAGCATATATATATATATATACATGTATAAATAATGTATACACTTATATTTTGCATAAGTATATGACTATGATCTTCCACCGGCCATATATCTTTCTCGGATGGAACTCCCAATTTCGTTCCTTCTCCACTCCAGCTGTTGATCCAACTCTGAGACCATTTTGTTTGGAGAACTTCGAAGTGAATAATCCCTATCCAATGGTGTATAACTCTACATCCTGACAACCCAAGACACATCCGAGCCATGCCCCAAAGCTTTGGTCATCCCCGAAGCCACCGGTGGGTTTTCGAAAGGTTCCCACGGTGCGGGAGCCAACCCCAGCGGGTCAGGAGTTGGCTCTGGGAGAAATTCAGCTTGGAGCCCTCCAGTGACCTGGCTCCAATATGGGGTTGCTATGGAGATCTAGTCAGCCAAGATGCCATGATCAAAAAGATGCAACCAACGCGATTCCTTATGTACATGTGTTTGCTGGGGATTGCGAATAGCCTATCGAACCAATCAGTCGAACACTCCAACTGAAGCAGAACCATCTGCTAGAAATTCTGGCCGTCCCAATTTGAACTTTACTCTGTAATAAAGAAAAAATGGCGACAGAACATTTCCATTTTCAACCTGAAATCACCTATATACTGATGTTTTTTGGAATTGCCCTTGTAGACAGCCGAAAAGAGGGTATCCATATGTCTTTTGAATGGTGGAGAGCGGGCACGGTGTCAAGGTATGGTCAATCCAACGACGTGGTCTTGATGCTAGATCCAGAGGTCCCACTCTTGGGGCCGTTTCTTTAGCGCTGGGACTTCACGACAGGTTTGTCCAAGAATGCGATATACCGTATGTACCGATATACGGCAGACCCCCCAAAAGACAATTTTAAAGGTGGAACATGATGATAGATACATGGGATGATTTCAGGGATTCAAATTTTGACAGCACCATATAACGGTCTGGCTATGTTCGGCTCAAGATGATTTGGATATTCGACGATGGCCTTAGGTTTGTGACGATGGCCGAGATATTGCAAGTTACCAGCATTGCAATGTTGGACCAACAAATGACCAGCCATGTTTTGATCGCTTTGAACTTTGACCTAGTTGTTGAGCCGCACCCATGCTACATATCAAGAGGTCTAAGAGTGTTTTCATGGAACCTACTCCGGGATCCCTGGTCCCTGGGTTCTTGCAACCTTGCTGTTGTCTTCGTGGGCACTCAAACAAGTATCAATACTCTCTGGTCATCCCACCTGGCATTGGGTAAGTCTCATGCTGTCCCACTGCGGGTGGCGAAGCCTGGTTGATAGTCCTCCAGCTGTTATACCATGTATGGTTGGATTGGAAAAAGGGAAAATCGACACCGGAAACGCATGGCTTTTCCCCATGAAATATAGAGGTGTCCGGTGAAGATTTTCCCTTAAACCAATCCAGTGAATGTATGGTGACCTCAAACAGCGAAGCCCCATAGATTGATGATCAAGCTTGGGAAACGGATGGAAACACATCAATCAATTCATCGCCTCAGTTCAGATTATATATATATAATATTACATGTATATATGAAGGCATATATAGACATGTCTACACATTGGCATTTTTTTTGGAAACGATTCAATTTGCTTCTGGGCCGCGTAAACTGTTGAACACCTCAGTCATCTCTTTCGGCCCGCCGCCTTGAAAAAGAGTCGTGGCTTCGCGCCGCGCGGCCGCCAGGCTGATGTGCCTGTGGTGACCTTGGAGTACACGGCCCTAGGCCTCGTAACTGGGTCTACTGGGAGGATTATTAGGTGGTTAAGACGCCTAGTTAGTAAGCCCCCATTCAGTGGAGTATCCCATTATTGGATGAACTTGCAGATACTTGGGTTTGTCTGAAAATAAGCTATTTCATTCAATCCAGTGTTGAATCATCATTATCATCCCTATTATATATTTGATGTCCATTTGGGAGGTATACCCCATTTTCAGACACACCCACTTTGGAGGATCCTCCCACGAATCGTAGGTGGTTCAGAAGCCTAGTAAGTCCCGATTCAGTGGGATGATCCAATTCAATTCATGGGTGAACTAGTCCCAGTTACTAACCACTTGCGATTCGGGGGATGATCCTCCAATTCTTACCCAGGATGATGAATAATTACCCTCTGGGAATTTAATGTAGCTATGGAAAATCAACATTCTTGTATAATAGGCAAATCATCATAAATCATCTGTAAATGGGCCATTTTCTACAGCTATGATAAATGACCAGAGGGTATCAACAAAGATGGATTGCCCGGGATTATCAATTACTGGTGGTACCACCAATTTGGATATTATGAATTGAAATGAGATTGATCATTCTATTAATACAGATGAATGGGTATCCAATTAAATGGATACTGATGGACCCGAATTGTGAATGGAACCATCTATATTGTGGATATTGTTACACAATACTTGTACGTATATACATTGTGGGGATATTGCGACCTCTGCGTGATTTATTCGATTATCAATTGAGCGCGACTGCCTGTAAAAGCGGGGTTAGGTAAATGAAAATGCGACTATAGGGGAGTTGGCTATGGTACAATATATTGGTTTGGGTAGATGACAGCAACCTGCCAGGCCGACCCAGAATATGATGGATGAATAAGGGGAAGTACCCCAAGAGATGTTGATTTCCAGGGAACTCTTGTGATTTTCCAGATGGGATACCTTGGAAATCTCTTGAGATTTCAAGACCCTGTGGGTCAATGGATTATTTGGGCGTCAAAACTTACTTCTTAAAGTATTCCGATTCCGAACCACTGCAGAGTTTCAAAGTTTGGTCATGTTTTAGCAGACATCCAATCTTGCGATATCAATTGACACATGCCCATACCTGCATACCAGAATGAACATGAAGGATTTATGCTGGTTGAAGATTCTTCCCCATGAACAAAATTGATCTCCTCTTCCCCAACATGCTGAGCACATTTTCCCAAGAAATGAACGTAACTTCCCTGTAGAACAGGTGTCAAACACCCGTCTGTCAGCAGCTCCTCAGACATTTTTTCAGGATTTTCATCCAATGCAGTGGCAGCTATTCTTGGGGGCCCATGTCTGATACATTCCCATTTGAAACTTGGGTTAAGTCCCCAACTTCGCTGAGTGAATCCCCGAAACCCCCAAACACCCAATATGGGTTTGTCAGCGGGTCCCCCCAAATCCAGTTTTTTATCATATTTTTTCTCAAATCCCGGGGGAATAAGTCGCCTTTTTAAAACACAACCCCAGATGATCCTATATTTTGGTGCGTTTTGCAAGTAAGATCGATGGGATGGTACCCCAAAAATCTTTGGTTGCCAAATCCCCTTTTATGTCTATCCAGATGCTTGGCCTGATTTGGGATGATGTAAAATGACCCCCACATGGTTGGTTACTTACGATGGTTTTATTTTTCACCCATTTTGAATGAATACATCATGTGTATGTATCTGTATATGTATGTGTATGTGTCTGTGTATATACATATTTGTATGGATATACCGTCACATATATATATATATTATACATGTATAAATATATAGATACACTATGTATTATCCCATTATAATACACATGTATTGACATTGCATACACATATTGATATCCCATTAAGTTTGTGGATGATCTTCCAATTTTGGGATGTCCCAACTTGGAGAGGCGGCAAGAGCTGCTCAGTCACTGCGGCAACGAGTTCGGAGGCACGGATTTCCGGGGCTTGAAAGATGATTTTCGGAATGTGGATATTGTTTCTGGGGGCGGTGTCCATGTTGAATTTTGTTGGGACAAACAGAGGACTGGCGATTTTTAGTGGTTTCACCCATAGAATTTGGTATTTGATGAACAATATGCGATTTCCTGCAACAGAAAGAACACCAAAACGAAGGGAATCTATGAACCAACCAAGACTTGGTGATTTTTCAAACTGGGTTTCATCAGCAGAAATGGGAGGACTGATACTTGATAGCAAAATGGGGGGTATGAGCAACCAACATGGGAAGACCAGGAAGACTGAGGAAGTACCCGCCAAGACTTCGAGAGCAATCATCAATATGAATCATATGGTCTTGCCCTGTTGTGCCGAACGACGGACGGCAACCCACTTAATAGGTTTCATCAATAGTTGAATCCACCCATTTTGCATTTTCCTGGCCAGACAGGGCAGATGGAGCATCAAATCTCCTCTACGAAAAACGAAGTGTCCTACGAAAAACGAAGTGTCCTCCAGGGAAACCGATCTCCAACCCATCACCGGCTTGGTCTGGGCCTACTCTTCGCTCAAGCTGCCTATCTAAATTCTTCGAACTTTCGGACAGCTTGGAATCACTGGTGTTTTTCTACATGACCTTCCTGACATTTCTTGTTCAGTTGGCCTTTGCAATTTTAACCCAAGGTGTAGTCCCAGTTCACATGCGGGAAGAGAACGTATCCATGTTTATGGTAAATAAATCTTACGGCAAATCTTTTGGGAAAACATATTTGTTCAAAGCATATGAACAAGAACTAACAAGTATCTAAAGTAATAACTCTTAATCTTTGGGTAATAGGATTGAAAATTGAGATTTCCAACGTTTTTTTCCTTTTCCCAAGTAGAGAGATCTTTTCCAGATCTACCTGGCCCGATTTCTACCACCTTTTTGGGTGCCCGAAGGTCAAAGAGTTGGACGTGCAAATGAACCGTTCCAACTTTGCAGCTCGGAGTGGTAACTAAAGCTGGTTGGTACCAAAAAATACCAAGCATTTCATGCGGCAGATCCACATTTTACATCTTTCTTTGGTACACACATATATATATATATAACCCGTAGCTAACCAAATTTATGAATAATGTATGAATGATATCCAATATGATCATCAAATCATTTTTATTTGAATGTTGTATTCAATCATGTTTTTTAGACACTGCCAAATTGGGGGTTGTTGAGCAACAGTGATGGGTATAGAAGTATCGTAGAAATAGAAGTAGTAAACTGTAGTAGACATGGGGATTCTTGTCCATTCGTGAAATATGACGATCGTTGGTGGTTTCGAAGATTTTTGCACCCTATTTGGGATGATGATTGGGCCATGGGATAGCAAATAACGAGACCAGGGCCCAAGACTCCTTGTGAACTGCGAGGTGAGACCCACCTTTTTTTCTTCGCTGATGAAGCAATATGGAGGTTTCCTAAGTCATGGGGTACCCCCAAATCATCCTGTCGTCATGGATGACTATGCATTGGTATTGGCTTCACCATGGTGACGACTGGGGGTACCTCCATGACTTAGGAAACCTCATTCTCCCCACCACTATCAACAACCACTGTTAATCATTTAAAGAAAACCCCCCAACATCAACGTTTTTTTTGGTTGCCAGGGACATCAGAATCTTTTGCTGCGCTCAGGTGGATGCTCTGGCCCGAATCGTGCCTAGCGTGGAGGAGACGGCTTATCGAGCATCCGCAAATCCAAGGGTCAGGTTATCATCATTTTCAATGGTATTTTCTATGGTTATCTCTAGTTTATCTATATAGTTATCATCCATATTTATCAGTTTATCATCCTTTGGGGGTTTCCATAAATGGGGGTACCCCAATAGTTTGGAAAAGAAGAAATGGTTGATTTAGGGGTACCGTAGGAAACCTTCATTTTCCCTAAAACAGCATTTTTTCGTAATTAGCATTCTCAGACAAAGCCGTATAGAATGAGGTCTGTACATGGTGACGATGTATACATGTTTATATATATATATACTGTATATATATATATATATGGTGGTTATTCAATGGGGATTTAAGCGCAATAACGGGGAACATACACGGGATACAGCAGGGGATATAGTACAGGAAAGCCCATCCCAAACGATAGGCAGGTTGGTTGAAGTAAGTAGGCCAATCAGAATGGATTCACTGGTTTACACATTACACATCCACAGTTTTCTGGTGCAACACCAACAAACATAGCTGGCGGCCCCAAAGTCTTGGCTTCCCAAAGTGGAGTCGCAACTTGGTGGGACTTTGGAAACACCCACTGCCATTCATGACCCCCCCCCTAAGCCGACAAGACATCTGATAAAAACAAGATAAGTTCAACCTCCTTTTACCCTATTTCAACAACATTGTCCAAGAGATACCCAGATAAACCATTTGCATATGGTGGGCGAAGAAGGTATGTAAACTAGTAGAACCCCCAGACCTAACACAACTCTTCCTGCCTCACCATCTGAAGCGAGGTGCTCAGATCGCTTCCATGCGGGGGTTGGTGGCATTTTTCAAAAAGCAAGCTTCAGAAACTATTTTCAAAAAGTGTTTTTCCTTTTCTCTCAAACATATTTTTCAACACAACGCATGGTTGGAGAAGAACTTCTTCCACCTAAAGTGCGCCCACCCAGCACTGTCGATTCTCATGACACTGCAGTTGTGTTGAGTCCAGTCTTTGAGACATTGGGACAAGTGAAGAAGTATGAAAGAAGAGACTTTCTTTAGTTGACCATCCTGATTATCCTTGATGATTCTGATTCATGATGTCTCTTCCTTGCTTTAAATGCGATCTTTGCAAGGTCTTAGGGCACACACACACACACACTTCATCAAAGGACAAGATGAAGTGTTGTGATTCATCCTAGCGTTATTTTATGTTATTTTCCTTTTTTGTGGCTGCAGCTGTTTGCAGCACCTACCAGAAATTGTTTGTGGGCGACAGGCAGCGCGACTCCCTGCCCCATTGTGATCCCGGCCTGAGCTCTCGGCCCTGGCTGCACTGGCCGCCCTGGCCTTCATGCCATCTGTGCCATCTGCGACTGCCTGCACCATCAATGTGTATCCTGCCGGGTGCCGTGATGGCTATGTGGAATATGGACGACATCAAATCGGAAAGCTGGTGCGGGCCAAGCACCAAAAAATCAAGCAAAAGATCAAGGTGCATGCTCATGTCGCGGAAGAAAAAACCCAGAGTGTAAAGAGGCACCTGCTAAGGAAGGGAATTTCGAGCACAGTGTCAGTGAGTTTTTCATTCATACCAGTTCCAGAATCTCCATCAGCCTTGGACTTTGAGGAGTTCCATGTTCAGGAGGTGCACAAAGAACCAAGTGTTTTGGTAGAGCGCTGCATTCACAAGGGCCGCTCCATGATTTTAAAGAAATATTTGCGCGACACAATGGCCTGGCACGAATCTCTTTTGGACCAACAGTTGTATGAAATGAACACTACCAGGACTTGAAAGGTCTTCCCAATGTGCAGCTTGTCATTTCCAAGATCCTCATGGAAACCTCACCTTTGTTTTTCCAGATCTGGGGGTCAACATATATCCCAGACACAAGGCTGGCATAGTGAGCTATATGTGGCAGCTCCTGAATGGTTTGAACGCACTTTGGCACAAAGACATTGTGCATTGCAATATCAAAGGAGGAGACAAGCCCAATGCCATTTTTGATTCTGCCGGCAGATTGACAATCATTGATTTTGAGTCGGCAGTCAGGCGTCATGAGCGAATTGGCCACAGAGAAATAGATGCAGAGACACTGGAATACCGTGGAAACCTTCTCTATGCAGCACCCGAGGTGTTTGTTGCACAGCATGGGTCGGATCGTTATGGACCAACAAGGTTTGGGTGCAACCGAGACATTTACAATGCTGGAGTTGTCTTTGAGGAACTTCTACTAGACATCCCCCATTTCTTCTGATACAATCGGTGGGAAGAGATCGTGGAGGGTAAGTATGAAGAGGTCATCAAGCGCCGTGAGCAGTTAGAGCGTCGCTTGGCGAAACGAAGCCCAGTTGCAGCTCTGCAGGGTTATGGCTATGGCGGCCGTGGCAACTTTCGGGTTGCAGATCTGGAATTCAACAGACTCGGATGTGATTTAGCTTCCAAGATGCTGACCTGGCACCGCCTGGATCGCCCAAGTCCTGAAGAATTGCTTGAGCATCCATTTTTTCACACGTTCAGGGGATTGCAGTAAGATGTAAGCTTGTAAGTCTGTCAAGATGTCAGACTTTGACTTACAGATTTTGACCATCTGGGCTGAGTTGATGCAGTCATGCAGCGATTCGGAGAGAAACATAGTTTGCTTTTTTCCGGCCACATGTGTGCAATGAATGACTCTGATGGTAGTCAGTGCAGATGTTGACATGGCATTGCAATGCTTTTTCTCTACCGACTGACCGGCTCCAGGTACCGGAGTTCTTTCGGGGTTTTTGCTATGTCTTCTAAGAGCACCGGACTCTCAGATGGGGGCAAGTCTCTACACCTTTCTACGCCTTTAAGGATTCGGATCATAGATATGGTCTAGACTTCCCTTCAACAAAGATTACAGGAATAGGTTTGACCAGTTTTTTCTCAATTCTGGAGACTAGAATTGAAAGGAAAATTGACAGGACACCCGTATTTGGGTGGTGAACCAATCACACTTTCCTGGAAAAGAAACCGAGTTTCCAAAGTGAGTTCTGAATTTGGTGATCACGTTGTGCTATCTTAGATCCTTGACCTGCATTTCTTTTTAAAGAGGGTTAGATTCACTGCACCCCCCAGATAGAAGTGCGTCACTTCCAATGGCAAAAAATGGCCAAAAACCTGGACCAATGGGAGGATGGGAGGATCCAACTCATCCGATGAAGACGCTTTCCATGTGGAAATAGGGATGCCATGTGTCATTTTAGATGTCGTGATAACCAATGAAGATGTATACTGTATACTGACTTGGTTGACACCTGGACAAGGAGAACATTGCCAATGGCAAGCTGATGCTTACTGCTGTGGCCCAGCAGGCCCCGGACCTCAACTTCTGGTGTTCTCTGGATCTGGAATCTTTTGCAGCGAATCATCAACTTGTGGACTTCCAGGAAAAAAACAATCAGCTTTGATGATGTTTTTCACAATTTGACTTCATCTTTTTCCAGCCATTTCAACATACTGCCCCCTCAAAATCCTGAAAAAAGAACATGAAAAAACACACATTGAATTGAATTTGATCATCACATCTAGAAAGAATAACATCATCATGCCTCATGACTCTATTATAATTATTTTAAACACGTTTTAGTTGTCTTTCGCATCTCATCTATGGTACATATTCCCATCATTTTGATGAACAGATGCTGTCTGAGGTGTCAGAATCCTCCAGCGCGGAAGAGGACAGGGTCCGGGACCTTGACCTCGAATGACCGGGACGGGGCCCTGCGGTTACGTGGAAAATGATGAGAGGAATGACCTAGATATATTTATTTGATTTTATTTGTATGTTTTGTGATATTTCATTGGATCTAATGATTAATCTTTGGCTTGCAACGTTTGGGTATTTCCCATGTTGGAACAGTGGGGCCCAGCAATTGAACAGAGAGAATGCTGGCTTTCACTTGCAAGGTGGGGCAGCATCCAAAATTATTAAGTAAGTTGAACATGTTGGAACCAAATGTGACTGGGATGGTTAGTCTCGAATGGATGGACCTGATTTGAACCGACATGGTATAATAAAGCCAGTAGGCCGCGAACCTTTAGCCCCAAATACCATGCAAGTCGACTGGGTGTGTAGCTTCACGGTTGATATGTGAGTAGAGATCACTGGCACGTTTGTAGTTGCAAGAATTTCTGTTTGTGATGCCCGGCAAAAGCCAGAATTCGATGCGCCGCAAAAGGTCTATTTTGGTGTTTGTAATTGCAATCTCTTCGGATGTCTTGATCCCCAACATTGGATTTTTATTGATTTTGTTCTGGTCCCTCAACACCCCAATTCGAAGTCGAAGTCATCTTCAGACACACGACCTCCCGGTGAGCGCCCGCGGGCTTAGGTGAAGGCCCTACTTGAAGACATTCTGGGACAGTGCCTCGAGGTCAGGTCCTTGTGGTTTTGACCAATGTCAGTGCCTGGATGAAGGGACTCCAGGGTCAATATGGTCAGCCAGGAGGCTTTCAGAAAGTCAATGTTGACTTTCTTTCAGGCAATCCCTTGAATTTCGTCTTTATCAACATGGGTATGGGTCAAAATTGGGTACCCCAAAAATTAGATGGTTAATACTAAACCTATACTAAAATCTGTGGTCCCATAGGGCTTAAATTTTGACCCATACCCACATGTGTGAATGTTTGAAATGAATACGCTCTGGCAATTTGACATAACCATGGAACATGAGGAATTTGTAGATGAATTTTGCCTCTTATTTCTATGGCCATTTGAAAATCGCCATTCCCACCGGGCAGCCATCGATGGCTGAGCTGAGGCAGTGGAAAAGGAAGAGTATTGGAAGAGATGGGGTCGACACTATGTGTTCGGGACCTGAGTGGTCCGGATGATGTTTTCGGACGTTGACAAAACCGTAAAAAATACCGTCCAATTTGAAGACCTGAGGGTTCGATACAGCTTCAAAACTAAGGGTCTAGCAGGTGTAGCAGGTTGGAGATCAGCACATTTTTTTTGCTGGTGAACTCCCTATGGTTGAAGGTCTCATAGCCACAATACCTGTATTGGGTTCACCACCAAACATCCAATGGTCCTTGGATGGGTTCACTGAAGTTTCTGCCTTTCAGTGGAACTTCCAGTCTATCTCCAAGTTAGCAGCTGCATGTTTTAATGATGAGACCCAGGGAGATTCACCGGTCTAGTCTCAGGGTCACCTTGCACCGGTTGGTGGTTTCAAACGCATTTCATATCGATGTGGGTTATCCCCAAGGACCCCTATCAGGGGCTGGCTCAACCAGAGCTCCTGGGCAGACCAGGCCCTCAGTGATGTTTGCACACAAGCTGCAACAGTTCCCGGCTTAGCCATGGCTGAAACGAGTTTGTCACCAGCCACCAGTGACTTGAGCTAGGATCAAGATTGGGAAACGCATGAGTAGGGGGTTCTCTTCTTTTTTGAGAAACACTGATGGAAGGGTTTTGCAGTGGACGCACTTGGGGTTCTACATTTTTCAATGTTTGGAAACAGATGCTATCACCTGCGCTTCGTTTTTTTGGGCCTCGGTGCTTAAGATGGGTCCAGAAATCAGTTCAACTCTTGGGTTTCTTTGATAAATCGCAACTGGGAAGGAAGACATTCAAAGAGACTTTGCATCTACCGCTGGATTTGGTATGCCCCAATTTTCATGGACCTGCCAAACATGGTCGTTGCCGTTCATTCCAAAAGTTATACAGAGTTACAATGAGTTATATAGATCATTTCGAATCATTTCCAACACATTTTCAGCGAAATTTTGTTGCAGTCATTTATCACTGACACGTTGAACGGGGATGATACAACTTCAATTTATGCGTAGTAACTGGGGCCACTGGGGCCTGGCCAGAACAAGTGTTCCTACCATGACCAGGATCAGTAGGTGTCCTCGAAATGTTTGAGCGAAAGTGGTGGGTGTTTCTGCAAGGAAGCCCCACTAAGAACTTCATATGCGTGTGTCTTAAAATGGGCGATTGACCCTCCCAGCCATCGTCAGTCTTTACTGGGAAAAGGATGATAAATCTGTGGAGGGAATGGGATCCAATTTTCAGACAAAGCCAGATGGATCTGATTCTGTGCTCACCAAGGTGCAACAACTTCAAAGATCCAGGTGTTCAGGTCGGGGCTTTACGGCTCGACAGTCAGAAGTTGGCCAAAGAAAATGACCAAAAAAGAGCAGAGCTTGTTCCTCCGGGCTTTGGGACATGCCTCAAAACTTTCAGGGGTTGCATTCATGATGTGGATCTAGGTATAGACATGTAATGTGGGTAAAACAATAATAAACCACCTATATTTTGATGGTTTATACCACCTATTTACCCACATTATAGACTTTCATGATCGATTTCTATGCCCCTTCCTTTCCCCGGTATTTTTGTCATCTCCCCGGGGATCCAAAATCGCCCATCGCCAGTGCTATGGCAGCGAGCTGTTTGCGGAGATCAGAGACATTGCGGTGGGGGGGCCTTGAGGCTGGCGTTGCTGGATAGCTTGTGACAAGGCCTAAAATTGGATGGCTTTAGCAAGATGAAATGGGAGATAGCTGATATAGATTGTAGTGTATTGTAGTCTGGTCGGCTGCTTTTCCGGCACCCAGACTTTGGTGCGATGTGTGAGAGAGTGTATCGTAGTGTAGAATTACACTTATGTATATGCAGCATATAGATTAAATGTATACATATGTAGAAATATACATATACACCGCTACCCAACCAACAAAGGGATAGAATACCTAGGATTTGGACCGAAGCTGAGGACGCCTGCTTCAATAAGTTGCCGGCGCCGTCTGTGACACCTGCCAGGTTGGGCTGATCTTTGGGGGGAAGATCTAGACATAGCAATACCATGGGAGATCCACTAAGCAAAGTTGGGGGCATAGGTAGTCAATATGATTCAAGATTGATTCTACAGATCTGGGGATTAAATCTGTCATGATTTCTCCTGGGGATTTTTTCCAACTGGAATACTCATATGATGTGTCAATTGCCGCAAGAACGCCAATCCCGGAGACATGCGCGTGGACTCATTTACTTGGGAGAACAGAAGTCATAGATGTCATTCTCCCACTGAACAACTGAGATGGAAATGATGGTGAATTGTGCACCCAACCGGCCACCAGGTACCGCTACTTGGGTGGGGGTCAGGCACCGAAAAACGGGCAGTGGGAGGGGAGGTGGCCTTTGGTGACTACCCGGTTTTGATCCATATCCCCTAGCATAGCATAACCTAACAAGTTGTTCTTCCAATTTATATCTTACCATGGTCTTTTGTCCCATCTAAGCTTGTAATTTTTATGTTCACAATGCTATCTGTATAATTTTATCCAGATTGTGGCTGGTTTATTCTGTTCCATCCCAGTTGTTGTCGCTGACATCTTCATAAACACGTCATATATATATATATATACATACATATATATATATATATATTTAGATTTGTTGGGTAAATCCGAGATTTGTTCGTTAAATCCGGTCTTATATATTTGTGACAGACCATGTGTACTTATTTATATTGCAGAAAACGTAAAATAACCACCATTTTGAACTTTTTGGGATCATTCCCCCTCAGCTAGTTCGATACAAGCCCCATAAACTGCCATAGACCCTAGTGATTGGAATTCATTCCCATGGTTTTCATCCTTCCATCCCGGTCTGCTGGGACACTCCTCCACTGCGATTTTTTGTCGAAGCGTCGGGCGTCGGGCGTGAGCCGTGCGCAAGTGTGCTGCGGTGGGGAGCTGGGAGCTGCTGGGAACTGGGATGAGAAGAAGCAACTGAAGGGTAGTGCAATGGGGAACAAATGGTAGTTATCATTGGGACATCTGATTGGAATACCATCACCCGGTGAGCATGGATATGCATGGGTCAGCTGATGTAGGATCAAAAAACATCTGGATACAAGCAAAGTGTTACACCATCAGCGACCATCAAAGAAACATAGGGATCCAGTGATAGGCATTTTGTCGCCCGGAATGGCACCCAGACTCGGATTCGTACATCATTTTTTGGTGGAAAGGTCAATATCTCAGTTTAATTTACATGATTTTGCAGGATCCCCCCAACCTTTTCCAAGGTGAAAAACCGGTGAAGGTCACGAGTTTTGTGGGTCAAATCCGGACTCTTGCGGATGAAATCTGTTTTGCTGGCTGAATTTCTGGTTTTCAGTATGTATTCCCACCTCTGTGGCCGAGCATTGAATCCCTTTATTCATCTCTGAAAAAACAACAACGCCTTCAGAGGGAAAAAACCATTCACGAAAAGCTAAGCAACCCTTACAAAAGCACTCTTAAACCAACTTTAGCAAAATCGTTTGAAAACAGCCAAACACCCTTGAACAATTAAAAAAAAACAGCCCTTTCAAAACACCTTAAAGAACCAAACTCTGTTTGTCAATCTGTTCTCAGGCGATGACAAATACTACGCCCATGTCGGTGACCCCGGCGTCTGGGGCCTTGGACGAGAATCAGGGCGACTTTAAAGTAATCCCATTCCCCTAATATTAAACACCCCCATTCTATGGTCCCAATGATGTGGAATTTCCCTACTAAACTATGGTTATTTAATGTTATTTAACAGATTGCGAACTGGAAGCTATGGCCCACTTAAAGATTTTAGCCTTAAACATAGTGATTTTTCAGCTCACTATGTAACAGTTACCAGAGGGTAGGATGTTTTCAATTTGATTCCATCCCAAAATATGAGAATATCATGCATGAGATTGAGATACTATAAGATATTATAAGTGATATAACCAACTTGGTACGATATTTGGGAATGTCTGAAAATGGGGTATACCCCCGAAGAACCATTTTGACGGGGAAACTGATGATAAACCGCTGGATTGTGGCGGATGCTCTATGACAAGCCCTTTTAAATTTTGCTTTCATCCCAAAATATTATAAACATCCCGCAAATCAATCTTCTATCCCGAAAGTTTGCTTTTATCGGCAATGGATTGAAACCAAAGGTTTGAGGGATCTGGGGATTGAAACACATCGTTGGGGATAAGGGCATCCTGGGGATTGGAGGTTCATCCACCAAAATCATCGATGGAAATGCCGATGTAAAGCTTTGTATTGCTAACAAACAGTGGGATATCGCAACAACGAGTGGACATGTTGTATCCAAAAGTGGTGACCAGTCCACAAAAACCGGTCATTTGAGTAATCCTTTCCT
Source organism: Symbiodinium sp. clade C Y103 (assembly GCA_003297045.1). Classification (NCBI taxonomy): domain Eukaryota; class Dinophyceae; order Suessiales; family Symbiodiniaceae; genus Cladocopium; species Cladocopium sp. clade C. Next base: position 130,199 of record BGPT01000003.1, read on the forward strand.
GTTAACACCCCCAGAAACCCTAGTTTAGTCTTGGATCTAATTAGAGAATGTATCTGATATTTGGGAATGGGATTGCCAATTTTCTCTGGCTGAATCCCCAAGTTTTGATAGCTATCTGCAGTTTGAATCGTTAAATCTCAATTCTTCATGGTTTGGGATCCCAAGTCTTTGTGGTTGCCCCGGAAAATCCAACCGTGGCTTGCTTGAAATTACCCATTTCGATGAGTTTCCCTTTAAACGCTCATTATTTTAGGGGACTTCCCATGGAAACACACCAAAGTTGCTTCGAAAATGGAGTTTTGGACAGTTTGATGGAGAGTACATGATTTCTGGAACATGTTGATTGAGTCTATCCTAATAGCTGTAACAGTCAGTTACCCTCTGGTAAACTAACATAGCTATTTGGTAAAAATGGTGATTTTCCATAGTTATGTTAGTTTACCAGAGGGTAATGGGTTTTAATGACAACCATATTCAAATGAGATTTTCAAGCGACTTTTCCAAGATTTTTCCACCAACAAGCAGGTCCTACGGCAATGTTCCCGGTCTGGGCATCCTCACCGGCAATGAGGCCGTGGTTTTGAACCATCGAAGGTGGTGGTTGAATCATCAAAAATCATGAAGCAATGGGGATTTGATGCGGATTTGAACACTCAAAATGTGATTTTATCCAGATCTACACACTCAAAACGTGATTTTATGAGGATTTAAGCACTCAAAATGGGACTTGACCCGCCAGTAAACCATAATATAGCTGTGGAAATGGATGATTGGGACATGATCTACTGGAGGATAATAAGCTTGAGGATATTTTTACTGGTTTGGTTTCCCATGTCATTCATCAACCAGGGTTTATTCATCGTTGACATTTATCAAGTTTCCTTGTTGGATCTTACCATTTGATCATAGATCCCTATTCCTGCGATTAGGTTGAACCCACTCCAGCAGGTTTATACATATTCTGAAGGTCAATTCCCAAGTGTTGTTGGTCAAAGTTGAGGGACCCGTTTTTGTTGAGTGAGGTACTGGAATGTACTCATTTTTGTTGATGATGCTGGTGACACAGTGCCCGTACTTTGATTCTATCAGTCTATCACTCCAGCTTCACCGGTCTATGTGATTCTTCCTCATTGAAGTGTGTCGGTCAAGCCCCAAATATGTTGATTGATAACAACCAATTATTCCCTGTTTGGAACATGATCTACATTTCTGGTGTTTTTCATTTTCGTGTTTGATTCTTTCGGTATCTCTTCAGGTGAAGAGAACAATTATCGGACCGCTGTATTTGGGGGCTATCTTGCCATGGTTCTGGTAAGATTCCGTTTGATCAATTGATTGAATGTAATGTTGTTCAGTTCTCTAACCATAAACATAACACATTAACTAGCAAGAAAGTATGCTTGGATTCCAATCTGTTGGCAACATTCCCAAAATAGTTGGGTTATCAATGAACATACTTAGATAGATCACCGGAATGAATCAAGAAACATTCTGATGAACCGATTCATCATAGGAATTCAGAAATTTTTACTACTGAACCAAACTAAATCATAGTAAACCATATTAAACCATAGTAAACCATATGAAACCACACTGAAAACATCTAAAAACCCAGTATTTCTTGGGTAGAATCGCGAACCTCTCGTGAAGTCGAAAAAAGTCAGGTGGCCTCCGCGGTGGGTCCGACCAAGGTGGCAGGCGCCGTCTGTCGTCGTAAGAAAAACATGGGGGGACGTTCAGAAAACATGGGAGAGATGAGCTACAATATGTTGCATGTATATCTATATCTATAGTATGTATATGTATGTTATCTATCTATCTATCTATCTAGCTAGCTAGCTAGCTATCTATCTATCTATCTATCTATCTATCTATCTATCTATCTATCTATCTATCTATCTATCTATAATCAATGGGATTGTCATGGGAATGTATCCAACAATCTGATATTTAGGTGTGGTATCTGTACGCGGTATGAAGTATTACATATATAAATACCCGACAAAATGATATGGCAATTGCGGATTATTGTACCAAATTATAGCTTCTGTAAATATATGTATATATATATATATATTTACATGGTGTACATGGTATAGTATTGATAAATGCTGTAAGTATCTATAAATATCTAGTTTGATTGGCTGCATGGTATATAGATTGAGTGGTACAAATGATTGCAAAGGACTATACATATCTGTAAGTAACATACACATAAAGTCTCCCGCGCGGATTGACAGTGGATCTTTGGATCTTAGCTACAAGTACAGTTTTTTTGGTCAATCGAAGTGGATTGGTACATGGTATGAATGACTGTAAATGACTATAAATGACTACAAATGAAGGGGGGGGTTAGGTGACAAGCCTATTGGGAAAACCACTCACCTCAGGGATCAAACAAGAAGCAAATGGCAAAGTTGGGTAGGTTTTATTTGTTGTTGGCTTCAAACAATGTTCATCTTCAAACATAGAAATGAGATGATGATCCCCACCCAATCACTGATCGTGTTGTTGGGATGGGTTGAATCGAGGACTCAATCCATGATTTGTTTGACTCAGGGTCAGAAACTTAAGATTGATCGCATCCTTTCCGAGTCTTAGTGCTGAAATTTCATGGATCATCGGAGAGTATCTTCTTTGGAGGGTAATAACCTGAGATCTCACATGGTTTATCCTAATTTTCACCATTGTTTGAATGGTTCAAACCCTAGTTTCCCCAGAAATTTGATGGCCATGTCTCCACGTTGCATCATCTTTTTCCACGGCGGGGCTTGTTCGACCTTGTCTGACCACGACCAGCCGAGGTGCAAAGACTGGCAAGCAGACCCGAAAGAAGGACGACGAGGCGAAGGGTGGTTGAAAGATTGGTTGAAAGATTGGTTGGGATGGGTTGAAACCACACAGAGTGTAAAAAAATGAGTTTAGTTTCCTGGTCCTTGGTACTGTAAACGTTTTGCTTTTAATGACCCCTGGGGCTTCCAGGTCCCGGCAATCAGCAGTGGCTCAGAAAATGCGAAGCAGAGATCAAGGAAACAACTGGGTATAGGTCAAGATCTATGATACCCGCAACTTGAACCCAGAGTTTTTCGCCACTGATTTCTTATGAATTCTTGGGGTGGGGCGCATTTGCCCCTGATCCATAAGCTGGAGCGCAAAAAACCATGGTCAAGGGTCACACGCCCAGCTCAGCTTTGGGTGTTTGTTGGCAGTTTTGGCGCCGCAGGCGAACTATACCACCATCATGCTTCGGAACATCCCGAACAAGTACTCCAGGCAGATGCTCATTGACCAGCGCCTCGTCGAGATTTTCCGGGGTTCCTCTGGGCGAAGGTAAGCCACCCTGCCTGGCTGCCCTCAAAAAATGGGCCCATTTCGGCAGTTGCTCACTCTTTGGTGACCTGCTTGGATACTTTTACCTTTTCCCAGAAAAAGTTCAGGTTGAGGGTGTGGTTCAGCCTGCTGAGGTTGCATTCAGCAGGTTTCCTCGGGCAGATCGATTACCTGTACGAGACCCCAGGGGTAACAAGCTGCGCTGCGCCTGGCAGTTGCGCCATGCCAGGGATGATTCCTGAAGTTTGATGAGTGACAATGAGACATCGCTGATAGGTGATTTTGCAACTGGAAAGTGAAGTGTTTATGGATGGCATTTGTGTTGTTTTGTATATGAGTCTTTCATGGCTTTTCCTCATAGCAAACCATCTACGAACCTGCTCGGGTGACCATTCTAGGAGCCGCAAGTGGCTGGATTAGTTGGGCAAGTTGAGTTTTAGTCGTTTATGACAAGTGATTATAGCTATGTTGCAGTATATATATATACCATTATACTATCTATATGTGCCGTACATGTGCTATGCTTGATTATATACCCATATGGGGGGATGGTCATCAATCCATTGATGGGGATTAGAAAATAGCAGTTGTAAGGATTTCCATTGTTGGATGGATGACCATTACCCATATTAACATGTGTAACTTGTCCATGGCAGGTATGACCATTTCATGCTTGCTCTCCGGTTGATATGGAGCACCTATCCTTTCACACACAGGGTTCACCGGAATGCACGGTCCACTTGCATAGATGTTCCACATTTCTGCACTGTTTGATCGATCCATAAAGATTCATAAGGAATTTCCCACACTTTACAAAACCTTTCTGGGTACATGATGCCAACCCCAAAATAGAAGATTTTTTTTTCAGGGTACTTAAAACCAACCCTTGACATAAAGTAGAGGTTACCTCACTGGGTAGCCACAACTGCATCTCGCTGGCACCGCAGTGCTCTGCTCGATAGGGCGACGTTTTTTTGTTCCTTCGTAGCCTCGGATTCGGTTCCGCGCCAAAAACACCATGCTGCGACTGGTCCGGGCGCTCAGCCGGTGGGTGGCAAGATCCCAGGTTGAAGCCATGTTCATGCATTTTAGAGTCATGGGAAAATGAGGTTTTAAAAACCCTGGGCTTTTCTTTTTTCCACCCATTACAGCATGAATGCCTATTGGTTGGGAGTTTCAGCAACCACAGACATGGGGATAGCCCCATCAAACATGGGGATTTTGATCAACCCCAAAAACGGGTGGTTAGTTGATTAAGCATCCCCGTGCGATTGGTAACTTTCATTGATTTCCCATGTTAATTGGTAGTTGTTCAACCATTTCATCACCCCCAAAAACTGCCCACAGGTAGTTTCAAGCATCAATACTTTGGGCCAGTGGACTTCATCACCATCGGTGCATCAACGGTGCACGGCGTGCCTTAGCCCTAGGTATCGCTTGCAGCTGTGCTGACTTCTGCCTGGGTTCTCAGCGACGGGGTCAGGGGTCGCCTGTGTGTGGGTCAATTGGAATGTTAGAACAAAACATGATAGACATGTGCAAGAAAATCTGCTAGACGGAGACCCAAAACTATGGGTAGTTATCGATTGTGAATTAAATGCATAAATCCATATATATATATATGTATATACATATATGTATATATACATACATATACAATACATATATATATATATGTATATATACATAATTAGATATACATATGCATGTATATATATATATATACATGTATTTACATAACATACAGAGTATACACATCCATCCATACACCCAAGGCGACGGCCTACTATCGTGCAGCTGTGGATGTGACCGGCGATGTCCGGCCGCCTATCGTGACACGAAAAGGGGGACCCCCGGAAAGATCGAAATTTGTAGTATATCTACCCTAGGGTAGACTAAGATGGATGTGGAACAAACACCAATTTGTAGGTCATTTTCATAAGAAAACCGCTATGTTAGTTTACCTTTGGGTGTATCCTGCCAAAACATGGTGATTCGTTTCATTTCTTTTTTCTGTGGCTGTAATGTCTTATTTTCAAGCCATCCGTTTTTGGGACTAGGTCATAGGTGCCAAAGTTGGAGGTACCCTGCCATAAGTATAATCCAAGGCCATGCTTGGGGAATATTTCTTCATTCAAGGTCTTACGGAGGGGTTTGAAGCCTTGACGCTTGGAGCATCCTGAAAGATCGACATGTCCGTCCCATCCAGGGAATCATCCTCAAATGAAAATCATCCCCCAAAAAATGAGGTCCCAAAGATGGTCATTGTAAGACGGCGGCACAGGGAACATCCCCCCATTTGGCTCCGTGATGCCATGCCAGGTGGTTGCGGGCGCTGGCAACTTGACGGCTGGCGGCAAGGCGGGCTTCCGCCGGATGGATCGGAGTGTTTCCCAGGGAAATCATTGGGTTTTCCACATCTATGTTAGTTTGCCCCATGGTACCAATTCTTTAGTAGGATTTTACTTTTTCTATCTTTTGGAAAGGTCACAATGGATGATAAATTTAATTGGACGGGAAGAATCATGATATCAATGGTACAATCCTAGGATCTTAATCACGTCCAGACCATGCCGCTTGGTAAACCCAAGAATCAACCATCCCCAGTTTCACCAGAAATGAATGGTATAAACACTCCAAGATTCGAGGTTCATTGTTGGGTTAACTACATTAGTGAAGCTTAAGATTTTGCCACCTCCGCCACGTTCCGATGGCGCTCAGATCGGTACATACACCGTTTTGCTACAGCACGGAGCTCAGTCAAAGCTGGCAGCTATGGGTGACCGGTATGTCTGGGGATAGCATTTTCAGCATCCCGTGAAATACATGGATGTACTATAACAATCCACTACATAATATTATGATTCCACGTATATATATATATATATGTATATATATATATATATATCAGAAAAGAGCGCTGTGAGCGGCGCGTTTTTCAGCATTTGTGAAAATGCATGTTTTGGCATTGGGTGTCCATCTCATTGCCTAAGAATCATTGAGACCTCAATTCTGGGGATGAACCTCAAACCAAAAAAAAAAAAACAAAAAAAACAAAAAACACAAAAAACAAAAAAAACAAATAAATCAAAGATTTTGGGACCATGTCAGCACCCCATATGTCTCTGAAATCTTTGTTTTTTTTTGGTTTTCTGGAATTGGGATAGGTGAGGTTCATCCCAGATATTGAGTTCCCAATGGTTGTGTAAGGGAGTGCCTGACGGAGTGGAATTGGTATTTTGGGCTAGCCCATACACATTGTTAGACCTGTAGACAGCAAATTCTTGGCTTTTCACTGAACACTCAGTGAATATTGCATGCNCTGTATACATTTTCTTTCGAAATGATGCTACCTTCTTCCAGCACGACTGCCATCTATACTAAAGAATGCAATTTTCCAGGATTTCACGCTATTTCACAATAATTTTTGCTGCACTGAAAGATTCTCCTTTCCAATAGAGAAGCATCTTCTCAAAGAATAGCGCATTCTTGTCTAGGGAATCATGCACAGAGGTATGCAACAGGTTCTGACAGGAATGCCACACTCTTTGAAAAAGGCTACANNNNATCATGCACAGAGGTATGCAACAGGTTCTGACAGGAATGCCACACTCTTTGAAAAAGGCTACAATCTCACTGTAGAAGGGTACCTTTCTTGAAGGAATAGCAGACACCCATACAAGGCTTATAACTTATATATTGCCTAGAGCCTGTAGACTTTTGAATGATGATGCACTTTCTCAAATAGATCCTGCTCCTTGTGAAAGGATTATTACATGGAA
>BGPT01000003.1:137573-154215 GCA_003297045.1 Symbiodinium sp. clade C Y103
TGCAGGAATGTTGATTATGCATTTGATTGGAAGTGCCAAATATTGGTCCCAAGAAGGTGTTTTTGTCGGTTTTCTTACCGCTGGTGACGCTCACCTCTCATATACATATGTATATATATATATATATACACATACATACATTACATTGCATTGCATTGCATTGCATTGCATTGCATTGCATTGCATTGCATTGCATTGCATTGCATTGCATTGCATTGCATTGCATGCATTGCATTGCATTGCATTACATTACATTACATTACATACATCTTATATGTATGTGACATGTAGAAAATACAACGTTACCTGATAGACGCCCTCAACCGGGGTAGTTTCTGCCAGGGTCCTGAACCCTGCTCTGGGCGATCTCAAGCTTTTGTTGGCCACTGGGCTGTGCTGGGAGTGCTTTTCGGAGCGCTGTTCACCCAGGAGTTTGCCAGATCATTAGGGGGGGGACCATGTTCATGGGATTATCATGGAATATGATGGGATTATAATGGAAAATCATTCCATTATATTCCATTATGGTCCATTCTGGTCCTCTTCATTGGGGGTGTTCCCCCCCAATGAATAGTCAGGTTTTATGAATCCGGTGTTGACATGACCCATGCGGGAGTTGACCAACGGCTTTGTCACGGATTCGCCTGTGTCCTGACCACTGACCGGCCAATTTGTTTTTGTTCCAGCCACTTCGAGCTTAAATCCCCAGTTTAGCTCATGAAAATTCCAGACAAATGCTGGTGAAATCTGATAGATCCTTGACTTTGATGGTCAAATGCATATGTAAGTTGGTGTTTCTGTGATACAAACAGTATAGCTTGGCAAAAATGATAATGAACATCTCACCAGCCCAATGGAGATTGATCCAGAGTTGTACCCCACCATTGTTGCATATGTATCCCTTTTTCTGCGCATATTTACACTCTTGGTTACAAGTCCATTTGTTGCTGGCTTTAAAAGAAATTTGCTGTGAAAAATTGCATTTTTCCATCATATCGCATACACTACTTCTTTTGTTAATTCCCACTCGTGTTTCAAACCCTATCTTCTTGTTGCTTCAAATCACCATTTGCCTTGATTAAATCATCTTAAATCCCGATTCCCGTTGCTTCAGCTGCCACTCTTTATTGACTGAACCAGATTCTTCCCACTTTTTGTTGATTCAAACTGGTTCAATGCCAGAATCGGAAGATGGGTATGCCGGAAAACTACCACCACTTTTGGTGGGTAAACCCATGGTTTCCTGCAGAATTTCCCGTAGAATCCAGTGATTCAAACCAAGGAGTGCTGTGGAGACGCCCGGGGCTACGCCAGCGAGATCGCCAGCAAGGCCGATATATGATTCCCCCAAAATAGAGAAATATGGTGTGATTTGTTGAGATTTTGGGTGATTTTGGATTATTTAACTGGAATTTGGGTGTTTTTTTTTGGAAACTACGAGTTCCTATGAGTTGATTGCCCGGATGGGGTCGAATTGGAGCATGAAACATGTGGTGTTAAGCAACGAAATTGTCGTTTGAGGAACAGAACATGGCGATTAAACCCACCAAGAAAGGCAGTAATTCCTCGCTGAAAAACCAATGGCCAGATACAGATCGACGTGCAATCCTATCCCCCCCAAACAGGATTGAAGCCATTCGCTTTAGTTTTTAGCATGTTTTTGCTTGGATGCTCTTGTCATATATCCCAAAATGAGCAGATCCAAACTACGTATATAAGTCCAGTTCGTTTGGGTGTCCTAGCCTTAGCAAAAAGGGGTCTACACAATACGCCAGGAAAGATCGGGGATTGACCAGCCAAAATTGGAGAATGCACAGATTCTATTCAATTTTTACAACAATTTGTTGTGTATGACCATTACACATATTTTTTCGACCATGCATTTTTAAGACAGGTATGGGAACCACATAGGAACTGGTTTTTTTCGCGGACATCGTTTTCCGCCCATTGACTTGACCGGTGGATGTATTTCTGGTAGCCAACAGTATTCCTGTCAGAATGGAGTTCCAAGGCAGTCAAGTTATATCTTGGGACATAACTTCAAAAGTTCCAATCCCGACCACTTAGGAACATAAGAAGAAGTATCTTGGTTTTTTCCAACGGTTCGTTGGAACATTTGGAAGAAACATCTGGTCGATGGTCTTCAAAAAGGTCACCGTCTGTGACCATCCTGAGTCACGGTCATCCATGACGACTGGATGAGTTGGGGTACCGGACCAGGAAACCTCCAGTTCTTCTGGTTGCGACTTGCAACCAGGATTCATGATTCCTGATATCCCATCATCGTAGGCATGCCAGGAATTAATTCCCATGGCTATATATATATATATAACATATATTCGCAGTGTATGTCCATTTTTGTGCCCAAATCACTTTGGAGAGGTGGATTTGATTTTCATTAAAAGTAACAGGACTCAACTAGATCAAAGGAGCAGTATGAAATTTGCAGAATAGCAAGAGAGCTGAATTTTCACTGCCAAAACAGTGCCCCATCGATGCTTGTGCCGCTTGTGCCTCAGGTGAACCTGAACATGATCCAAGGTGATCAGGAGGAGCTAACTGGGAGGGCCGAGCTGGCCGAGTTGGGAGGAGTTGGGGAGGTGGGAAGTGTAGAAGTGCTGTGGTAAAGCCAGTTTTAAGAGTTTGACACATGAAGATTTCCATAAAACTGCCTAAATGAAACATGGGGAAACCCCTAGTTTTATGGCCATACCTGGCCATGAAGAAAGGGGAAGCCATATATTCCCAACGATGAGATTTTGGCGCACAGTGCCATAGTCATGTAGTAAATCTCACCCAGCTGGCTGCAAGATACCTCATTCATATCCATTCACAGATCACTTTCCATGAAAAAATGGGGGGCAACCACCTTTGAGGAGTTAGTCATTGGGATTTCTGGGGGACCCAGGTGAAAAACACATGGCCTCAGCGGCAGATTTCGAATCTGAGAACAGTTGAGTCCCTCCCCAGGAAATGAGGTTTTTACCCCTTCAACAAAGCAGACATGGGTTTGAGAAACAATCCCCAAGCGGGGTTTTCGTGATGGGTATGGGGGCAGACCCATCGAACACCATGGTTTCAGGATTTAAGTGACCAAAAGTGAGTGGCAGCAGAAACACAGTCAAATTACAAGTTTGAGTTTGATACCTTTATTGTTCATTGTATCACATTGTCCCCACTTTCGTCCTTTTAGGGGTTCTTTGACCAATTTTGTGAAGCGATAGATGTTCCTTTTCCTACTTGGTTCATGCATAATAGAGGTGTGTTCCTTAACACCTCACGCCATTTTTTAGAATAATTCATATGTGTATTTTAAACTTATATATATATATATATATACACACACACAGGGATATACATATTTTGCATATATCCCCTGGGATCAAGATAGAGAATCGTAACATCCAACAGCTTTCCTGTTCTCATCATAGTAAAAAACCATGCCCACCATGGACACGCCGTTGGCCGCCGAAACGTCGTGAAATTTTCGCTCCAGGACACCATCCGAAAGAACTACGTGGGCGACGGCAAGTGCTCTGCTCCAGGGCCTATCGCCACTCGTCGATCTCGGGGGCGAACCGGGGCCTGGGGGGATCCTCAACCCGTGCGGCCAAAAGAAATGCTTTGGAGATTCAAAGCTAAGGAGGCAGTTTGTTTTTTTGGAGATGAGTTCAGGTACGTAGAGTCGAGAGTTAACATGTGTTTCCGTTGCATTCTGCGAAGATGAATGGGTTCGGTTTGCGGCCGGCGGGGAGTTTTGGAGCTGGATGTGGTCCTTCCCTGGTTGGTGTTTGGAAAGGGGTGTTTGGACAGGGCACTGAACGAAGTTTGCTTTGCGCATCCACGCTTTTTATGCTTAAATGGTTTCTATCATTTTCTATATTTGATCCATGCAGCATCTATTCACTCTCTTGGAAAACATCAAAACCAATGGAGCTTCAGGGTGGACCCCTCAGGAATCCTTGGCAAAGAAGGGGGAGTCGAAGTGTAACTACCTCTACACCTTTGCGAACAAGCTGCTGGGCTTTACTACCTGGAGTAGGGGGCACCAGTCTCTTTATCGTTGAAGCCAGGGGACAAGAGACGCGGGTTTTTGTGAACTGTCGATGAGGCTCTGATGTCTTGAAAGGGAAGGAACCAATAAAACGGGTTTGCCTTGCCAACATGAACCCCATTTTGACAATGTAAGCCCGACTGCAACAGGGCGCCCAATTCTTCTGGTTCTACCACTATTCTGTACTATTCTTGTTCATTGTAGAATTCTAACACACACATATATATATATATAGTCCGCGGGATGTTGTTCTTACATTATCCTTGTTTTTGTGAGTTTTGACAATGTTTTGTTCAATCACAATCTTTCTGTATTGTATCCACACACACACACACAGTTGTCCAAGAATAGGGGAGACTCCAAAATCCACTAGTTTATCATTGTTTTTCCCATTCAACGTCCAATTTTTGGGTACATCCCTTTTTGTTTGACAGGCCCGGATGCCACAGATGCCACGGATGCTACAGAGATCATACGTATTCGACCCCCCTAAAGGTAAAACCCCTCAATGATAAATGCTTTAGATTCGCCCTTAGTGATTGGCGGTTAAGATTCCCCCTTACCCCCTGCTAAACTAATCCAGCTATGGAAAATCACCACTTAAATGGGAATTCATTGAACAAAATCGGCCATGGCTTCCATAGCTATGCAACAAATTACAATATTGTAGTCACCCCAACCATTGTTGCTTAATTTCCATCAAATCCCATGATTTTTCATTTCATCTCCACTAAATCCCTAGAGTTAATGGTTCAATCCCCATGATTTTACCGCCAAGGGCCTGGAAGCAGTATGAGTACACTGCCCAGTGCGTCCCCAGCGACGTTTGCTCGGTGGACGTCGTTGGAGCCACCAAGGGACTCAAAGGTGCCAGGGTGGCACCGCTGGGGACAGCAACGGAGTTTGTTTTCATGGGAAAAATGCTGGGTTGAAGCATCAAACATGGGGATTTCACCGATTTAACCCTTAGAAAACAAGGGATTGACCATCAAACATGAGGTTTTACCAAAGAAGCATGTGGTAATGAAGGACCCCGCAAATGAGAGCCAAGGTGCTTGAAATCACTAGGCCAACGATTGGACTTATGGTGGATGTATATATGTATGTATATATTATGTATATATGTATATATGTATATATGTATATATGTATATATGTATATATGTATATATGTATATATGTATATATGTATATATGTATATATGTATTTATATATTATATATATACATATCTATATGTATATATATATAGTTGCAGCTTGTAAACCAACTTACCCAACGAATCTGTGCAAAAAAATGGCTTCAAAGTGGATGGTATTGGATCTTTAGGGTCAAGGGGAAGTCACCAGGTTCGATGAAATGGATCCCGGAACGGGATGCAACTAGCAAGACGACATCACACAGCGAAGACTACTGTAGTAATAAACAATAGCAATCATGACCTAAACTTGACCTAAACTTGAATGAATAGGGACGAATGGATCAAACCCTAGTACTGTATGATGCCCTCCATGGATGCACGAATGAAGGGATTGAACCGGTAAACATGTGCATCCTGTTTCCCCGGAGGCTTCTCGAATTCAGGGACCACTGGAAATTGTCGAGCTCTTTCCAAACCCTATATTGATTCTGCAGGTTAGAGATTTCCTGGGGGATTTATTTCTCAACTCGGAAGTTGAGATATATAGGGATCTTTATCATGATTCCCATGTTTGTTGATTCAATGTTCAATGTAGTCCCACAATTAATGTGTCTTCTTTGTAGCATCTTTCTGTACTTTTGAAGCAGTCTGACGCGGGAGGTTCTGCTTCATTTTGATCAAGATGGCTCAAGAAGCCAGAAATACGTGAAATTGAAATCCCTCCAAAATGGTGCATTTCTGCATAGGGAAACCACCCTGGGCTTGTAGTTTCCCTAGTTCCTCACTTGGTGCCCAACACACAGGATGGTCAAGGACTGGACATTTTGACCCACAACCACAAAACGCTGTCAGACACTTGCCTTCACACCAAACCTTATCCGACTTGTCCTATCTACCATGGCAGTTGACATTTTGGAATTCTGTTCTCCCAGATCTTTCCCAGCTCTCCGAGCTATGCCCCTATGATATCCTATGATGTTTTTGGTCATCTCAGTCATCTCCGGGACTTCCCACGGCTTCATCCGCTCAACCCATCCCCGGTGCTGAGTTGCCTACCCCGTGGTGATCCAAGTGCTGAACCGCAACGCCGGGGACCTCTTCTACGCCGGCATGGGACCCATTGGCTCCTGCCTCGAGGCGCGGAGTTGATGAAGGTCAGTGGGATCTTATCAAGGCAGATCGTGATTTGAAAGGATGTCCATGGGATATGTATATATATATATATATACGTATGATCATATACGCTTTACGTCCAAAAGAGGGAAACCATGAGCCACATGATTCATTTCCTTGAAATGGCAATGTCACTTAATGGGGAATCATGATTCACTTGCCATCATGTACCTATTGAAGGCCCTTTCCCTTCAAAACAGTAGTCATGCGGTAGGCCCTATGCCGTAAATACCTGGTTTCTGGATGTTTCAGGAAAGAACTATAGAGACCTCACAACAACGGCATACATGATGTTGGTAAGGGGAGTCATCCCAGAACCGGCCCCAGATTAGGTTTATATATGTTTATATAGTATGTTTAGAATATTATCTTTTCATGCTTCTTAGAGTTCACTGTAAGACCTAAGGGATTGCTTATTGGTTTTCCACATGACAACTTCAATACTTCCCGTGGGCATCGGCTTCCACAGTTGATACATGGAATTCACATGGTCATTTTCGACAGGAACAAACATGAGCTCACTCACGATATTGTGGGGTTCACGCGGGATTTTGGGACTGAAACCTTCTCCGTGCAACCCAATATCAAGAATCTCTAGTTCGCGTACACTGATTTTGGCATCAAGTGACCGTTACATACTTGCTGCTTATGATTTGACTTTGATTTGACTGATTGAAACAGCTAGCCTTACTTCCTCATTGGGTTGACTTCTTTTGCATCTTTTGACTAATTATATACTGATCAACGTTGGAAAATCCTGGCATCAACATGGCAACATCAACACTTGGCATTGACGTAAGTACATTGAGATCCAGACAGACTGGATCATGGACCGCAATCCCCTGGCAGACCAAGCCCCATGTAGTAGGGGAAGCACAAACCACTAAACATGGTCTTCAATCAGATTCGGGATCTATGTTAGACTCTCCCGATACTGTGCGATAGTCATTACCATTTTGGCTTGGTGAAAAACAGCTTCAGCAAATGTTGCTTCATTCTCAGCTAGTACGAGTCAAGTCCCACCCGGAAACTGGATGCCTGTTACAATGATACGACATGGGTGGGTCTGGTGCTCTTAGATTTTGACTTATTGCCATCGATTATATATATGTTAAGTCAGATTCTCATCGTTTGGATGACGTGTTTTATTTTTTTCTGGTCCACTCCATGCACCGTGGGGGTTCCGTGCCCTTGCAAAACCTTGGCCGCCAGGGAATGAATCAGGTGAACTTGGCAAACACGCAAGCCAAAAAAGAGGCCGACGGGTCGGTTGAGGGTGGTCCACTATTTTGGAATCCTCAAATGCCCAGAAGAAGTGATGACTGGGAGCCCCAGACATCGTCAAACTGGGTCTCGGATCTGTGGAAAAACCCGAGAAACCTGTGGATTGGTCGTGAAACATCCATGTTTAAGACTGCTTCAGCATTAGCTACTAGTGATAGTTGATGATAGTGGCATCTCGACATTGGTTTGGAAATTTTGATTCCCTCTTGTCAATTCGACAACTCTAATTAACTACAGAACATACCTTGTCTTGATAGGTCAATCATCGGGGTTGTACGCCACTTGTTGGACCTGTTGTTTTCAACATCTCCTGGCCCCTGGCGGCCTTGGCCCCGGCTAGGAAACTTCCATTCAAATCTTCGGGAAGAAGATTCCCACCGGCTTCAAAGAGTGGCTTTGCCGTGTTGGGTTAATGGTTGTAGGTTTTTTGGCCGGTGCTCAACCTCCCATCAAACACAGAAAGGGTCCATGGGCCAATGGGTTTCCCGTTCGGACATGATCTACGAACGCTGGAGTTTCCATCTTGTGGAAGTAGTGTTGGTTCTGAGTTACGTGACTATGTCCAATCACACTGGGATGGTCCCCACCAAGTTCACGTACATAATAGTAGTTTTGGGATGTTTTGGGATAGGTTGAAGCTGCTACTCAAATATCCTTTGGTTGTAACTCTGCGTGCGACCTGTACGATCCCTCACCAAAGCTCAACAGCAATTCTGTTTTGTGCTCTCCCTTTTTGATTTCAGCAGAGACTTTTCTGGCTCTGTATGAAAACTCGCTTTGGACTCGCTTTCACACATTCCTGTCAGGTCTCTTGTGTCAGATCTCACTACAAGCTCATCTATCCAAGGTCCCTTGAAGAACCCCCCGGCAAATCTGATCAAATCTGTGGTGAAGATGTCTCCTTCATGGGATCTCCGGCTTGGATTTCCAAGAATCATTCTCAAGAAGCCGATCTCTGGCTGACATCTCTGGCAATAGGTCCGACATGACAAGATCGTAGCTATTTTTGGGTATCAAAACCCTCATCTCGGATTGTCGTCTCCAAATCTTTGTAGCATCTCAGCAGATCCCATCTCTGCGCATTCCATCTGACAACACAGCAACTGAGGGTCATGCACATCGAGGGCATGACGCAACTGAAAGTGACAGATGCTCGGCAAGGGCACCAACGGGGCTTGGACGTGGCACTTCTCGGAGTACTTTGGTTTTGGATCAAGAAATCAAATCGGAACACCAGGGAAAAGACAATCTCACCATTAAGAAGCATTTTTTGTTCTCCGGGTGCTCAAGATCAGCCTTCCAACAAAAGCGTTTGGCGCGGGGATGTTGTTCCCAAGCTTTTGGGTATACCCTTGTTGCGGTTGCTCCAAAGTGGCTGAATCCAACATGGCAATGGAAGAACCGTCAGTTTTTCATTGAAACATCGAAGAAAATGACGATTCCCAAGGCCACAACAGCCAAAATCCAGAAATTGGAGAACTTGGGAGTCGGAATCCACAGTGCGCTTTGTTGTTTTACATGTCCAATTACTCGTAGTTTGGAGTTTAAAGTAGCTCCACCATGTTTACCATTCCATCCCCGCGAGTGATCATCATGTTCCCCAGAAAGATGACCACTTGGCAGACAAACCATTTTCAAACACACCCCAACTCCATTTTTCATTGGTGAAATACGGGCAATCCCCGAATTTTTCATGGCGCACTTAGCAGATTTCTGAAATCCCCGCAAGAGCTGGGCCTGACCAGATGCTCTGCATTGAGGACATGTTCTCCAAGTGCGACGAAACGTCTGACACTGGACTCTTGGTCACGTCTGAATCGTTGGGGGGGTCTGTCTGAAAATGGGGGATCTATGTATGGGGAAATGGCAGGTTTGAAAGGGGAGATTATGATAGGGAAGTGAACAGTTCCAGGACGTGAGGGACGTTTACGCAACCCGGATCTATTTAAAAAAAATACCTGGTAACTTGGTAGTCACGATTCGATCAACAAGCTGATGTTTTCTGAGATGCTACCATTTGGCAAGCATGAAATAAATTAGCAATGACCCCAACTATATCTTAAACTATGTATATATGTAAATTTGTACGTGACTTTTGTATAAACACTGGGATTTCAAGATTGCATTGTTCGATTACAAGAGGGTATCTATCTTGCCTGGGACTGCGATCCCAGTGACAAGTGGTTTGCGATCCGGTTAAAGAGCTAACTAGCATCCCGGGAGCACCCAACTATGGATTTGGATGATGGAACCATCGATTTCCCATTGACAAGGATTCCTTGGAAAATGACTTTGAATGTGTTTTTGTGTTCCCCCTTTGAGGGCCGGTTGATGTTATCGCCAAAAAATGGTACATAGTGCATCCCCCTCAAAAGGGTGATGACTGAGGAGGAAGTTCATGATCCCAAATCGTGATGGATGATATATCAGAGCCGCTTACTGCGGAGTCCCAGGCCTTCCAAACTAATTGACCAACAAAGATATAGCCAGAGAACCTGGGCCCAAGAATCCCGCCAGAATGGGAGCTGAGGCATGTTGTACGTAGCTTGGCTGACATGAAGGGCAGGTTGCATGTTGGGTTCCGACATGTCTGGGATTAAGCTCATGCAATTGAGGACCAAGATGAAATCTAACATGGCAGGCTGGGAAAGCCGGGAAACACCCATTTTCCAGAGGGAATGTATATATTTCTACGCTTGTCTTGGGACATTATTGGGACATTATTGGGACATTTGTGAGATGACCACATCGTTTCATCCAGGGCTTAAGATTTCTTTTGGGTCATGGGGATTCAACCAACCCTATACCCTGGGAGGTGGCCAAACATGAGCAGAATGTGGATTTTGGGTCATTCCCATATTCTCCAATATTATCCCCATAGTATCCTAAAATCTTCCCTGTGAATTTCACCATGAAATCTCTTCAAATCACCATTCTTCACATATTTTATCCTCATCCAATGTGGCTGGGAAGCTTTTGGGAAATGGAGGTGTTCACAGCTGGGAAATCCACCGTAGAATCCACTGGATTCTCCAGATTTTCCAGCCATGGAGCTGATGACAGGGTAGTCGGGTCGTCATGGGTCATCGGTCATCCCTATGAGGTCTTCAAGAACAAGTTCTGGAGAGACCCGCAGCATGCCATGAACATCACCGGCACCTCTGCAGTGGGAATGCTGCCGGAAGGGCATAGGAATGAGCCAATAAAACGCGGGGATTTCAAGAATCTAAAGGGGTGGTGAAGCAGTCCTAAAGTATATTCAATATTATGTAATGATCAACAGAACCTAAATCTGACTGCTTGGTGGTTTGAGATACATTCTATTTTTCAACCTCCTTGGGATGACGATGCAAATCGACAATCTTCTTTTTTGGGGATCAGTTGCAATCACCAGCCAGACTCAGACATTTTTCTGCAAGATGTGGTGGATGACGCTTACCGTATCAAGTCCAGGTGTCCGACTTTTCGATTGAGGGGGTGTTAATACACTGCTGGATGGGCCATCAATGTACAGCTGAGACCGCGGCGAACCTCCCGCCTTGAGACGTTGTGGGGGACTGTCCAAGAAAATCCTTGCAAGGTTAGTTGACCACCAGGGAAAAAACCTCGATTTTCGAGTGGACGATTCTTTGCAACTGGAGGATCTTCCATTCTTTGAAGAGTCAACTTTGACGCACTATGGACTTGGCATGAGCTGCTTTCCAAGGGATATGGATGGATATGGATAGCGACATAAATATGGTCAGTTTGAGTATCCATCCAAGCAAAATCTTGGGAACTGTAAATAAGTGTCAGCCACCTGGGATCAGCTTCCCATTTGTCAACCAGGGGGGTTGACCATCAAGCTGGATCACAAAACATCGTCGACACTTGTTAAAGCTTTGTAGTGGAGTTAGTTGTAGCAATCACTGCGGACATATTGGAAGTGAATATACTCACAAGTGGCATGTGGCCACACAAAACTGACAACTCTAGGGTCATGTAACTTCAGATTGCTGCGGGGTGCAACCATTTGCAAAAGAAATTTAAGGCTCGTTCTTGCGCTAGGTGATACTTGTACCCCTACCTCCGATTGCAAGAATACTTCCTACTTGCACGCGCATCCCAGTTTGGTAGACAAAAAACAATATACAAGTTAGGTTACCAAACCAATATAACCAAGATTTTTTTAGTTAGGTCCATCTTATCCCATGGAATCCCATAGATCTTGGCTTACAACGGCCTTGTGGGCGCCCAGATTTTGATTTGGAGCAAGAGATGGCACAACGAAAGAAGGATGTGCCTTGGAGATGGAACTCTCGGGGCGGGGCGATGGAAGAAGTGAATGAGTGGATCTGGGGAACCGCCTATGATGACAAGCATAGACATAGGATGAAATATGTGTATATAATATATATGTATGTATGTATATATAGAATTAGTAAGAAACATGGTGTGAATCCTATGCGATACGGATAGAAGTAGTAAAACGTTGGTGTGTGAGGTACCAGCACCTATAGCTGTGATTTTTGTAGCAACAGATCATCGGGTGCCGCCAGTTGGACGAGTTGATGAACTACAAAATCCCCGAGCCACCCAAAGAGGGCGAGGAACCAGCTGCGCCAGAACCGGAGAAACCTAAGGCGAGAGACGGGGAGTCTGCTGAGGATTGGTGGACTTTGGGAATGTGTTGAAAACAGAAAACATATCTGAAAACAAAGGGATCGAAGATGCTCAACTTTGGACAGTTTACGGGCTCAATTTTTTTTCCACCATTTTATTTTCTTTTTTGTAGCTTCCAAAAAAATCTTCTGTTTGTCTCCAGAAGTTTTCGTTCCCGAAAAATCCGGCTGAGGGCTTAGACATTGCAGCGGCTTTGTCGAAGTTGAGCAGCAAAGTGGGATCCACCTTGCAGAAGGAAACGTCCGTGAAGGTGGGTGACTGAGCTTGGGGGAGGAATGGTGATATTACCCTCTGGTAAAATAACAGTTTGCTATTGAACATGGCCATAGAAATAGTGGATTTTCCCATTAAAAATGGTGATTTTCCATAGTTATGTTAGTTTACCAGAGGGTAAATTGGTTTGTATCCAATGGTTCGAAGATGAAGAACACGTGAAAAATGGCTGGGATTGGCTTTTTCACTTGGAAGTAGCTAGGGTTGAATCGAAGTTGCGGGTTGCATTCTGATGGTTTATTCACCAGTACGTGCAGGCAGTGGACATCCAGAAGGATGTGGACGAGGTGAGGGTTAGCTTCCGACGAAGAATGGCCGAACGGTTCAACCAAGAGATACCCTCTGGTAAACTAACACAACTATGGAAAATCACCATTTTTAATGGGAAAATCCACTATAAATGGCTATTTTACATAGCTATGTTAAATTACCAGAGGGTAGGCCAATGAGCGTCTAGTCCACTGCCAATGGAGTTCCAGGGGCTACAATCAACAAAACATGCAGAAACAATTCGTCTAAGACCAGTCCACTAGTTGGTGATTTCATGTTTATTTTCCATGTTTCCATGTTTCCATGTTTTCCGTTGTACTTGGGACCATGTCTATCATTGGCTTCCATTCTTGGGAGCTGTTGAAGCCACTAACCAGCAAGACTTCGCGGGTGTTTCTGACGGCAACCATGGCCAATTTGGCCAGGAAAGGGTTCTGCAAACCATCCCCACTTGGAGGTTTACTACAAATTTTGATGCATTTCCCACATGATTGGAACTCCGGGGTTTCTGTATTCGGGGGAGGGTGCAGATCCCTGGCAGTGGTGTTTCCAACAGTGGCTACTACCGAAGTTAAAGGTTTTCTTACCCTAAGCAAGCTCAAGTGTTGGCATGAATGCCGTTTCGTACCTGAGGCTTGGGGCTTGGGGACCTTGGGGACCTTGGGGACCTCGGCGGGGCAGGCGGAAGACAAGATTGAAAAGAAGGACGCGGAAAATCAGGCATTGAAGACGCGGGCGCCAAATAGCATATTCGGAAACCGACTTTGATTATAGAGGAATTTCGCAGTTTTCTTGTATAGAGGATTCTATAATAAATAGAATATTCCCAATTTTTTTCTGTTTTTTCCAACACAGATGGGGATTTTGTTCAGAATGGAGGTTTTAAGAACAAAAACCATGTAACAAATGAGACCAACTGTTAATCGTTGATGTTTGTTTCTTTTTCAAACCCGATAAGAGTGGGATATCACAAACAAAAACTATGCCGTTTTGTACCCGAAAATTCGCTGATGGATCTTCCAGGTGATCCTAAGCCCATTTGTGGTTCCAGTACAGTCTGGAGTCGAAGCCATCAATCTCCACAGGCAAAGCTCGAGGAAGGAAAGCGGAAGGTGAAGGAATGGATGGTGCCTCCCTGGTGAGGGTGGGTCAGGGTTAAAATAGAGGTTTCCTAAAATGGGGGTACCCCCAAATCATCTATTTTAATACGATTTTCCATTATAAACCATCCATTTTGGGGTACCCCTATTTTAGGACACCTCCAAATGGTGGCTTCACTTTCCATTCTCAAGCTCATGCTGTACCATACCGTGAATCAGGATACAACTGCTGGGGAGTCTGGCCTGAAACTTTCAATAGCCAGTAACAGAGTACCCTCATCCTGCTGGGACGCCTTGGAGTTCATCACCACATGGGTGAAGATTGGGATTGTTTTAGTATGTTTGAGTATTGGATGCCGGATGTAGGGACAAGGATGCATGTGATATTCAAGCCAAGGACAGCTACCTTGGGACTTGGCCATCAAGGTCCATTCTGACGCATCCAGCAATCCAATCTTGCAATGAGAACTCACTGATTCAAACGGGAAGATATATAGATGGCGCATTTTCATGCATTTTCTAGCATACTTTTTACGGGAAGCTTCACCAGCAGCTAAGCCATGTGTTTGACTTCATTTCAGTCGAAAACACAGGCTTTTCCTGCAAATTTTCCCCTCTGATTCTGGGAATCTACCTCTAGGGAAAAAGTTGGTGAAATCAAGGAATTGAACATCACACTGTCGATTTTCTATGGTGATCTTACATCCCCATTGTTATACTCATTATATTCATTACAGTAAACAACTGGATATTCCAAGACCTCATCCCATTTACTGCACCCCCTACAAAGATGGACTTTGGTAAAATCTGATTCCATGTAGTAGTGATTGGAATAAATAATTGAATAACTTCCAGATCTTTTTTGGGGTTGGCATATTTCATGTTCTTTTCCGATCCACTTTTTTTCTGGGACTACAACTAATCAATCTCCACAGATACCAAAAATCTGAGATTTTCAAACACCTCATTGCATTTAATCCCATATTTTCACATATACCATCCGGTAATCAAATCGCGGCAATAGCAACTCCTCCAGTTATAGAGGATTTTCTCAGCTATATTATAAGCCTCCATTGATAGTCGATTTCCGATTGCATTGAGTTCCTGGATTTCCTTTTTTGCCGCGTTTGATTTCCTATTTATTTTCTGACTTTCCACCCGAGGGGCAGCCACTTCCATGGTGATCCCCGGGTCATCGCCGCCGTCAGGCAGAGCAAAAGAAGAAGGCCATGGAGGAGGCTAAGAAAGCTGCGGAGAAGCTGACTGAGGTGGTGTTTTTTTGGCTGGAAGGACTGACCCCCTATGGTTTTTCAAAGATGGGTAGAATTCAGCCAGATAGAATGGGATTTACGATGATGTATATTATATATATATATGTATGTATATATGTATGTATAGTATCATATGGATGGTTTTCCCTCTGGATTTTATGGGTATATAGTGGGATTTGGGGGATTTAACATGATCTAAGCAAGAAAAGGGATGTAATGAGGATGCATAAGAAAACAATAACCCAACATGGGATTTATCCTCTGGTACTAACTGTTACAGTTTTTCGGACGGGGAGGGAATGAACATCTATAACTACAACAAGATACCAGCAATTTTGGTGACCAGGGGTAGCTGTAGTCCAGGCTAAATGGGACTATCATGGGGCGTTGTATGAACTGATTTGGCTAGGGCTAATGTATCTCGCGACCTAACCATAGATGATGGTTAGCAACTTCTATACGGGAACTATGAACAAATCTGCTGGCGGATTCGTGCATTAAACATGTCTGGGAGAGGGTGAAATCTCCAGACCGGTAGTGATCAAGCACCATCCCACCAACTAACATCGACCCTGAACATATTTCCATGTTTAGAGGAAAGTAGTCTCCTGACCCTATTGCAGGGTGTATGTTATTTCAAGGGATGGTAGTTGCTTGGCCCCTGAGGCGCCAGAACCACCAAAGGCACCAGAACCACCAAAGGCCCCGGAGGCCCCGGAGCTTCCAAAGGCCCCAGAGCTTCCTAAGGCACAGAAGGGAATCCGGGGAAGGGGTGAACCATGATAGACCTTTGTAGCTTTTTGACCCTTTGGAAGGAACGGGCTTTATAGGTTTGAAGTCTGGCGAATGTTGGGAGAATGTGGATAGATTCTTTTTTTTTGCTTCCTGTGCAGTCCTTTGGGTGCTCAAATGTGGTCAAACACCAGTCCACACAACGGCCTTGAAGGGTTGTTGGGCGTTCCGCACTAAACAAGAAATGGATCTGAATGGCAAGCTGATACACGCTCGCGCATGCAATGAATTCCCTTCAGACAAGAGTACAGAGAACATTCATCAGGACTGTTCTTTGTGATTCCCAAGTGGCTTTAAATGACGTGAAACGGATTTCATTATGATTTTCATATAAAAAAATGAGTTGGTCGACTTGCAATGTTGCAAACATTGCCTCAATGCTTCGCTGAAAAAGCGAAATGCAAAATGAGATGATAGTATGGCATCAGCGAAACGGACAGTATGGAAAAGGGCTGTTGTACCAAGTTGTGCCTCTACAAAATAGGTTCCAAAAAAGCAATTTTGGGAGTACAAACGGGGACCCTAATTCAGTTTTGGCCTTATTTTGTAGAGAAACCACCTGTTCAAACTATGAAAGAACCCCATTTTTTCAGCTCAATTTTGGGTGTATGATCTGGTCACTT
>BGPT01000003.1:155183-202556 GCA_003297045.1 Symbiodinium sp. clade C Y103
AGCCATCGCTGTGATTGGCTCTGATTCGCCGTGTACAGGTGAAAGCGCCAGAACCACCAAAGGCACCAGAACCACCAAAGGCCCCGGAGCTTCCAAAGGCCCCAGAGCTTCCTAAGGCACAGAAGGGAATCCGGGGAAGGGGTNTCATTTTATCCGGCAGCACCAGAGCCATCGCTGTGATTGGCTCTGATTCGCCGTGTACAGGTGAAAGCGCCAGAACCACCAAAGGCACCAGAACCACCAAAGGCCCCGGAGCTTCCAAAGGNCCGGGGAAGGGGTGAACCATGATAGACCTTTGTAGCTTTTTGACCCTGAGGAAGGAACGGGCTTTATAGGTTTGAAGTCTGGCGAATGTTGGGTGAATGTGGATAGATTCTTTTTTTTTGCTTCCTGTGCAGTCCTTGGGATGGTCAAATGTGGTCAAACACCAGTCCACACAACNGTCTGGCGAATGTTGGGTGAATGTGGATAGATTCTTTTTTTTTGCTTCCTGTGCAGTCCTTGGGATGGTCAAATGTGGTCAAACACCAGTCCACACAACGGCCTTAAGGGGTTGTTGGGCGTTCCGCACTAAACAAAAAATGGATCTGAATGGCAAGCTGATGCACGCTCGCGCATGCAATGAATTCCCTTCAGACAAGAGTACAGAGAACATTCATCAGGACTGTTCCTTGTGCTTCCCAAGTGGCTTTAAGTGGCGTGAAACGGATTTCATTATGATTTTCATGTTTTTCTCCATTCTTTCCATGGTGGGTGAGCTATCATGATTTGTTCACCCTTTTGATTCTTGCGATTCTTTTTTCATTTTATCCGGCAGCACCAGAGCCATCGCTGTGATTGGCTCTGATTNTGGGTGAGCTATCATGATTTGTTCACCCTTTTGATTCTTGCGATTCTTTTTTCATTTTATCCGGCAGCACCAGAGCCATCGCTGTGATTGGCTCTGATTCGCCGTGTACAGGTGAAAGCGCCAGAACCACCAAAGGCACCAGAACCACCANCCGGGGAAGGGGTGAACCATGATAGACCTTTGTAGCTTTTTGACCCTGAGGAAGGAACGGGCTTTATAGGTTTGAAGTCTGGCGAATGTTGGGTGAATGAGGATAGATTCTTTTTTTTTGCTTCCTGTGCAGTCCTTGGGATGGTCAAATGTGGTCAAACACCAGTCCACACAACGGCCTTGAAGGGTTGTTGGGTGTTCCGCACTAGACAAAAAATGGATCTGAATGGCAAGCTGATACAGGCTCGCGCATGCAATGAATTCCCTTCAGACAAGAGTACAGAGAACATTCATCAGGACTGTTCTTTGTGTTTACCAAGTGGCTTTAAATGGCATGAACTGAATCTCCTTCCGATTTTCCCTTGATTTTCCATGTTGTTACTTTATCTTATTTTTATTTCGGATGATTTTTGCACGGTTTGATTCTCGACATTCTTTGTGTTTCTTTCCTCATTTTCTTCCGACTGGCAGCGCCAGAGCCATATCGGACTGGAAGTGATTCGCTACAGGTGGAAGCGCCAGAACCACCAAAGGCCCCAGAGGTCCCTAAGGCTCAGACGGTGAATTCTGCACGTGATTCGATTCGTTTTTTTGGTTCCTCTGCGGTCCTTTGGGTGTCCAAATGTGGTCAAACACGTGTCCACACAAAGGCAGCGACAGCGTGGAAGTCATAGTATGTGCTCTTTGAAGGATTGTTTGCTGCTGAAGAAAGATCTATTCAAGCTGATACATGCATGCACTTGGCATGAGTCTGGTAAAGTGTGATCAAGTTGGGGTGACAAGAAGACTGAGAAAATTCGCGTGAAGTGTTTCTTTGTGGACCCCAAATGTCTTGACATGGCACAAAACGGATTTCCATGGGATTTTCCATGTTTTTTTTTGTTTCGGATGATTTCTGATGCTTTGTGAACCTTTTGATTCTTGATTTCTTTTCATTTCTTTTCTCATTTTCTCCTGGCTGGCTGCCCTGGAGCCACATCGCTGTGATTGGAAGTGATTGTGTATAGGTGGAAGTGCCTGAACCACCAAAGGCCCCAGAGGTCCCAAAGGCACCAAAGGGAATCAGGGCGGGAAAGGGGTGAACCATGGTCAACCGTTGTAGCTTTTTGTTGCTTTTTAGCCCTTTTGAAGGAACGGGCTTTGCAGTTTATAGAGGTTTGATCTCTTGCAACTGTTCGGTGAATGTGGATTCGATTTTTGTGGTTCCTGTGCAGTCCTTTGGGTGCTCAGTCGTCAAACACCGCCAAAGCGTGGAAGCTATTGTATTTGCTTGTTCAAGGATTGTTGGCTGTACCAAGGGCAAGAAGTGGAAACGTACACTGTTTTCTGCACTGAGCAACTTTTCCTTGGGATAGCAGGCTGATACACGCACGCACATGAAATGATTTCGCTAAAGTGTGAACAAAAATGGGTTGCCAGGAGTGCTGAGAAAATCTCCATCAGTGTTTTTTGGTGGTCTCCAACCTCTTAAAACATTTTTTTTCCCCTTTGATGTTCCTGCTTTTTCGATTTGAATAGAATGAATTGCGATGGTTTATTGCACCCTTTTGATTCTCGCCATTCTTTCCATGTCTTTTCTCATTTGGGCCCGGGCAGTAGCAGAGCTATTGCTGTGATTTGCCACAGGTGGAAGCACCAAAGGCCCCAGAACCACCAAAGGCCCCAGAGGTCCCAAAGGTGGATGCGGTGGCAGAAAAAGCCAAGGCCTGGAGGGTTTTCACCCGCTAGATGGGATTGAAGCAGCACTTCCAACGTCACGAATGCGTCGAATTTTTGGATATACAGCTCATAACAAATTGACAAATGCGACACATGATTAAAGGGGATGTAAGCAATTGGGATTTGATGGATTGATGGATCAAAACAGGGTAGGGATGCAAAATCGAACATTGGACTTAACAGGATGTAGCCGACAGCAATGTGGATGTAGCCAACACAGTTGCTAGTACGATTACCCTCTGGTAAACTAACATAACTATGGAAAATCACCATTTTTAATGGGAAAATCCACTATAAATGGCAATTTTCAGTAGCTATGTTAGTTTTCCGGAGGGTATCAGTACCACTGTTCGTATTATTTGTATTTTCACCACTTCAGTGGGTGTCACCGAAGAACCCAGAAATGGAAATCCATCGCACAAGAACCTCCGAACCGATCCTCAAGAAGTTCTGGAAATTGTCCACTTAAGCCATTGGACTTGGGGATCTATCTATTCCATTCTATTTAATCCTATTCTAGTCTGATCTACCTAGTCTATCTAGTGTAATCTAGTTTAGATCGAAATCTAAATCTAAACCTAAATCTAAATCTAAAGCTGAATTAAAACTTAAAACATGAATCTTATCTAGCCTAACCTAGCCCAATCTATCGAATCTATCGAATCTATCTAATCTATCCAATCTATATAATCTAATCTAGTCTAGTCTATTCTATTCTAATGAAATTAGTCTATCTAATTAATCTGTCTATCTACCTTTCTAAGAAACAACATATGGGGGGCATGAAGGGAACCTGCACTTCCTTTGATGATGACGACGATGATGACGGTGACTTT
This sequence comes from Symbiodinium sp. clade C Y103, assembly GCA_003297045.1. Taxonomy (NCBI): domain Eukaryota; class Dinophyceae; order Suessiales; family Symbiodiniaceae; genus Cladocopium; species Cladocopium sp. clade C. The sequence goes on from BGPT01000003.1 coordinate 158,739, forward strand.
GAGCCTACAGGGATGATTTCACCCACTGAACATTGGTTGCTCCGAAAAAAAGGGAGGCGTAAAAAATTATATCCCTATCGTCTCTCCAAGTGTACCCTTTTTGGAGTTCAATCCGTAATCGTTCGTCTACCCTCCCTTTGGTAGTGAAACATGGCTTGCTGGAAAGATCCAAAAATTGAGTTCCATGGTTTTCTCATTCCCAATGCCAGCCATGTTTGATGACACTGTAGGGCATGTTGCTATCCCCAATGGCGGTGAATCGTCCCGTTCTCTTCTGTTCAGGCAGCAGAAGACCTCGCCAAGAAACTGGCTGAGGAGCGTCGGGGGGCGCGTTTGGCGGCTGGAACGACTTACGAACAAGAAAACATCACACGAAACAACTTCGAGAAGGATAGGTTTGGGTATTATTTGGATATTATCATATTATTTGGTCACTTTTGATTGCTTTGACACGCTTGAGATGTGGCTATGGCTCAAGATGATTGACTTTTAACGAACTTGTTGGTTCAAAGGTACATTTTGTTGGTCCCTCGTTGCCCCACTTTTTGAGACATGGCCATGTAGGTGTTCTAAAATGTGGGTTTTGGGTCAAGATGTATTGGAACCCAAGATACATCCTATCAGACTGAAGATGACCAACGTCAGTGAGTTGAGATCTCAAATTTTGACCTGCAACAATTTCTGTTGTGTGGTGAAACACCAGCAAAAACGTGGCGATTTAGCCAAGCAAACATTATCCTTTTGCCAAAAGTACAGGAATATGTTCCTTCAATGTTTCAGTTTGGATGTTTGTAGGCCCCTAGCTGTAATCCCAGTTGCTGTTTGGTGAATGAACAAACGTGTTTGCTTGGGAAATCCGAATTTTCAATAGAGCAATCTTCTATACATTTCAAACCAACAAATGTGCCCATCAATTTTGAGCTGTCGGTCAAAGTTGAAAACCTAAAGTCCCTCTGTTTGCTTCTTCATTTTTGCATTTTTTTTGGAAGAAAGATAGATGCAAACCCTCAGCACAAGAACCGTTCAAACATGTGAGGCCTTAGATTTTGATCCATAATCTGCAGGGATTCAAGTGGTGCAGCCAGAACGGGAAGCCCCCGGTAGTTTCTCTCGAAGTCACGCAAAGGAGCACGGCTGCAAGGGAGTGGTTCATGGGACCCAAATATTATCAATTAAGATCCACCATCAATTCGTGAAAATTTGATTCCTGTACATAGGGGGACCTACGATGGTCCTTGGGCACTCTTTATGGGAAGACCATCAACATTCCGCAAGACGCGGCAGGACAAGACTGAGGAGAAAACAGAGGCGCTGGGTGATTCGTAAACACCTTACCACAGCACCACCTTATATTCCCATGAAAATCTGCAGAAGCCGCTTTATTTGGGAGTAAAGAACATGGTTTCCTGCAAATTTTCCCTCAACCAATCGATGGTTATATGATTACCAGGAAGGGAAGAAGTCCAGAATGAACTCATTTCGTTTTGGTGAATTATGATAAATCAGTCAGAATGACGCTGACATGTTGGCTAATCCCTTCAATTGTAAGCACCTGCTAAAAGCAGATACAGTAATTACTACCGTGGATGCTGCTGGATGTACTTCTGGTCCCGGTCGACTCCCAGCTTTTTAGTAAATCAGCGCAGTCATTTCATCAAGAACTCTAATCATTTGGCCATTTTGGGATTCATTTGGGTGATAGAACTTGTATTGAACATTTCTAACGGATTCAGAATTCATCGTTCATGGTCATTTTCCCTGCAGTAAACTAACAGTTTGCATACTGGACCATGGCCTAACATTATCGATAATTTAGCCATCAAAAACGTGGTGATTTTCCGGTTCGCCAGGAGAAGCCCGCCCCTAAGGAGGCCCCGGGGATGGGACCTCACGTCGCGACCGAACCCTGGAATGATGGGAATTGGGGTAATTATCCAAGCCGCACTCTTCAGGTGAGTGAATTCTTAGCATAATTTACCCAGATTGATGATCTTTTCAAGTCACACAACTTGATTGATGTTGGTTGTGTTCAGAACCTTTTTGAAACAGTTCTGATCCGTTTTTGCCGATCATGCACATAACCCCTCCCCCCTTAGATTAAATACTCCCTGGTGAAGACCTCGAAGGAACTGATCCAACACTAAGCTCAAGTTTCGGTATCGGAGGGAAGGAATTGCCCAACTCATTGAAACATCTGAACATTGCCGGATATTGCAAATAGACACCATTATCTTCGCATCCTTTAACCCCAATGTTCCCCAATATCAAATAGCCTCCTGAAAACTCTGTCTTTTAATTGGATCTGGTTGGTGGTTAACAGGGTTAACACACTCCAACATTTTCTTTTCTGGGTCACCTTTTGCTGGGTGAGGAGGGGTGGTTGACTCCCCACGATGATAGCATAACATATCACCTTTGGTGATCATTGTAACATTTATTGGACCCTAGGATAATAATATGCAAGGTGAGGCCCCCCCCAGTTAAGTAAGTTGGTTTATAAACCCCATGAATCAACTATGATTATATTCCCCATATTCCATAGAATTCACCAAGTTATGTGAGTGATTTCGTAGAATAGCCCTAGATCACATGGGTTTGTCTGAAAAGATGGTATCCCCAAAATCCATCAAAATCCCATGCTGTCTCATCCATTTCACTACGAAAAGGTAGCCAAATTCTGGGGTATCCACCATAGACACATCGACATCATCATTGCTCACCCTCATCCAAATAAGGTGAGTGCCCGACGACTCGAGGACAGGGGCAACCAGCAGGAACAAGGGTTTGAACAATGAAATCGAGGAATTCACCAACACAAGTGGGGAGTGAAGCACAAACAATGAGATAGAACAAACAAGAGTTGAGCCTTTGTGGGATTCCTCCCGGTAACAATTTGATTGTATATAACTATAACCAATCCATGTAGAATATGTTTGGCCATATTCTCGGATGGTAAACTTATGTAGAGACATCCAGCATAGCCATCACTTTGATTTTCTCACTATCGTTGCAAAGCATGAACTATGACCACTGACACATATTACCTTTGAAATCCTTTGTGCACTCAGTCACTCACTGACAACTTTCTCAGAAGGACATACATATGTAGTATAAACTTTATAACAAACCAGAAGGTAGACAGGAGGCAGAAGCATACTTTCATCATCTTTTAATCCAAATGAAGGACGTTGGTTTTTCCTTTCCAATTTTTCAACAGACACAAACTGCAGCCACTACTTACTGTATATACTTGGATGTTGACTGAGCCTGCCAGGTAGTCAGAAGATGATGGTCATCCCATTTGCAACTGAGTTGTGCCAATGATTGCTATCCAGCCATGATTTCTTGAGGTCAACTATAAGGACATCCATGAAGTTAGAAAATATCTCCCACTTGTCTGAGCTTACAAGGCCATCATAACCTGAACTTCCAGAGTTCACAGGTCCTGTGTCACAGGACGTCCTGTCGACGTCACAGGTGTTCCCAAAGATCCCCAGCCTGACCAGGCAGAGCACATCATGATCTAAATCTCCAACCTTCGATCTCTGCGAAGACAGAGATTTTTGCGCCCCTCGGCCTTCGGGGGTCCTCGGCTGAGCTGACATCCTGACATCGGGGGAACTCCTCAAATCATCTCAAATCCTCAGACTGGCTTTGAAGGAGTTTGGCAACTATGAGGTAAATTCCATTTGATAATATCACATGATATCACCAGTTTTAGGATGTTTCAGGGGCGGGGTGTAACTGGGAATTTATTTTCACCTGCGACCTGTCATAGATGGCCAAAAAAGGACAAAAAGCTCAAACAATGCTCAAACAGACAAACAGCTTGATGGCCAAGAGTGATTTGCTGTGAGGCTAATGCATCTAATGCAGGCGTGCCTGTGCCGTCGGGAAATGCATTGTGTGGGGGTCCATAGGTATTTGGATACTCGTTTGATCTCTTTAGCGAGTGAAAGTGGCCGACCATTGCGGAAACACTCAATTTCTCGGCCTCAATTCAGATGAAGCACAAGCGATCCTAGCCAACAATTTGGGACACTCAATGATGAATGGTCTATTTCAATTGGTGGGAAAACCTTGATATCAGATCCATAATTATGTATTATAATGTAATATATATATATATGTATCTATATGTATATACCTATGTATATATATAATATACATTCAATACATAGTAAATTTCAAGGTCCCTTACCATCCTTCAGCGACTTTTTGAAGGACACCATAGCAGGATTTACAGCTGCGGGGTGGCCCTGCCAGGATTTGAAGCCGAATTAGGTCACGGTCACAACTCGTCTACTGAGCCCTGGTCGGCTGGTGCAATGCTGCTAGAGCCACGGCGATTGGTAGACTTTTGTGCCAGTCTCCACGGAGTCTGGCCTATGATACTATGGGAACTTATTTCCTCACAACCCAAAATGAGGATTTCCTAAAATTGGGGTACCCAAAAATGGATGGTTTATAATGGAAAATCCCATTAAAATGGATGATTTAGGGGTACCTCCATTTTAGGCAACCTCCAAATGATGTGCGAATTCTCACGGTGTTTGTGCTTTGGCACATGTACGGTTGGATTGGGATTGCAACATCGTATGACAAACTTGTGCCATGCTTCAATTCCAATGCGGGCGATCACAATGCCGAAACCACCAAAACAAAACACAACTGAACTATGGAAAAAAAAAAGCAAAAAAAACAATTGGGAGATTTCCAGGCTGATGCCCCTACTGTACTGGGCTGATTTGTTGGTAGATGGGTGTGGATCAAGACCTACAGGTATCATGTCGGGGATGAAGATCCACAAATCCCAGCTATTTTGGCGTCAAAACCAGGGCGTATCAGGGTTTTGACTCATACCCAAATCACTTTTCCATTACAATCTCACTACAGTCCCAGTATATAAACTCGTGATATCAATCACCCTTAAATCACCGGTTTTTACTGGAGAAATGAAGGACACAAGTAAAGACCTCGACTTTTGGTCAATGTTGGAGGCTGGCAAGGACCTCACTAGCCGCCGCGACGGCGGGGTTGCTGGGTCTCCAGAAGTGGTCTCCCAGCGGAATTTTCGTAGAGAAGTCTGGGGATCAGCCAGGACCAACCAAAAACAACAACCAATCTCTGGGTTGGGGGGGTCGTGGCTCAAATTTATTGATCCTCATTTCGGCATAAAATAAAAGACATGCCCCATTTTTGATCTTTGAGCCACACCCAATTTCGTTGATCCATACCCTGATTCTTGATTGAATTGGAAACAAAGAAGGCACGAAAGCCTTCAGAATCAACAGGTTTGTATCCAGGTGGCAGGTGGGGTATGGTTTCAAGGATAGACACCTCAAGTTGATGAATTGATTTGGCCAAGTGTGATTTTCAATCAATGCTGTGGTCAAACATGTCACCTAGACGGTTTTGAGGATTGTTAGTATTATGTGCGAAACTATTGGACCCTTCTTTGGCATATCCTGTGCACACTTTTCTTTTCCGGATGTGGAATCACTTGGCCATAAATGGAAGTCCACCCAGCCAGCTAGCTTGAGTTGCACCCATTTCTTTTCCACTTTGCCCAAGCAACTCTCTTGTTTGAGTAGAGGGAAACAGGATAGTAAATGCATGTCTTTTTGGTGGTTTCATTTTTCATTTTCCCCTGTGGAAGTTGAAACCAAGCTGCAGATAGTGGGCCCCCAGTAGATGGAACACACATGAAACAGTCGCAGATGTTCAAAGTTGTCTAATCCCCAGCGGAAATGACGGAGGTTGAGACGGGGGAAATCCATTTGGGTGCCTTGGCCCTTAAGACACAAATATACGGCCCCAACAATGCCCCAACTAGATAAATTAGGGCAAGTGGAAAACTCTGGGAAGTGGAATGAAGTGGAGTCTGTTTTTGTCCTTCTAAGACATTGGGCCTGAGGTATTTGCCCATCGACTTTGCAAATCGATGCAATGTCGGTGCGCTGGAGAACTGGGTGGAAGTTCGGGGCCATTTTAGCAAGCGGTTGATACTCGTAACATCTCGTAACTGGTTTACATATATAGGTAAGTATTTTTGTCTATATCCCAAATATAATATGATATATTTTTATATATATATTATATGATATACATATATATCCAGGAGTTAAAGTGAAGAAAACTCTTCTACAAACGCCCAGTTTATGAACTTCTTCTGAATCCTCCTTCTGCGCCAGGAATTTGGAGAACTTGGGATCCCTCTGGAAAAAAAGGAAAGCAATCCTAACCGAAAGAGTAATCATCGGTGAGTAATCAATAGTTGATCAATTGATCACCAATAGATGATGCAATTCCAAACCTTGGAGTAATGAATAACTGCATCCATCATTTTGGAACACCTTCCAAAGTCAGGAAATACTTGCGAGGTGAGGGTCACCCTGAGTTTAAGCTGGAAGTCTTGAAGCGGGGTTCAATCGCACCTATGCTTCACAGAGAGTGGTGATCATCATTAATTATTCGGCATGAGGACCCACGAACAGACTGGATATCGTCAAGAGGTTCCATCTCTCACCTACACTTGTATGGGTACGGCTTAAGATGTGTTCAACCCCTAAAAGGGATGGTGTAGCACACAAATTGCCAATTGTGCGAGTCCATTGGTAGCCCATCCTGGAACCAGGTCCATGATATCTTTCAGCATCCATGATTCCATGATCATCTATCATGTATCGTGCTCCCCCTCCCCCCGAAAAAAAGAATTGCCACAATTTTAGTAATGTGGGTAAAACAATAACAAACCATCCATTTTGGGAAGGGTTTATACCACCTATTTATGGTTAGTGGGATGTTACTTTTCTATCATCTTTTGGGTGCAAGAAATAGCATGATCCATCCCTCCACTTGGGGCCAGGGACCTTGGATCCGAGTGAGTTCCGGCGCACCGCGCAGGTTACTGCTTTATCAACTTTCGCACCTCGCAAGCCAGGCCTGGCGGAGCGCAGCGCTCCCGGGAAGCTCCCGGGGTAAATTTGCCAGCAAAAATGGGTCAATTGATGTCAATTGACATCAGCCAACAAAATGAAGGGTAAAAAAGACAAAGAACTGGGTGAATGAATCATTGCTAGGGACTACAAAAAGAACATAACATAGATACAAGCTGGAAACTATGAGGAAATGGCAATGGAACTATGAGTCACCGGTTGCTGGATGGTGGTCTAAAAGATTTTTGGATACGGTTCCACGCCTGTGAGGGGATAGTTGGGATGGGATTCCGAACAGACGAGCAGAATCTTGAGATAAGTGGCTACATGACGCACCAATCTAGTTGATGCTCGTTCAACAGGTGTCTTCTTAGATCTAATTCTTCCAATCTTGTGATAGGCCGTCTTCCCCCGTCTCACCAAAGCCCAACCACAACCCCAACGGCACCATTCCACAGCTGCGCGCGGCCAAGGCAGACCTTTAGCTCCATGTTCGACAATGTGCAGGCCCAAAGTTGCCTGCCGGGCTTCAACAGCTACAAAGTCTGCCAGGCGCAACAAGTTGGGACGTAGCATCTTCGAAGAAACCATGGCAACATCATCTACCCTGTGGTCATTTAACATAAGTATGGGGAATCACTGAGAATCACCATTTTTAACAGGTCAATCATTTGTAAATTGGCAAATTGGCCATTTTCAATAGCTATGTTAAATTACCAGAGGGTACTCAGGGCCGAACTTCAAGCAAATGTTTCCACCAGAAAAAACATGAAAAGAAGGCAGCTTGGCTCACATGCTATCGAGATCATTGGGACTGTTGGCTCATTGTCAAGGATAATTGAACCCCTGCATCTGTATTTCAAGTCCTCCCAGTTCTGGGGTACCACAACCTTCAATGTGATGCCTGAGTTATATAAGTTGATGCATGGACACAGCCACGGACAATATGATGTATGGATATATCATATATGGTAGTTCACTTATTTACAAACCAACTTCGCAAACGGTAGATATGGAAAATCCACCATTCATGGATCATTTTGTAGGGAAACCCTATGGGTTTTCCCATCTCCGGCGCCGCAGCCAGGTGACCAAAGCCAAATGGCAGGGCCGTGACGAAAATGTGAGGCGCTCGTGCGCTTCTTTTTGCGCGCTGGGTGCAGCGGTATGTCCTGGCTGTGATGGTTTAACCGATAGTTTAACCATTAAAAATGGAGGATTTCGCACTGATTTAACCATCAAAGGTGCTGAAACATGGTGATTCAATTCAACCATGAAAAACTGGATGTAACTATTATAATATATATATATATAACCAATGAAGAATGGATTTGGATGTGTCTGAAAATGGGACCCCTACCCCCAAATAGTGATTTTGCTGGGAAAATGATTATTACTCAGTGAGGGATGTAATCACTGAGGTGAAACTCACAGGTGTGGATGGTCAGGGGCCTGTACCTAGACCTAGAGCCTTGGGAAACCAGTCAGATCCATCTCGAAGAAGGCGAAAAAGCTCTGGGTACAATGGAAATGTGGGACTTTGACCATCCGATCATTCCACATGTGTTGGTTGAAGCCATGACTGTTCCCTACTTGGTGACCACAGCAGCAACTTTCAGAAATGACCAGCCCAATTGAAAAAGTTGGCCGTTTTTTCTGTGTGAAACCATTTATACAATGTTGAGATGCCATTCCCATTTTTATCATTTTTGGTTGGGATATATTATATTATATATACATGTATATATCCATGATAATACATATTCCCATTAAGATTACCACAAATCTCCAGATTCTGTCGCTTAAACGATCCTAAGTCCTCATGGCGATTATGTCCAAGTGCCCGCCACCAGCGATCTCCTCAATGAAACATGCTTCAGACGAAGATTTTCACATGTTTCCTATAGAAGCGTATTGTTTTTTTAAAGTCAGGGCGGCCTTCACTACAGGCGATCAAGTCAACAATTGATAAAGAACTACTTTTTGATTAGTCAGACTCGCCATGTTTCTTTGGAAGTCCAGGTTCCACCAGTAAAGACAACACAGTTTCGCAACCTTTTGGAGTAAGAATTCCAATGTGTTTGTCTGGACGGATTATAGCCATACATATTGCTTTTTAGCCTCTTTGGGATTAGATGGGTAAACACAATGGATCTCACTCAAAAGTAACCTCTTTGAAGGAGAGCAAGAAACCAGCAACTCAAGCAACAAACTATGGGTATTGAACATGATTTAACCAACCCATTTCAATCCATTTCATATCATTTTTTGATTTTTGATTTACAGAACCCAGATCGGGGTTATTTTGTTGCAAAACTACCATTTTGGGTCGCTGAAACCACGCCATTTGCCTCAGTTGTGAGGCGTATCCGCAGCGGTCCGGAGTTAATGCAGCAGCTGGCAGGGGTCTCAAACATTGGGATGTGGATGAACAGAAAAAAGAAATGGGCTTTAACAAGCAAACATTTGGTGTTACGGCAACAAAAAGAAGGTTGTTTACAAACTGGGGTAGTACTGGCGAATCTCATCTCGCTCATATATACAGCACCCCCCAAAAAGATAGAAGAGTGTTTCCAGGATGTTACAGAGATGATATTTATTTCATATTTCCAGTTTTCCCACTTTCCTATCTAGGGCATTACTATACTGGTTTGACAGGAATCCAGAAGACTCAAGGGTGCCCCATTTTGGGACAAAACCATCCAATAGTGGGTCGATGGCTTCAAGATCCGATCTCCGATGCCAAGCTGGCCACAGTCCTCCGAGTAGGCTGATCCCGAACGCGAGAACCATGTTTGCTGCGCAGTTGCCCAGTTCTACGTAGCTCATTTTCCTCTTAATGGTGATTTCCATAGCAAACTGTGAAAGTACCAGAGGGCAAATCCCCGATTGGATATTATTGGTTATATCATAGTTATATCCCTGTTATATCCTCATGTTTCCTGGTTAAAGCATATTAAATCCCCAAAATATCAAGTTATAGGTTCCCAATAACTTGACCCAGGGACCATCCATGGATGCTTCGCCACCGGCCTTTTCTTTGGCTCGGGCAAAAGACGTCGAGCCTTTCCCAATTGTCGCCAAGAAAATCGCAGGGTGTCCCCCTCCAGAGTTTCAATCCCTCTGCAGTCGTTTTTCAAGGTGAATGAAAAACTAAATCAACAGGAAAGCAGAAGAAGAAGCTAGGGCAGCACTGATGTCATCCGTTCGAGGTTTGTTTTCTTTTCCCTTCAACTTCAGTCCAGTGATCCAATTTCCAAAAATCCCAAAAAGGCGCCCCCGGCCCTGGTTTCCACCCCGGGTGCCGGAAGCGGACGCCGTGGAATCCGCCACTTTCCCACGGAGTACCGTGGGTTGGGGATGGCGCAGCTTGCGCAGCTGGCGCTAGCGCCCAACCTCGCGAGCAGTTGGAAACCGGCATCTTTGATGAGAAGTGGGTTTGTTTGAACATGTGGCATATCATGGGAATATCATGGGAATATCATGAGATATAATGTAGTGGATATTATAATTACAATGGATGTATGGCCATATGTATATAATTGTATATATATATATATGTATATATATATATATAATCATTATGCATAATGGGCTATAGTGGGGATATTCAAGGGTATATTATATGTATATATATATATATATACACACCCTCTGGTGTCGTCAAACATGGCTGGCTAGGAAATCCTCGAACTAAATGGAGGTCTATGGCTGAGAAAATTCTCGAAGTTAATTGGTCAATTTCCAGCAAGACCATGTGTGACCACCAGAAGCTACTAGTACCTGAAAATAACGTTTCAATATATTTCAAACATGTTCACGGGCCAAAGACGATGAACCGTGGGAATTTTCAAACAAAAATCATTGGTGGGACCATTTGGGAATGGGGTTCAAAGTAAACCGATAGTTGAATTTTACAATATTCAGACAAAAATCATCAGTGGGATCATTTGGAAATGGGGTTCAAAGCAAACAGATGATTGAAATCTACAATATTGAATACAGATGAATACAGTATGTTTGTTGATTCTGGAAACGCTGTTTTCCTGAGGGATGTGCCTCATCAATGGTATACATTGCAGAAATATGGAGGTTTATGATATCGCTTGGATGAGTATCCAAACAGAAGGTTACAGTGTTGAATGCAATAAACCTTGGATCTAAACCAATAGAAAACGGCTTTGGAAGCGGATTTTTACTTTCCGGATCCGGAAGTTCTCGTTCTTTTTGGGGCCAATTGAATTGCTGGGAATTCGCTTGAAATTCCAGTGTAAACTACCCAACTGAGAGGCATAGCCAGATAGGGATTCGCCTCTGGTAAGGGATGACAGGTCTGGTTTGTGGTTCCAGTAAGAATGCAGCAGCAATGCACATATAGATACAACTATAATCTGGAAAAATCAGTAGAATTGTGGCAGCAAATATGCCAGTATCACTGACCACCATTAAAATAAAATGGCATGTCTAATTGTTGTTTTTCTTTGTTTCTACTCTATATTGTTCTCATTATCAAGAGTATTATTAATATAACCAACATACAATTACATATTAATAAGTATTATCAGCATGATTAGTGTTTAGGCATATAATTAATGTATTGCTATCATTATTATCAATGCAATCGCTTTTATCATCATTCTCAATATTATCTTTATCATCACAATTATAGTAACAACCATGCAGATCACTAGCTTTGAACCGATTTTTACGATGTTCTGCATCTTTTTCGGGGTTGACATATACGACATACCTACGTCTTCCTGTCTGCTCATTTCTTGTTTCAAAAGGCCACTTTGCCCGACCACAGGCGTTTTCGTGATTTTGCGGTTCTTCTAGAAAACTCAGGCACTAGACGTTGTTTTTCCGCACAAGAGTCATTTGTTTAATGACAATTTGCAATTTTCCTTCAAACCGGCATTACATTTGTGCCTTTTTGGTAAAAGGCATGAACATGAAGAGTGGGAAGATCCAGGTATGCATATACCAATTACTTTCCATTGCTATATTCTTGATATCATCATTAAACCTATTATCATAGGACTATATTTTCCTATCACAAGATTATAGGGATCATTATGATTACTATCAGTACTATCATTATCTTCGTATGAAGAATGCTACAATCATGTATATAGTTACCACTGAATTAGTATTATACTATTATGAGAATACTACAGTATCATGATATACAATTCCTATCATTATTATCATCAGCATTACTACTATTTTCTACTGAATAAGAATCACACTATATCATACTATCATAATGAGTAGAATATATATATATATGTTTAGTCATTCACTATTATCAGGTACTGATTATGTTTATTTTATCATTCTGATTATAGAATATTTTATCATTCACTATCATTCTGAAAATTTCTATCATCAGAATTCGATTTTCCGTGACTTTCTCAGAGAGATGGGGGACAGGTCTCTCCTGAAGCCGTTCGGCCAATGCAGCCCGACGCGCTCCAAGAGGAGGTGGGAGCCACATCTGCCAGCATCAAACATAGGACGTTGAGGTGGAGATATGGTTCAAAACCCATCCGTTGGTTGATGATTATAGTTATTTAATAGGGTTTTAACCATGAACATATGGGGATATAAGTGGATGCAGCTGATAAATGATGGTTGGTTGATGAGTAGTTGGGGGATTATATATACCACCCTTTATAGAATGGGGATTACAATAATCCAAGAACGGGGAATCCCGATGAACCAACCAGTATAATGGAGTTTAACACATCTTTAAGAAGACAATAATAAGTGGAACATATGCCTAACAAGATATCCCAATAAGGAATATGGCTTAGTATGGCTTAGTATGGCTTAGTATGGCTTAGTATGACTTAGTATGGCTTAGTATGGCTTAGTATCTATCCTGTCCCTAATATGTGGGAATGTCCCCAGATATGAGTTTAACCATGAAACATGGGCTTATAATCCAAGTTCTAACTTTTCAAGAACACAAGATGAGCAGTGTTGAAAACCAAGGAGATAACTCGAGTATTTTGCTATCAAACACGGTGATTTCCCAGGGCCGGATTAGATTACCACTTGGTAAGTGGTTACCAACCCATGTGTATATATATATATATAAATGACAACTCTATATGTACTGTACATCCCCAGAATTGGAGTTGAAGCATGAACATCGCGATTTCATCATGAACAATTGCGATTCAACCACAATAAGCCAGTGAATAATGGATTTTGGGCGTGACTGAAAATAGAATGTACCCCCACTTCTGGCAAATTTACTGTAACAGGGATACTGCTGATGAAGCCGTTGGATGTAGGGGTACCCCATTTTTAGACAAACCCATGTACAACTGGATTAGCCTCTGGTAAACTTACAGTTTGCTATTGAAAATTGCTATTTATAGCGGATTTTCCCATTAAAAATGGTAATTTCCCATAGTTATGTTAGTTTACCAGAGGGTAGAATATAGTTCGTTGCCACTCACTAACTGGGATGCAGCGCCAAGGATACGGAGGTCTCATTGCCGAATGGTCATCAATCCACTGATAGGGAATGATATTGGTCAATACAATGATTCCTAACATCATGGGATTCATGACCATACCCCATATTCGCCTAACTGATGGTTTTTTGTGAGCCAACTTACGACTGGGTGGCCAAAAAAATGCCTATGAGATCAGCCCTGCCCTCTAGAAACTAATTTGATGATATTTGGAGTATACATAGAATAGATCTAACAGATCTACGTCAATGTCGCGCGCCAAAATGATGAGATCCAATACCAAATCACGGGAACTAGGGGGTGTTTAACATTATGGGGGTTTAACATTAATATACGGTTCTAGGTCTGTGCGCATGAAATGTAAACCCCGGGGCAAGAACCCCCTGGTTGGCTTAGTTTGGGAGTTCCATTTTGAGAGCAGATTGTCACAGTATGCATTTGGTGAAGATTTCTTGCGTGAAGCTACAGGGTTTTGCACCTACTAGAGGGCAACCAGTTGGATTGTCTACTTCCCCTTATATGTATTACGTGATTCTATTGGTGGGGTTGGTCCCCATTTGTGGCTTTTTTTGTGTTTAGTTACACCAATGTTGGTGCATATTAAAATACCCAAAACCACAAGACAGGCGAGAAAAAGTTTACGAATTGGAGGGGTACAACCAAGCAAGGAACACCCATTTCAACCGGGTTCAACCATCATAATTGGATTACGATGGTCATATCCCAGCCACTGACAGTTGATGATATTCCAACAGAATTATTGTTTGGCTGAAAATGGGGGTCCTGGACCCACACATGGCTGTCGTCTTTTTGGTATTTCATGATCCCAAAATGGTTGCCAATGATTTTGAGCCATACCCATAGATCCTGGAACTGTTTGAAAAACACATTCCAGCCTTTATTTGAGGTAAGAACCATGGTTTCCTGTCCGCACTTCCCCCAATTCAATCCATTGAATGTAATCAGTGGCCAAAAAAGATCATCAAAAGATGGAATGGACACCCACACACCATGCGGAAAAACATGTTCATATTTTCTTCAGACTTTTGGATTTATGATCCCACGAAAAAGTCAAACCTGCACTCCCAGAATTGGATGATGGGGCACTTGAAAAAACCGAAAAAAAAAACAGATTTGGATGTAAAGAGATGGAAAAACCGTGGTTTTCGGGCGAAGATTTTTCCAACGAAACCAATCCGTTCATGCAGAAAGATAGTCCTTCCAGCTGCTTCAGGACATCCACTTCAGCCCAGCGGCTCGGGGTGCGAAGCCACATGGTCACTTGGCAGGGCTCAGATGGTTTTCGGAAGTACCCTTTGGAAATTCAACCTGCCAATGGAACATCTCTATTCACATCTCCATGTTCAATCATTTTCAGATGTTTTTCTGAGTTTAGATAGATATTCTTATGTATACATACATACAAACGCATATGTGTATAACTACTGTATATAACTACTGTATACAACTACTGTATAGAACTACTGTATAGAACTACTGTATATAACTACTGTATAATTACTGTATATAACTACTGTATACATATTTACATATGTGCGTGTGAGAAAATATACCAATGCATACAAATGCCGTATATCTCCATGCGTGAACAAACTTGCCGAGCTGATCGAGGTTGTAGTTTTTCAAATCTGCTGAGTTGACACCATCTATCTATCTATCTATCTATCTGTCTGTCTGTCTGTCTGTCTGTCTATCTATCTATCTATCTATCTATCTATCTATCTATCTATCTATCTAATAATTAGACATAAAATCTGCCCGTTTTTTTCCCCACTTCGGACAGTTGAGCCCCGCACGTTGGTTTCTCAGCGGCAGGCCTGGAGGCTGATGAATTTCAACAGATCTTGCAACAGCACGATGCGCGCATGGAAGAGCTGTTGGAGGAGGGGGGTCGTGAGGCTGTTGCCGTTGAATGGAAGCAGTTCGTTCTTCTTTTTTTTAGGCAAACGGGCAAACCATTTTTTTGGGACATCGTGTCAGTATGATTTAAATTGTTATGCATTAATTTGGGCGAAGTTGAATGAATTGGCGTTTTCTGTGCTGTGCGGTGATCTGTTTTCGGGAAACTGGGTCAGAAACACCACTACTTGTGCAGGCTGGTACGCCAGAAGATGACAGCTATCCATATTTTGAATGACTATGTCTTACTGGTGCTTAGTAGGGGGAATGACCTATAATAACCATCAATAATCATCCCAGCAACCCCCATTCCCTACTAAGCACAAGTAAGACTATGGCAAGCCGCAATCAGAACGTCTCTGGCATCAAAAAACACAATGCCTACCATGCCTACCATGGCCCAAAGTCCCGGCGGTTCATCCAGTCCATTCCGGTGGTCGGATCGACGCTAGCTCCGCGATCACCGCAGATGGCCTTTAGATCCTTGGGGAGGCATAGTGATAATGAGAATGATAATGATATTGACAATGATGATGATGATGATGATGATGATGATGATCATCATCATCATCATCATCATCATCATCATCATCATCATCATCATCAACGGCACTCTTGGTAGTAATATATTCATACGCAGTACTGGTATTAATAGTACGCGCTGACACCATCGTTTGCCCAAGAATTCAAAGGGCATTAGATGTTGATATATGTTACAGGTCCTCATGGATTACGATGATAGACTTCTTACAATCCTTCAACATCTATCTACTTCTCACCATTCAGGGTGGGGGGGCTCGGGGGGGCACTGTGACATCTTTACGAAGCATGTCATGTTACGCTACGGATGTGTCAGAGCTTCTGGCCAGTGGGTCTCATAGCTCAGTTGTTTAGGGCACTATGATGCTCCTTCCGGGTCCGGTCAAACAACAGCGTTTGACCGTAATACCAACAATAGAAATGATTATAATCCAAAAATAGTGGCAATAGGTATATATATAGTACACATAATAACACTAATAATAGTCATACCAGGTCATACCAGCTGTCTCATACCAGCTGTCATAACACTCCTCCAGCTGAGGGGCATTCCAGCCAGCGATCTGCCAGGACTGGATGGCGAAGATGACTTTGTTGGTCAAGTCTCTTGGCGCTGGAAATTCGTCGCGAGGAAGCAAAGGTAGAAACGTCGCTGGAAAGATGTTGATGCAAAGGTTGAGACATGTTGAAACTCCGATTCACTTAAATCTCTGGCTGGGTGAATTGGGGGCCATTCTTAAGAGCTATTTATCAGAATTATGACTTTTTCATACTTTTTCGGGGTAGTTCCCTTGATCAAGGAGGGTCTATTGATCAGGGGTTGACATTACTCGGGTACATCTGGTGGATCCGAAAGCTATATGCTGAGAAGAAAGGAGGGGTTTAACCCACGCAAATCGATTTGCACCCCTAAGATTTCACATAGAATCAGGTGGTTGTTTTTGGAAGGACCGGTTTCATGTCAGTTTTCTTGGAGTACTTGGATGTGCATCCCAGTTTATAAGTGGTTATATCCCTGGTGATCGTAGGTACCGGATTCCTCGCGTTATCCCATTCACAAGTGGAGAAACAAAGATAAGCAAAGCACGACTACTGATTGTCAAGCAGTTGCTATCATTTTCCGTAAGGTCACAGCATTTCTTGCTGAATCATGAGCCCCAATTCTTGTTGGTTAGGTGCCCAATTTCATTTCCACATTTAGTCCCAACTTTCCCAATTTTGTTCATCTCAACTAGAATTACGATGAATTACGATGATTTCCCAAATCAAACCCGATTTCAAGTTTCTCAGAGTTTCCCATGTTACGAATTCATCTGAAAATTTGAGATGGTAATTTTTGTGTGGATATGACCAGCACACAGATTTTCGTGGATCTTCCATCCATTGGCATTTTGTTCTCATTTCTCCTCAACTCTCCGCTGCATGACGCAAAACTTAAAGGACATCGCTGGAGCGGAGCAGCGTCAAAGTTGGCAAGCAGCTCGCTGCATCAGGGCGACAGGGCGATGACGAACTCACCTTTTGATTGGGTCATATGTATATATATATATACTAATCATATCTAATTATCAATGATGAATTAGTCATTTAATACCAATAGTTGGGTTATGTAACCTTTTATTGAGGACTTAAGCATCTCAAAGTTCGGATTTAAGCAGCCATTATACAGAATTCATCCATGAAGAATGGATGACTGATTGGTTCCAAAGTTCCAAACATGTTTTTTCCCGTCCCTACAGGAATTTATGATGATATGATAGCTATAGTTCGATGGGATTATGAATCAACTTAGAACCGGGGGGCTCTTCCTGTTGTTTGGGTCTGAGACAATCACATTCCCCTTGAGGGTGAAAGCCTCAGTGCTTGGGTCTATGAAAGGCTCACAGGTCTTGACAGTGAATCTGAAGCCTAGGAGGGTCACCGTTGTGCGGCTGAGGTGGATTTTTTCTGGTTATCACTTATCCAGATGGAGAGTTCAAACAACAACACATTGAGTAGAACAAGGCATTTCACGAAGAAATTGATTTCAATCTCATTGATGGTTTCAAGTGAGCAACAAGCTAAGGTTGACATGTTCCCAAGATGTACCATTGATTTGCTACATGATATATGTAGCTGATTGGTGGTTTAAAGTGTTTCAATGATGTTTTTCACAATGGTCCCCGTGGACCAACATGTTTGGGACGGCTTAGAACCAGCCATGTACATTATATCCCAGTGGTTTGGAGGTAATATATACATAGTCCTATTTTTGTTGGTGGCAGACCTGAATTTGCACATCCGTTGGAATTGGTTCCATGCCAATTCTTCTCTGTGTGCTTTTTCATCGCCATGGAATCCCCAATCGGATCCAATAGGCCCAAGAGCTGTTGGTATTCGTCCCAGCTTCGCTTCGTTCCTCCCGAAAAATCGTTTGGCGTTACGAATTTTGAACCGCGTAGGCCATCCCATTTGAAGGCACCCAATGCCATGACACAGACCCCATTGTTGTATACCCGCTTTTCAGATACGTATCATTTTCCATCCTAAACAATGGGATGTTTAAGTCTCCATCCGGGTAATCCTCCTCATCATCCCAGTTGGTATATGTATGGGCAACACTAGTTTTACATGGGCCATCATCCACCTACCCAAATCAGAAATGTGTTTGCAAACGCATACAACTTTAGATAAAATCACCACAAATCATACCTAACTGATATTTAACCAACATATAAGATATCCACCACAACTATGCATTATCCATATGTTTCTAGGGGTAGTCAACCACCCCCGACAAGTGAACCCTCCACAATTGTTGTCTCAGACCCCAGTCATAAACTCTTCCGGATGAAACCTTTCAAACACGGCGAATTACCCCAGAGAATTACCCCAGAGTTTTGATGGTTTAGAATCAAAATTTTCCAATTTTGGGATGGTTTTCTCACAATTTTTCCAATTGAATTTGCCAAGACTTGTGGGAACAGACACCATTCAACACCGTTTGCTCCTTCTCTGGGGGCTCTTTGTTGCACCCAAGGATTCCTGCGACCCCACCGTCGGATCCCAACGTTTCCCTGCAGGCAGGTCGTCGGTTAACCGGTGGCAGTGGCCCGGTTGGCTGATGATTTTCGTGTCTACGCACTATATGGGTTCCATGTACTGGGAGCCCATAAACCAATTTTGATAGAATGACAGAGGATTTTGAGCACTGCTCACTTGGATTTTAGGGAAATACGCTCCCCCAAACTCTGTTGATCAGGAAATTTCGACCACTTAAAGGGCAGTTTGAGCGAAGTCCCACATGGTTCAACAAACCGACTTGATATTTGATGGAATCTGAACCAACCCACAAATTGTGGCAGATGTCACTCACAAATTGGATGGTTTCAGCAACAATCAATGGGGATGTAGCCAACACAGTTGGTGATTTCAGCCACAAATTATGGGGCTAGCTGTGTCCTAACGATGACCACACCCCAGGATCTTCGACTTCAACCCCCATCCTAGCCACCATTCGAAAATTGAAACATCAGCGTTGTAAGACTTGAATCTTGAGACTCTTGACCATTTGAACTGTGGACATAGATGGAAGATGCGCAAGCAACGTTGTTGTCCAACCACGTCACATCATGTGTATAGGTATCCAGTAAGCGGAAGCGTGGTGAAAAGGTGTTGTGCATCATTGACCGGAAGTACAAATAATTGTGAGCTCTGTTGCAAGATGTTTCCTTTTAGCAGGGCTTCCGCAATGCAATGATTGTGCTGCCTGTGGTTGTCGGGTTGTGGTTGTGGTTGTGGTTGTGGTTGTGGTGCTTGTTGTTGTTGTTGTTGTTGTTGTTGTGGTTATTATTATTGTTGTTGCGGTTGCGGTTGTGCTTGTCGTGGTGGCAGTCTCCACTTGGCACCCCTGAATCTCAATAGACTCTGTGCGATTCAGGCGGTTCGTGTCCAATGACATGGGCCAGACATGAATTTGTTGCGCACACCAGACATGTATCGAACACTCTCAACAAACACTTAAAATACAATAGAGCCTTGTGCTAGTATTCATCAATGTTCATTGATTTGCAGTTTGGTTTGACCACTTTACTGATTTTGTTCCTTCCGTGTATGCACACCTGCTTCCACAACGGATATAAGGTATGCGCTTTCGCTGCAGACAGGTGAATAGGTGGATATCAGGAGAGTATATCAATAGTAATAGTTGAGGAGTGCAAGCATGTGTTTGGACTCCATCATCACCGTGGGGAAATCAAACATGAACAGATACATAACATTAAATCAATAAACTACGGAACAGACACATGTATGTATAAATATAACTACGAAAGCAAGAATTACGTATTTTTTAGATGCACAAGACAAACATGTATTCAAATATAACTAAAACTAAGTAAATTATGTATTTGGTTGCGCACTTCAAAGGACCTTAGGTGGAGGACGCCCACATGTCTTGGTGCAAAACAATATGATGTAACTTTCAACAACTACCGAATGTGGGTTGACCTATAGACTGCTTGCTCACTTTTTACTGTTGCAATCTGAAGCCTTTTAAAAACATCCCTTTTACAGACCCAAAGTTCATATGGTGACTTATTTTCACTCATTTTTTCCCAATAATTCAAACACATCGGATATCATCGGATTGCATTTTTCATTTCCTGAAAAACCGAAAATGTGACGTTACATTTTCTACGTTCCCTTTTCACGGTGACCCGCTGGTGAATTGCATACATCCACATGTAGCCTCTGGTAAACTTACAGTTTGCTATTGAAAATGGCCATAGAAATAGTTGATTTACCCATTAAGAATGGTGATTTTCAATAGTTATGTAACAGTTTCCCAGAGGGTATCCACATGTATCCATATGTACATTACCTATTCTGACATATTACGCATAGGTATGAATTAAACATAAACATCTGTCCAGTCGAAAGTTAACGTTGTTTTCGAGCGGTATCTACATGATACATATATAATCACATATACAATATACATATATGTGTACTTACGCAAACAACAACTATATGAATGATGCATCCACCCGCCCACACATACAAACAATTTTAGGTTTATTTATATACCTTGAATTTACTTTATCATGTACATAGGACCGAATCTGCAAACATACTTCTATCACTGCGTTCTGTGCAGCACCAAGGCGCCATCAGATGGGTCCGTGCACTCGACGCACTCCAACGCCTCCCACGCCTGTGACGCCAATCCGGAGAAACCCAGGACAGGTTCACAGAACTTTGGATTGTTCAACACGACGAAAATGCGTTTGAATGGGAATATGTGAATATCACACATGAGAATTATGGGATCTTTTTTGTTTTTCTATGTGGATTTCAAACACCAGACTTTCGGCCCAGAAACTCCCCACCAAACACTGGGATTGTCAGTGGAAAGTGGGGTAGAGTTGTGATCCGTTCTACTGCTTTATTTATTGGGTTTGAAACCAGTTTGAAGCTATCAGTCCTAGCTTCCAGGATATCAGTAAGTCAAATAGCTAGATAAACAGATAGACACATAAGAAAATATGTACATATGTCTATGTATGTAGTATATATATATATACACGTAGTATGTGTATATATATATATATGTATATATGTATATATATATATACATGTATATATATATATACATGTATATATATATATATATACATGTATACATATATATATATATATATATGTAAATACATACACATTTTCTATATATTGATGAATCTCTATATGTGATATATATATATACACATACATACATGTATATATATATATACCCTCATTCCTACCTGCCGCAGGAGGCGCAGCCATAAAGTCACCGTGCGTGTGAGGCGCGGCCGGCTGTTGGGTTGATGGTAGAGACATCCAACGAATGGGCTTAGTTTAGCTTACCCTCTGGTAAACTAACATAGCGAACTGGAAAATCACCATCTTCAATAGGTAAATCAACTATTTCTATGGCCATTTTCAATAGCTATGTAACAAATTACCAGAGGGCAATTGGCTTAATTTGGCTTAATCAACCCACCTACTGGAGGTAAACCACCTTATAGATATTTATAGATGGTGTTTTGCACGAATCGACTTTTAGAGGTTTCGAACTTTGCGGCAGTTTTTTGAGGTTGCCAAATACACATACCTCCATTTTGTTTATCCCCATCCCCCATTCACAGATCAAACACCCCCATGAATTTTGGTCCCAACTATATATATGTTTTCCCATCCCGCATTAAACCATGGTTCTGGGGGCTTTTTTATTACTATCAGGGGGATGGGATTAGGATTTTTCTGGGAGTCCCAAAATAATGATGAAAATTTGCAGAGGTGATCAACCACCGAAGAACTTGAAGCTGTGAGGGTAGTAAGATGCCAGATGGGAAGCGAATCATAGGTGGGGTTGCTTGGATGCCAAGTGTATTTGGTTCTACATCGAAATCAAGGTGGCTTTGCTGTTCTTTTTTTTCCGGATTTGAGCAACGGGGTCCTGCGTTTTTAGATCCATTGCCGGACGACAAACACAAACATGCCGGTTGTTGGTTGCCGGAGAGTGGTATCCATGAGGTTAGACTGGTCGGGCACCCAAGTTTTAGACACCACACCGTGCTGGTTCTTGAATATTGCAACAGCATTAATGTGGCCAACCCAATGCCATAAACCATTCCGCATAGAGGTTTATTGTTGGGTATACATCTATCTGGGATGGTGTAAAAGGACCACAAAAGACCCCAGAATGGGCGGATAATGAGATGGTTTACCGTTGGGATCACAACAGTTGTTGTTGTTGTTGTTGTTGTTGTTGTTGTTGTTGTTGTTGTTGTTGTTGTTGTTTCTTTCCGTAGCCTTTGTAGTCCATACTTTGATGATGCTGGTGATGGTGATGGTGATGATGATGATGATGATGATGATGATGATGATGATGATGACGACGAGGACGGGTATTTTCTTATGATCATGATAATGACAGTTTTGAGTTTTAGTACGATTTGGTGGTTTCTGAAAATTGGGGATCCCCAAAGCCATGGGTTTCAACACTAGAATAGTCTAATTATCATTTTGATGATTTGGGGGTACCCCCGTTTTAGGAAACATAACCTTTTTGTTGTTATTGTATCAACACTACTATGATTCGTGCTACCACCCCTGTGATAGACTTTATCAGTGGGGTTATTTTTTGCTCGTATCTTTTAAACCTACAACCACGACCAAGCTGCGTGTTAATGATTCCTCCTATTGCCATGATGGTCATTGTATGCTAATCGGGTACTCCCGACAATAAACCATCCACAGTATTACCATAAATGGGTTGGATTGAAACACTATTGCATTGGGTAAATCCCACATTGTTTCTGCTCGTGTTCGAGCCTGTTTGGTGATTTAAACACCACTTCGAGGGTGGTTACTACACCGTGACCGTGATGGTCAGTGTATGCTATTCTTGTTTTTGAATCCCAACCCCCTAATATTAAACACCCCCATTCTATGGTCCCAAACATGTTTTCCAATCCCCTTCTATGCCGTGGCTTCTGGGGGCTGTGTAATTTATGGGGAAGGGGTTGATTGTAGTTCGTTAGTTATTACCCGTTATATACCCATTAATATCCCATTAAATCACGAAATACAATTGATGATTGTCCCATCAAATCCCTTTGAATATCCCATTAAACCTCATTTAACTCCATTAAATTCCCATTTGTTGATGGTTAAATTCTCCATGTTTAATATGAACGGATGCTCCATTCAAATCCCATTCAGTGCCGTTTTCATGGCCATTGTTTTTCTGAGATCAGACTCCCCCCGCGCAGGACAGCCGAGCTACACAAAGAGGCAAGGTGTTTTTTTCAGCAGGGGAAACTGCCGCCTCAAGTTTGCCCAGTAATGGTGGATTATTGTCAAACATTGCAATATTCTGAGAGAAAAACATGACAATTGCCATTTTAGTAGACTCATGAGAAACCATTGCATTTCAGGGCGTCTTCGAAAATACCAAAGCGTAAGGTGAACTACAAATCGCTCCCACCAAAAAGATGTGTGGTTTTGACTCCAAACCCAGGCGTGCCAGTTTTGACATCAACATATCTGGCTTTGATGGATTTTCATCTCACCATCTGGGAAAATCTGAGGTTTTGACCCCTGCGAAGAATAGTTTCCGTTAGTTTGATCCCTTCAATCCCCAGTACGATGTAATAGCTTCTGATCCATACTTGGATATGCATCCCAGTAGGTGGCTAGCAATCATACTGTAAGAGAGTTATATATATATAGTTTATATATATATATACATACATGGATATAGCATATATATATATATTCCCCAATAACACATGGCTTGTCCATCGCTTGCGATGCATCCCACACCTCAACCGTTACTTCAGCGGTAGGATACGGCTGATGCCACCACGAGTATGAGCTCTGTGGCCTTTGTTGTCGAAAAGGTTCGGAATCTGTGGCCTTCTCTTTGGCAACTTGTGGGCGACCAACATATAGGTGTGTCTGAGAATGGAGTACAAAAATGGCTGTAAAAATAGGGAAATTTCAATGACTAAGCAATGGGTTGGGTACCCTATTCTCAGACAAACCCATATCATCAGATCGAGGATGAACACAACGTCTCTATTTTTTTGAATACTGTAGACCCAGAAATAAAGAAGAGTGTTCTCTTGGGGGGTTCATCATTTAGGGGAAGGGATAAATGGAAAGTTACCAAGTTTCTGGCTGACTTTTGGCGCTATAGACCCAGTTCCAGTGGTCCAGTAACATCTTGGGCTCCAAAGGTATGACCGGGATAAGCCAAGAAATCTGGGGAAACTTGCTGACCATGGCCCCAGTATGTCCATCTCTAGGTAGGCACACCCAGCGTGTGGGTCCAAACATGGGGCAATTACGGTAGACCCTTACAGGCAATGGACACATGATGATCAAACATGAATGTGTAGAGTGATCCTCAATCCTCCAGATGTTTTTCATAGAAAGGTATGAGAAATCAACCAGGAATTTAGATCATTTTCCCAAAACCATGGTTGTTCCCAACAGCAATGACTGTTGGGTTTCAATCTCTGGGTCTGGGAGTGGCGCGTCGTTTGTTGCCGATCCCAACAACCTCTTCACGTCACCCAACGGCAGCCCGGGTCAATGTGGTAAAGCCAAAGCCATAAACCATCCACAGTTTGACGAGGCATGGTTGGTGTAAATTAAAGTATCAACCCTGCAAAATTAGAGGTTTAATATTGGATTAACCGCATAACAAGATGGATCTTCCTTTTGAACATGGCCAGTTCTTGCTTCCACACTCAATATTTCTGAGAATAGTCGAGATGTAAACAAACTGGGGGTAGAACGGTTTCGGTTTCCGAGATCGGATTTTCAATCTGGGGAATCTACAGGATATATGTGTATGATTGTGTATGTATATTTGATTTTTAGGGAGGCTTTCTTAAGCAATCTAGAAAGATAGAAAGGTGTTTCCAGGAGGTTATTGATGATGTTTAGCTATATCTTGATATGATTTCAGGTTTCCCACTTGTTTAAATCTTTGAATATTTCGTACAGATATGTGTAAAACAGAACTAATTCAAATATTACCATCTGGTAAATTAACATAGACCCTGGCAGATAGGGATTGGAAGATTAGTTTCCTCCAAAAAATAGCTATTCTCAAGGTCTATGTTAATTTACCAGAGGGTAAACCATGTCATATTTCCAAGTTTCTAACTTCTTTGTTACAAATGATGAACCTCCAAGATGAGCCCATGACCAACAGGGCTGCATGGGCGGATATGACAAGCAGCCAGAGGACGGCGCTTTTTGCGATTTTCGAACGGCGACCAGGGGGATGGGGGAGTTCACCAACAGACATGGGGATTTGAACCAACGAAAAATGTGAATTCTAGCCATTTAATCAACTCAAAAGGAGGTTCTAGTCAACAAGAGTTAGGAGTTCACCAGCAAAGAATTAGCAAAACATAAGGAATTGGGCATGTGACATTGGGATTTGGCTGGATGGATTGTAGCTGCACATATCTAGATATTTTCGCCTTTTCGGGATTAGATGGGTTTATCACATTTATCCCAGGAAAAAATACACTCACTTGGCAAGGGATGAACCACCTGCAAAAATTCTTACAAGGAAAAGAGTGTGGTGGGTATGTTGATGCCCCTTCTTCCACATAGCCAAATTAGCCAATGATTCTGGCGCAATGTGATGGCTTTTTTCATCCAAAATGGGGTACCATGCTGGTTTTTGCTTTGCTCGTCAAGTTCCCTAATGTTACGTTGCTGAAAATCACTATTTATTTGGGTGACATCCATATGTTTGTCGTATCTCCCCTCTTGTTCCAGTGTCTTTTTTTCCACCCATCTTCTGATTCATGCCAAAATCTCAAGTCTTCCCAACAACACAGACCCATATTCGTCCATATTCCAATATTCCAAAAAACAGAGCAATATAGACATACATATAGACAGACATACATACATATAGACAGACATACATATAGACAGACATACATACATATAGACAGACATACATACATATACACAGACATACATATAGACAGACATACATACAGACAGACATACATATAGACAGACATACATATAGACAGACATACATACATATAGACAGACATACATATATGTGCATATACATATATATATATACATATTCATATATATATATATATACATGATATATCGATAGAATATAACTGAGATATCCCCAAGTTTTGCTCAGCAAATCTCCCCATCTTCCAACGTTCCCTGCGGCTGAATCTCTAGGAGTCCTGGCTCCGGTTCCTGCAGCGAAAGATTGCGATCTTCGTGGAGGGCTGGTTCTTCGAAGCCTTCTTCGCCAGCATCATCGTGCCTTTTTGGGAATTCCTGGTGGATTTTCGATATCAATCTATTACCATTGTTGGAATTGGTGATATTGCTAGACCTAGGGGACCTTGGTCATGGCTTCGTCATGCTTAGTCTATATTTAGCATTCACCATCCAATGTTTTTTGGTTTTGCGAGCTCATTTTGACACATACTCATTTGTGGAGTTTGGACGGATGGGGATAGTGATGATTGATCTATGACTATTATTGATATTTGTGATTTTTGTAGTATATATCATGACCAATTGTTTTTTAAATGATGGGGACGGTGATGGTGGTGATTATGGGGATGATAGTTACTGGGGACTTGGCATCTTAGAGTCAAGTAATAAGTTAGTGCTACTGACTTCAGCATTGAGCAAACATGTTTTGTGCATTGATTTAGAGGTTGGATGTTTTGAAGAAAATAGGTCAACGATGTGAAGGGAAGCTGGACAATTCTGGAGACTTGAAACAAGAGAGATGTGTTGCGGATAGTTGGACGCAAGTCTGCTTGCTTGAAAATGGATGAACATAGGGTGTTCAAAGCAGCAAAAAGGGAAGATCAGCATTTACAGCCATAGTTAGAAACTGGTGGAGAAGCCTGGTTACATGAGTCCCCAAACGTGCATTATTTAATCGGGCATTGGTGTTTACATTGATGGCGATATGGGTGATGCTTCCTTCGGCCTGTGGGATTGTTGTATTGGAAGTCCTGTGAACCAACCAGTACAATGGGGGGAAACTGACCCTGAAGCCCTAAAGTAATATGTTCCAGCCTAATATGAAATCCAGACCCCAATCGAAACGATGGTTTAGTATTGTACCCATTCATCTAGGGGGGGTCAGGGGGGGTCCCTATTTATTAGGGTATTTAATTGAATTTGACAATATATTTATTGTACATCCCCATTTCAGGATGTTAAACCTATGTTGATGTTGATCCCCATTTTTGATGGTGATCACCCTATTGATGTGCTTGTGGGGTGGGATTACTAGGTCTCATTTTCCCAAGAACAGGATGTCAATCCCGCATAATCCCTGTCGTTTGGGTACAATAATCCCATTTCAGATGTGTATACCGTTGTAATCCCATAGAAATTGTTATCAATGAGATTATCAGTTGCAAAAGGAGTATACACAATTTTTCTATGGCTGTACCGTATACCCGTCGTGGGATGATTGTACGCACCATGGACCGATGTCATTGGACCATGGACTCCCCTCCTTGATCCATGAGATCTTTTCAGGTGACCAACAGCATTTTCATCGCTGTGCAGGCCAGTCGTTGAAAACATAGTTGATTCTTAGCTGTTTCTCTTTAGGTTGAACGCTTATTGTTTGAAATTGACTTTAACGATTTAGATAGAAGGCTCTACTCGAATTTTGATGTTCTAATCATATCTGTTTGTATGTTCGTTTGCAAAACACAACTATTGATCATCAATAATTGTAGGAACCCAAATCCTGATTGAACAAATCTGTCATTTAACATTTTATGTCTTTTGCCTACTTCTCTGACAAACTTTTTACCTCTTTGAAAAAACTATTATCCCGGCAAGAGACCCCAAACAGTGTGGGGGGTGAGAGGATAGTATATGATGATGTATGATAATGTATGATAATGCATGACAATGTATGATAATGTTGAAGATAAGGATGATGAAGATAAGGATGATGATGATGATGATGATGATGATGATGATGATGATGATGATGACGATGATGCAGATGATACTGTTGAGGACGATTATGTTAAGGATGATGATGTTGAGGAGGAAGAGGATGAGGATGATAATGCAGAAGATGAGGTTGAGGATGATGATGGTGTCCTAGCAGAATTTCTGTAGAACGTGTCTTTTAGAGGTCTTTTGGCAAGATCTCTTTATGAGATCTCTGTGGAAACTCTTTAAACAGCTCTCTTGGCAAGATCTATGTAAGAGACCTCTTGGCAAGATCCCCGCAACAGATCTCCATGCGTCTCTGTACAAGATCTCCAAAAGAAGTCTCCTGGCAAGATCTCTTTACAAGATCTCTGTAAGAGGTCTCTTCGCAAAATCTCTGCATGAGATCTCTGTAGAAGATTGTGGAAGCTCTCTTGGGAAGATCTATGCAAGAGACTCTTGGCAAGATCTCTGCAATAGAGATCTATGCAATGTCTCGGCGCAAGATCCCCAAAACAGGTGTCTTGGCAAGACCTCTGTACAGGATCTCTATAGGAAGTCTTTTGGCACGATCTCCTTGTAAGATCTCTGTAGAAGCTCTCTATACTAGCTCTCTTGGCAAGATCTATGCAAGGGACTTCTTGGCAAGATATCTGTAGAAGATCTCTATAAGAGGTCCCTTGGCAAGATCTCTGTATAAGCTCTCTGTAAGAGATCTCCTGGCAAGATCTCTACATGAGATCTCTGTACGAGGCCTCTTGGAAGATCTTTGCAAGAGACCTCTTGGCAAGACCTCTGCAATAGAGATCGATGCAATGTCTCTGTACAAGATCTCGAAAAGAGATGTCTTGGCAAGATCTCTGCACAGGATGTCTATAGGAGGTCTCTCGGCAAGATCTCTTTATGAGATCTCTGTAGAAGCTCTATATAGTAGCTCTCTTGGCACGATCTATGCAAGGGACTTCTTGGCAACATATCTGTGGAAGATCTCTATAAGAGGTCCCTTGGCAAGATCTCTGTAGAAGCTCTCTTGGGAAGATCTATGCAAGAGACCTCTTGGCAAGGTCTCTGCAATAGAGATCTATGCAATGTCTCGGTGCAAGATCTCCAAAACAGGTGTCTTGGCAAGACCTCTGTACAGGATCTCTATAGGAAGTCTTTTGGCACGATCTCCTTATAAGATCTCTGTAGAAGCTCTCTATAGTAGCTGTCTTGACAAGATCTATGCAAGGGATTTCTTGGCAAGATATCTGTGGAAGATCTCTAGAGAGGTCTCTTGGCAAGATCTCTGCAAGAGATCTCTGTAGAAGCTCTCTTGGGAAGATCTATGCAAGAGACCTCTTGGCAAGGTCTCTGCAATAGATATCTATGCAATGTCTCTGTACACGATCTCCAAAAGAGATGTCTTGGCAAGATCTTTGCACAGGATGTCTATAGGAGGTCTCTCGGCAAGATCTCTTTATGAGATCTCTGTAGAAGCTCTCTATAGTAGCTCTCTTGGCAAGATCTATGCAAGGGACTTCTTAGCAAGATATCTGTAGAAGATCTCAATAAGAGGTCTCTTGGCAAGATCTCTGTAGAAGCTCTCTGTAAGAGATCTCCTGGCAAGATCCCTGTATGAGATCTCTGTAGAAGATTGTAGAAGCTCTCTTGGGAAGATCTCTGCAAGAAACCTCTTGGCAAGATCTCTGCAACAGAGATCTATGCAATGTCTCTGTGCAAGATCTTCACAAGAGGTGTTCTGGCAAGATCTCTTTGCAAGATCTCTCTAAGAGATCTTTCAACAAGAAGTTGCGAAATCGCAATTTTACCACAGTTTTTGAGGTTCGATCTCCATTTCGTGCGAAAGGGTTGCATCTGAAGTTGCAAAATTGCAAGTTTACAGGAGTTTTTGCGCCTCGAACTTCATTTCGTGCGAAAGGGTTGCATCTGATTTTACACCAGTTTTGGACGTTCGAACCTCATTTCGTGCGAAACGGTTGCATCTGAAGTTTCAAAATCGCAATTTTACACCAGTTTTTGAATGTCGACGTCCATTTCGTGGGAAAAGGTTGCATCTGAAGTTGCAAAATACGCACCGCGCCACAGCGAGAGCGATCCGATGCGCACAAAGTGACGAGAGGGTCGCGCGAGCACATGTTAGATTTTCACAAAACATTGCGCGCACCACGAAGAACGAACATTGAAAATGTCAGAAACGACGCTTTACCTAGGCATCAGCAACTTTTTTGTGAAGGTCCACGAATTCCTGCGTCTGCCACGAAAAATGAGCCCGAGGTCATCGAAGTACTGCGCCTGCCACACGAAATCATCATCATGTCCAAAATCAAAATCAACGACAGTTTCACAAAACGCCACTTTCGACCCTTTGAAAACGTCGTCCAAGTTCACCAAATACCGCGCCTGCCACGAAAAATGAGCTCTGAAAGCACCTCTCATTTTGAGCCACGCCTGCCAACGTTTTAGCAACGTGCAGAATGTCCCACGCCTGCCGCACTTTTTGAAAAGTGCCATTTGTCCTGCGCCTGCCACACAAAACGACGTTTCGGACCTCCAAATGTCCCGGATGTCCCACGCCTGCACGCCTGCCACACGAAATCGACACAGCTCAAAAAACGAGCACAGCACGCAGGTAAAACGACACCTTTCGACATGACGAAAAGTTAGCCGCACCAGCCCCGCGAGACTGCGCAGTCGAAACGCACATGGACGTCTCAGAGAGGAACTTTTTACGAGAATCTACAGGAAAAACGGCGAGCCAAATCCGAGCCAGATACGGGGACAACACTTTGTGCGAGCCTGCGCAGCCGAAACGAAGCGATGAAACACATTATATGGAAATTTACAGGAAAAATGGCGCGCACCTCGACCGAACCAGGCCTTTACACCTACCGTAAGAACCCCTCAGTGTGGGCACACTGTTTGGGGAACTTTAAAGGCAAGACGTCAATTCACACAAAGATATTTCTTTATTCGATTCCATGTCTTTTGATTAAGTTCAACCAACCTTAAACGGGAAAGCTGATTTAAACGAATAAGCTCAACAGTTGTGAATGAATACATACTAAATTTGAATTCAGTGGTATTGGTTGTGCTGGATTTGGATCATTGAATAAATATATACCATAGTTGCAAACCTATGTGTGTGGTACAAATTCGGTGACCATAATATTATAGATTCCAATGACGGGCAAGATCAAAAGGGGTGGCAAATGCCGCTTCCGGAGGGTGTAAACGGGTGTGTTTTTTTGATCGTGGTTGGGCAAACTTCTTATTTTTGATCCATTTGGGTGGGTAAACCTGAATGTTGTTTGATTTTGATGTATTTTGATCTAGTTTGCTGATTTAAACTATCAAAACTCCACTTTGAACCTGGTTTTTGAAGATGCGCGTGATATTGGCCACAAGGGACTCTGCCCGACCCGGAGCCGCAGGTGATAAAACAGGGGGACCTGCGATTCGGATGGCCGGTTGATTTGATTCCTGATTCATCAATCTTTATCACGGGATGTTAGTTGCTGTATATGCCCATTTCATGTTTAAATCAGACATCAGCATGTGTTTCTGATATTTTTTGCATTTTTTATTTACACATTGAAAATCCACATTTTATGACATCCCTATATTTTTTTTTTCGTTGCTTAAAATCTACTTGAAGAGCTTCACTATCATTCGCTTTAGCTGAAAAAACTGTTCAACTCGAGCTCCTCGAGTTGCTCGTCGCCAGGTGGAATGGGCTTCACAGGACCCTGGAGGTGAACTGCCATTTTTTCTCTTCGTGATCTTTGGCAAAAGATGCGCTGTGAGATGCAAAAAGGGTGGGAGATTCAGAACGGCCGGAGTCCTGACTTGGGGGTTGTAGATGGCCAAAAGATAGAACTGAGAGAACATCCATGGTTTTCTGGACATGATCAAAAAATGGGAGGATCTTCCATGTCCTAATTGTAGGGTCCGGGTAATGGCGGCGTGAGAAAGATCATCAACACTGATAATCAACAATCAACTGGTTGGCGTGTTGATTGTTTTTTTCGATGCCAAATAGATTGTTCCGCGCTTCTGTTCTTTTTTTTTATAGCCAAGGGATTTTTCCGGACGAAAAACACAAACATTTTTGGCCCCTTCAAGCTGTGAAGGTCTTCTTTTGGCATGGATCTACATCCTCAAATCCAGTATCTCATCAGCGAGACAATCAAGATGCTTACAGTAGATGTGGTCTTGCAAAAACTTCAAGTGCCCCACTGCATTGACAGGTGGCACCCAAAATGGTGGTATAGCTATGCATGGACAAAGTAAGTGCATCTCAAAGTAAGTGCATCTCAGTAAAATGATGTGTGACAATATCCCCTTCACAAGTGTGCTGTGATGACAAGCACACCCCTAAGCCTTGTTCTGGGACACCAGGACAATATCCCTTCCACTTATCCCAACGTTTGATTTGGATTGTTCAGATCCAATTTTTGTATTTGGAGACCGACCTGTTTGTTTCGCGATCAAGATACATCGAATTTGAACAATATTCTTGAACTCCAAAGATGGCCCAAAGATTTTGTACCAGTTTCAGGAGTCTCACTTCAAACATGTATGATCCCCATCTTTTTTATCTCCCTCAACTAAAAAATGGAGGTTTCCTAAGTCATGGGGGTACCCCAAATCAGCCAAGTCATGGATGACCATTTTAGTATTGAAACAACCTTGGTGACTTGGGGATCCCCCATGACCTAAGAAACCCATAGAAACCCATAGAAACATCCTCCTGAGGATCGCCTCTGGGTTCACGATGCTCTTCACGCTGGAACTCTTACTGCGATTCATCGCGCGTGGCGTGTGGATCTTCTGCGGTGATGATTGGGGCTGGATGCTGTTGGAGTCCTGGAAAAAATCTGTGGGATCGTGTGGGGGAAGCCCCGCTGCCTGATGTGTTTGCACACCAGTGGGATGTATTTAATTGCAATTATATGATGTACATGTATTTACCTAGACTCTCCAAGTGCCCATGAAAATGGGTACTTTACCCCATCATTTTACTACTTTTCCCCATTTTTGCAAGTACTTGGCGGGTCCAGGTATATGTTACACCGGATCCTCCGAGTTCAGTGGGTCCGTTTCAGATCAAAAAAAATGCCGGCCAAGTCATGAATCACTTTTTTTTCAGCCACAAAACAAGTCAATCTCATAGGATGATACTATGATGATATTTTTGGTACTAGAGGGGTCTACTATGGTCTACTTGCTCACCAAAAGTGCCTACCACTGGGAGAACGTTCAGGACACGATCATCGTGGCGACCAGTCTCTTTGAGTTCATCATCGAGGTGCTGGTCTCACCAGTGACATGAATGGGAATGGCAATGACATCGCTTTGCTCCCCAAAACGCTTGGGAAAAATTGACAAAGATTGAAAAAAAACATGACTTTCGGGTGCGTCAATGTTTGGGGTTTCCCCTTTTCGAGCCATGGCCATTTGATGACGCCATGGAGGTGGTGGTGTCGAACGACGAGGAGGGGCAAGCAAATGCCACTTGGAACTGGGACTGGGACTGGGTTTTTGGGACCAGTTTGTGGATCAATCGCAAAACCCAAGGGTTCAAATGACGACTTGACTCGCCCTCTGGTAATCAAACATCGCTTGCTGGAAAATCCATCATTTCTAGATGATTTTTCGAGCTATGACCTCCATTTAGTTCGGGGACTTCCATTGCTATGTTTGATGAGGGTAGTGTACATCATTTACTCATGTAATTCCCATTGCCTGAGCACGGAGGGTGTATGTTTTCGGGGGTATGCAGCATCAACGCTGGAATAGGGTGACCAGGAGCCGAGTAGGTGATGCAGCCAAGTAAGGGTGGGGATTTCATCACTAAAAAGGGGTATGATGGGAATCAGAGCAATGAAGCTGATATATGTTCGAAATTCTTATACGTGTCATCCTTACCGATATCGACCGTCTTTTGGGTTTGTTTTGGGGCGCTGGCTCAATGACCAGCTATACAATTCTAGCTGTTCAGGACATTGCTATTCTCATTGGATTGGTTTAAAGGAAAATCTACAGGAAACCATGGATTTTCCCATGAAATATAGGGTTTTCCTGTAAATTTTCCCATTAACCAATCCAGTGATATTCAAAACGGTGATGTTGAGATACTTCAGCAAAACATAAACCCGTATCCAAGCGCTTCAAATGGGCTGGGGATGCCCTCCAAGACTCTCCTTCTGTTGGTCCTTCCGAGAAATTGAAGTGGGACCTCTGAATGATGTGACCTATCGGGTGTTCTCATTGGAGTGGTATTCTCATTGGAGTGGTATTGGGGAAGGGAATGGGCTATCCTATCATTGGAGGATATTATTTGAAATATCCCTAGTTTGTTTACCAAAGATAGTGACTTGAAATCTTTCTGATTTTCCATCCTACCTTGATCCCAGCAGAGGATATTTTTCAGGGCCTAAACCACCAACCAGTAGTTGGTTCCCCTTTCCAAGTCACTTCCGTCCTCAGAGCCTGTTAGCATCGGGCAACTCAGGTGCTCACAAACATGCGACTGCTCCGCACCTTGGTGTGCAGACTGGGAATCCGCTGGGTGTTGCCAAATGTTACCAAGCTCATGCGATCGACATGGGAAAACCATGATAAAAAGTATAGGGATGTGCACTTACACATCAATAGGGGGCCATACAATGGGGGTGTTCAATATATTGGATCATGGGATGATTAATGCATACCAACACATTTATCCAAGATATCTTGCAGGGGCACCAGTGAGGGACTGGGTATTGATGTTTGGTCGGGGTTTTTAAGCTTTGGGTGTACACAATGATGGTATGACCCCCAGGGATAGGGTCTAAATTCCTGGCCGAAAATCAACCCAGTGATACTGTGGATGGTTGCGAAATCCTGCACCATCTTGGATGGTTGAAACATGTTGAAAGCCTAGAAATAATGGGAGTAACAACCTATCAACCGGTGCAGGATTTCGCAACCCTCCACAGTATGATCATGAGTTGAAACCACCAAAACACATCAAAACACCGTTCAAGCCAAGTGAGGCGAATGTTCGAAACACTGTGTCGACCCTAATGTGAGATTCCCCAATATTTAAAGGTTGGTTTATAATCCCGAACTAATCAGCCCACCGGGGTTTTTTGAACCCTGATCGCTGCAACCAATCATGATCAAACAACTGGTTGGTTAGTAAACATTCCTATTGTATATGATGATACGATTTTAAAATCAATAATCCCCTAATAGACCTAGAAATTCCATCTGGGTTATGATATATGGGTTGTACAATCCCCAGTATACCCTCTGGTAATTTGTTACATAGCTATTGAAAATGGCCATAGAAATGGTTGATTTTCCCATAAAAAATGGTGATTTTCCATAGTTATGTTAGCTTACCAGAGGGTGTATGATAGGCTTCGTTTGTTCGAACCCCCCTACCGCACCGAGGAATTCTTCGCATCGCCAAGATCACACGGGCCTTTCGTATCGTGCGCCTGGTGCGCTTTGTCCGTGCCTGGGCTGCAGGTAGCTATACCACAACGGACCAACATCTCAGGCTGGTGACATATGAAATGGTCCATACGCACATACACAATGATTTGTATATATATATATGATACATACTTATAGTTGTATGTATAGATGTATAGATCAACCCATACTTGAATATGTATATAATATGTATATATTAATACATATACATATGCGGGTCAATGTACATGTGAAGACATTAAGATAAATACGCAGATATGTGTGTATATATATCTGTACGTTTCCATGCATCAATGCATCTGTATATATATATATATATATGAATATACATTTCACACAATATTTGTATACACACATCCATGTACGAATCTATGCACATGTGTATATATATATATATAACACATTGATCATTGATCTATACACATACGCATATATATATATACACCCACGCGCACACTTAATGTATTCCTATGTGTGAACTTAGCCAAGCAAAGGGAGCATCTGGTGAAACAACATGTTTCACGAATTGATCTTATTCAACCCCAATTCAGGCACAAATCCATTTGGTGTCTTCCTAGATGTGGCACATTCAAGCACGAATGCAAGACAGATTCCTTCAAAGCGTACCAGTGGGAACTTTCGCTTGGCTTCTGTACCTAGCTTGATTGGAGCTTGTATCTTCATCACCGCCGTGGACCACAGATTTGTGAGCGACTACAGTTCCTACGCCCCCCCGATTGGGGTGACTCGCTTAGTTGGTCGTCTTTGACTTCGCGATACAAAGCAGCTACTACCTGGTACGGTTCAAATAAATAGAGCACTTGCCCCATGCTACGGGTATGTTTTGGACATGCACAATCGAGGAAACTGCAATCTCTTGATCGTTTTCAGCATTCAATGATCCAGATTTAGATGAATTAGTGTTTGCTTCTCCATTTTAAGGCATGTATGTTCCATTTTACCAATGTTGTTTGCATTTTGGTTGATGCACATCATCAACTGGGATCCAGCCACCTTTGAACCACATCCCATATGTTCAATATCGATTGGATCGATTGATCGTTTTGCAAACAACCCTCCACCGCAGGTTCCCTGCGGACGTTGCTCTTATGCGACACGGCTTTTCTGAGATGGCCGATGGCCCCTTCATGGCTGTGGATGTTCCGCTCAGAATTTTAGCGAGACCCCAAAACATTGGCTTTGAGGATGATATGGCTATGGCTCAAAATTATGGTACCAAACATGGTCATTTTTAATGGGAAATTCATATCAACCAACCAATTATAGGGTTAATAATTTTGAGCCATACCCATATCCTGCAATTGGAAATTGGTGTGTTTGGAGTGCTTTGGAAAGCACTGATAAACGTCTTTGGTCATTTCAAAGCAGGAAAGGAGAGTCGACCATGAAGTTTTTTCTTGAAGTCAAACCTGGCGAGCTTGTGTATTGGGAAAGATGCCAGGTCGTGCTGTGGGAGTTTCCTCACCAGGGAAGGCATGGCTACAAGTCACTAGAAAGATCATACGACATCCTTTTCTATGCTATGCTAAGCCTATGCCAAACTCATCCCCTTGCTCCCATTCCAGACTCCCTGTGCTACCTGATCTACCTGAATTTTCCTCAAGCAACCATAGGATGCATCAGCCCAAGCGCAGCTTATCTAACCTCATCCCCGAGGTATTGGCAGAACCTTAAGAGCAATGGCATGGTCTGCTGTGCTGTTAGGCCTGATCATCTTTCTTTTTGGCCTCTTGGTGGAACCAGCCGAGAAACGGGGGAACTGGGGCTGTTGGTCAATTTCAAGCCACAACTTGTGTAAAAAATGTGAAACATTGAGAGACACGGATTAGATCAACCAAAATTAGCTGGGTATCTAAGATTACGTAGAATAAGCCAGCCATGAATTAGCCATGATTCTGAGTGGACTGTGATACATCAGGGCTGTATGTTGTTGGGTCAGAGCCAATAGAGAGCTCCGGCTACTAACTGCAACTCGTTGGGATCCAGGGGTTGTCTCAAGATTTAGCCCACCCCCAAGTCTTATCATATTCTGGCTTGTCATCATGTTCTCCATTTTTGTTCAATCGCCATTTTGGGGTGTGGGTATGCTGCAGTTTGAATTGCCTTTCTTCACCTCAGTTCGGCCTGGCGCATGGCGCCTAGGCTTGATTTTCACAGACATTTGTACCTTGGGCTGCATACGGCAAGGGATGGTCAACCGGAGGGGTCAACGCTTGCCAGTTGTTTCACTTTGTTGTGTTTCATCTCTACTTGGGATGATTAAAAGCTTACTGCCATATTTCTATGAAAGTTGTTATCATTGCATTGTTATAGAAACAATTGGCTGAAGGTTGATTCCATTGTGTGAGGAAATAACAATGGTTTCTATGAATCATTGTCACACACAATTGATTCCTTTGTGTGTGGCTTTCCGACCAGCCCCTCGGGAGTCTCGCCCCGCGCCGGACACCGAGGTACTGAGCATTTGGCGCAAGTCAAAGAGGAGGGACTCCTTGAGGATTTCCTGAAACTTCGTGCAGGCCGCTCCAGCAGGGGCTCCAACGGTTGGAATTGGTTGAGATCTGTTGAGATGGAGATGGGGCGATGGCGCTTTTGGAAAACACTCGCAGACTTTGGCAGTTTGACCATCCAACTTTGACCCATGGCCTTTGGGAGAAACGATACGATGCACGATACGATGCGTTGTCGTATCAGCAAATGGGCAGTGTAGAGAGCAAAGTATCAGTAGAAATGGCAGAGTGTAGACGTAGAACCCCCCCATAGGTTCAGTTCCAATGGAAATCTAATGATGATCTAATGAAAATTTATATTTGGATTTCTCATGGTTTCTCTGAAAATAGGCTACCCCTGGCCAATCATTCACTGGTGAATCATCAGTTTTGGCCTCGAGTCGCCAGGCTCGTTGATTGATACGATGCATACCTTGCCACGTGGTTGAGAAATGTTTCGATCTTATGGTTTTCCATCCCCAATAGTGAATTAATTATGAGGTATACTCAGTATACCCCCAGATTAAAGATTATTGTGAATTATGAGGTATACCTCGGTGACTGGGAGAATTTAACATTTTCAAATGACCCCCCGATGATTAATGGGATGGTTTACATGGGTTTACCACACTAATTTGGGATGCTGATTCCCAAGGACTCCTTTTCGGACGGATTGAAACCACCAACAAGGCAACATTGCAAATTTCTTCGGGAAAACATAATACAGGATGGACTTGAGCACAACAAATTTTGTGAAATGTGCCCTGTGGGGATGTGTCCAAAGAACATATGAAACAATGGAAGCACACCAACACCGAAGTTCTTTTCTAGATTATGGAATTTATCGGCCCCTAAACATGGTAGATCCGGACCCTTCTAGGTAGTAGGGCGGGGAAGCATCTTTGGTTCCATAAGGGATAGAGTTTCTAGTTGAACACTTGGGTCTACATAGGTCCAATTGGACGTCATTTCGTAGATGGCGGACAGCACTTGGCATTCCCTACATGGCAGTGAATTCAAGAGGAGCAAAGCGCTCAGTGTCGTCAAACTTTGGGAGTATGACATTTCTGCCTCGATTTATCAAACTGACTTCTTTCATTCTATAATTTAAGGTTTTCTCTTTTTTGTTCTCCTTTGATTCGAAGATCTACTTTGAAGATCCCCCAGTCCAGAATTTCATTCAAAAGCATAATCCCCCCGACCTCTATGCCTGAGGATGGAACAAACATTTTGCAAATTTCTCAATTCTGGCATGATTTTTTGGACCATCATTGTCACCTCATGGCGGTCTGGGTGCAATTGCTCATATTGTAACTACGATTGATATGTATATATATATGATATAGTAATATGTTTGATTATGTTTGATATTATGATCATGTATGATCCTGTCTAAATCAAATTATGGTCGTTTGATCAGATATTCACATCAACTTATTGTGAAGAATAATAACTGACCTTGTCCTGTTGGATGATGTGTGAAATGGACACTGTGTACTAAGTGGACGCTTTTGAACCCTTACCACATGGTACTGTAGGTGATGGCATTCATGCTGACGCTGGCAAATGGCTTGCAAATGGGGCCAAGAAAAAAACGCCTCCAAACTTGTATATTTCGTGGGAAAGACTAATCATTCGTCCAGTAAACCAGTTTGTCGCGCAAAACCTCCATACCCTACAGGAGCAGCATCTAATTATGAATAATGGGCTCTACATGGCTCTACATTTGCGCCAGGTGAAAATTTCTGGATCTTTACTTCTGAAATCTCCATTTCTTTCTTGTTTATGTTGGTTCAGACCCTTTTTGTATGGCTGATCTTCTGATTGCTTGAGTTTGGAGTACTCCAACATCCATTAGTTCAAAGCCTCTGCTTGTTCATGGAACCTGGCCATACGTTTGGTATGCCCCATCTTTGGATAAGCCCCAAAATCATCTTGTTGGATTTACATCTCACTACATCCCATGACCTTCCATCATAAAAGGTACAAGAATATCCCTATATTTTGTTGCTTAAATCCTCATATTTTTCCGGGATGGTATTGGGAGACTTCTTTTGAACCTTGGGATAGGCAATTCAGCAATTCTCAATGTCTTAGTCAGATGGTACATCCCCGCATATCTTCCCCCGGTTTTCAGGGTCTCTCTCACTCTCTCTACCTTTCTCTACAACAATACATACATATTGTATATAAATATATACATATGTATACGATATGATACATCATTGATACAACAGAGAATCATCCTAAGTTCTTGGGATGCTACATCCCCATGCTTCATGGCTTCCACCGAGCGCTTCATCTCAGGTTCGGCTCCATCACCGGCGGCTTCACCTGGATCGAAGCACGGGACGCTTTCGATGAGATCTCCATCATCTACGGTGGGCTGCGGGGAATGCTCTTCCAATGGGGGCCAAAAGAAATGGTGGGACAGTATGGGACAGTGGGAGATGGATAGGATTCATGTCTAGGATTCATGTCTTGACTGGAATACTTGTACATTCATACTTTTTTACTTGTGTGCGTACATTTGACAGAATTATGTGAAAAGAACATGAAAACACAACACACACACACACACTGCACACATAGCACATATAGAATTTTGTATCAATACTCTATAGGCGCACTTTGGAAGCAGCGCCATCTACTCTGTATAGGTATAATACTCTATATTGTAGCATAGGCATAGCTATACGACTATACACCATTCGGCATCGATCATTTTTCTAGCCTCATTCAAAAAAGTCCTCTGAAGAATACTTCAAAATATCGAGACTCCGCGATTAGTTCCTGATCCCACAAACATTCAGGGTTTGTCTTTGAAGTTTACATAACAGACCGGATACCAATATGAGGGTTTCCTAAAATGGGGTACCCAAAAATGGATGGTTTACAATGGAAAATCCTATTAAAATGGATGATTTGGGGGTACCCCTATTTTAGGAAACCTCCATATACCATCTTCTTGCGATGACGGGACGTCCATGACTCTCAAGCGGACGAAACGCCGCAGGTTTCCTCTTCGAGGTCTACATTGCTTTCTGCAACTTCGCGGCCGGGAGCCCAAAATTCTCCACGGCCACAGCCGTGGATGATCCAACTGTAGAAACCCATTTGTATGCAAAACTATTTTATAGTATTCTATATATATATATATATAGATGCACATCTATCATGTATATATATATATATACATAGATAGATAGATGTACATCTATCACACACACACATATATACAATGTACATCTACAATATAGAGATGTACTTCTATCATATATAGATGTACATCTAAATATGCATACTGTAGATACACACGTACGTGGATTATTGCATGGTACACACTTCTCCGATGGTGGCGGTGCGTGGCTTTCTCCATTGAGGTTCTCAACGTGATGACTGGAGAAACTGGTCGGAATGAATTTGGGACAGGGCAAAATGGTGGGAATCATTTCCCTACTTGGTCTATGGAATTATAGGGACCGCCAAGGATGGACACCCATTCCCAGAATCTTACCATGCTATTGGGGTTTCTTATGGGAGTACTATGGGTGTGGTATCGTAACGGGCCTATAAATTCCACTAACTTGGGGTGCAGTACCAGATGTAACTGGACATCCAGCCAAAGTTATAGGGGCCCTGAATCACCCCAACTGCACCCCCAAAAAGATGAATCCCCCAACGTAACGTAAAACTCTCTAAAACTGCGGGGTCAATTTGGGGTCTGTTCCCAGGTCCCAGCGGTT
Organism: Symbiodinium sp. clade C Y103; assembly: GCA_003297045.1. Lineage (NCBI taxonomy): Eukaryota > Dinophyceae > Suessiales > Symbiodiniaceae > Cladocopium > Cladocopium sp. clade C. The sequence continues at coordinate 200,882 of BGPT01000003.1, forward strand.
GAATTGAAAACCGGATGATTCGTTAGTCACAACGCTAACACACCTTGGGTAATGCCTATGGGTAGTTTGTTTCATGAACAATGTCACTTGATTTACAGTACCAGTCATGAAATTCGAGATTGGTCATGAAAGTAACTCAACTGGTAAATGTGGCAAGCCGCTTCTCTGGTGTCATAGAAGTTTGGGGTCATCTTCGTTGTTTTGTATCCAGAGTCTTTTGAAATACACGATAGTTTGATATAGTTTGCAAGTTTCCTACTAACTAGGAATACTTCCATGAGCCACTAGCATTGACCTGACCCGGGTGACTAGACACCTCGATGATTGCACATACAGTTGTAACACAGGTGTGTTCAACGTGGGAGGACAGTTTACCCACAAGGGCTGTGCAAAGAATGAAGAAACCTGAGTGAAAACACATCATTTGCAGCGCTCATTTGGATCATATACCCTCTGGCTATTTAACATAGCCATTGAAAATGGCCCATTGATAGATGATTTTCCCAGTAAAATCACCATTTTTAGGGAATTCTCCAGTTCGCTATGTGAAATAACCAGATGGTACTGGCCTCTGACTGAGCCCAGAGCCCATGGGTCGACTTGATGGGGACAGAGTCGTGTGACCTCCAAAATTGTGGATCTTAAGAAATTCCAAAGATATCCAAAGATTCCTTCCTGAAGCTCTTCTACTGCAGGACCAATCGGTTTCTGAGTTTTTCCAAGTTTCAAGAGTCGGAACAGTCTAATCAACAGGTATGTCTCTCAATTTGTGGAGGTTCAGCACACATCACACACGTTTTGGTTCTCAATTTTCACAGATGGGTACAAGTCCAAATTTTGGTGACCACCAAAAAAAATGATGATTTATTGATGTTTTTTTGTTTTATCAGTAAACACGATCATATCATTTTACATAAACAGTTCCCGGAGCGAGATGACCCGAGCAATTTGCTGTTTCTAAAGTTGCCTATGGTTAGATTGCTCGCGCTCCCCTGTTGACTTTGTCTAAAAAGTTGTGGAGTTTGGTGCATGTTGGAGATGGCCGCATTCGTGCTGCGTCGGTCTGGTTGTGTGCTGCCTTGCTTGGCGGGGGCATGCATCTTGATGTGTTGTTTGCCTCCCAACTTGTGAGTTTTTTTTCTCGCTTGCAGCGGTCTCCTGCCCATGCCTTTGCTTCTTGGTTGGTTTCGCATGGCTGGGACCAGACGGCTGAATGGAAGTGGACTCATTCTGATTCGGGTTGCCGTTTGGATCTTTCTTCGGCCGGTGACATCGGTCAGCGTCAGCATGTTGTTCGTGACGCTTCGCGTGCTTAGTGCTTGCGTCGTCACATCGCGTTCAGCGACGGGATGCTCAGCTTGACTGCTTTCAAGATGCTGCTGGATATTTTCGTCGGATTGACTGGCATGCTACTCGTAAGTTTGCCGCTTCCTGTGCAGAAGCTAGGACCTTGGCTTGTGGTGCCGCTTTCTCTCCTGCTGCCCTTGGTGGTCGCATGCCACATCGTCCTTCTACCACGTGCATTTGGGATGGTTGCACTGAACTTGGCACGTTTGATCATATTGCATGGGAGTGCCCTCGTCGCTCTTGCAACATACCTAAACCTGCCGAGTTTTTATCTTCTCGGTATGGTTGGGTCGTTACAAATCAAGATTGTGACATTGATGCTGTGCAT
>BGPT01000003.1:202564-215071 GCA_003297045.1 Symbiodinium sp. clade C Y103
AGAGACTCTTTGGTCCCTTGTCCATCCATGATTTGTGTTTGTTTGATGGTCCTAGTGACCTTCCGGTTTATTGGTCTTGCCCACTTGCACTCCCCTTGGTGTTGCCTTGTCTTCGTGGCTTCCCCTCGGGGTTTGGCTTGGTTCGTTTGGGTCTTTGCCCCCTTGGTTTCCTTTTTGCGGTATTGGTTGGTTTTTCGCTGGGCTGTTTGCACCTTTGGTGTGGTCTGGGCGTCCTGGCCTCCCGACGCCATGGAGTCGTCGTTAGTTCCCGTTGGGCCTTCNTGGTGTGGTCTGGGCGTCCTGGCCTCCCGACGCCATGGAGTCGTCGTTAGTTCCCGTTGGGCCTTCGCCCTCGGTGTTCATGGCGTGCTTTCGTTGTGGACTGCCGCTGCTGCTGCTGTGGCTGCCCCCTCGCTCTGCGCTGTCTATTTGGGGGCAGTTCAGATCAAAGTTCGCACACAGATGACCGGAGCAATTGAGGTATTTTGTCAGAGCGCCATCGAGAGTGCAGAGAAGGCGCGATAGCATTGAGGGACCCCCTTGTGCTTGCTTGAATAAGTGAACTCAGAAAAACACGCAAACATCTCATCGATCTCACTGTGATTTCACTTGCAAAGCTTGGGGTTTTATGTTTTTAAGTGACAGGCCTCTGACCAGCAAATCTGTTGAATTCACAGATGGTGGCAGGTTATAAATGGGACCTTTGGCAGCTTCGATTTTGCAACCCATGATGATCTTACTGGATACGGGTCACCCAGATATCCCCCAAGTTGGTCTAGGGGAGAAACAACTTACAGGAAACCCCAATCTTTGGGGTAAAAGAATGTAAACACCTGCCCAAGACTCCGATTCTAAATCAATTTATTGATTGCAACCCCAGTTCCATTGAGTTTTTTTCTTCGGATGTGCATCCCACTTGGTAGGTGGTTGATGATCTAATATAATATAGTAATATATATATATATATTCTATATAGAGTCTATAGTTATAAATATAGCTATTTGTATATATATATATACATACATATATATATATATATACATATATGTATACATATATATATATATATATACATATATATATATATACGGCCAGGACGGATGTGCTGCCCGGGAAAATGCGTTTTGACTGCGCAGGGCCAATGTTTTGTGAGATTCTCCGTGTCGTCCGTTTGGGCAAATGGATGACGAAAATTTGCTCCCTCATTTCTATTCGTGTCATCAACATCATCATCATCATCATCATCATCATCATCACCTTCAGCATCATCAACACCATCAACATCATACCCCAAACAAACCCTAAATAAACCCAAAGTAAAAACCATAAAACACCCTAAATCCCCAAACAAACCCTAAACAAACCCTAAATAAACCCTAAAGAGTTGGTCACATGATAAACCTTCGGGCGGCACACCCGGCCTGGGGGTATATATATATATGTATTATATATGTAGACTGGGGATATTCCTCATGTAACTTGGTGACAGTTCCTGGTTCTCGACCACTTACCACCTGGGGTCCACTTCGTAGGACTGTCGGATATCCTCCGGATCCCATCCAGGATCACGAGCTGAATCTGGAATCCGTCTCGCAAGAGCCGCTCGACCTTGACGCGAGCTGCGTTGGCGAGTTCATCCACCAAGTTCGTTGGATATTTCACTGGATTGTAACCATAGAAAAGAAAGGGGGATTTTGAGCATCAAACACACAGGTATTAAGACCTATTGATTTGACCATCACAGATTTAACCCATCAGAAGTAGGTAGTTAGATATTAACAATGAGGATTCTGGGTAAAAATCCCCCAAGTGGCGCCACCTTAAAAGGACTGGATAGGTCCATCCATGAACTTTGGTCTACAACTTCTATGATTTTGGAACCCAGACCTTGGACCAGAATTCCGGATGCTTTCTCTTGCAAAAGATGATGGACAACCACAGCCATTTAAGGAGGCTTCATAGAATTGGGGATCCTCAAAACTATGGGTTTCAATACTCAAATGATCTAATGACTTGGATGATTTGGGGGTACCCGGGTACCCCCATTTTAAGAAACTCCATTTGGGTTTGATTACTGGGGGAGTCTGTGTGATGAAAAACCCCTTGTTAGGGATGATGACAAGATCGGACGACATCCTCCACTGCCGAATGGTGCAGAACCCAACGATCAACTCATCTTGTATTCCAACATCCAGTTTGAGCAGTACAAAGAAAGCTCCTGTTTGTTGGGGTTGATTCTAAAAAAGGGGATTACGGGGTTATACTATCCAACATGTGTTGGGAGATTAAGAAACAATGCATGAAGTGAGAATCCCTTTCTGAACCATGGGAAGTTTGAGCCACATCTCAAGCAACGGTCCAAGACTGGATGGTGTAGTACCAGAAATCTCCAACTTGCAGGTCCAGTGCCCATTTTTGGAGCCACACCTGGCCTTCAGTCTCTGATAGCCAGCTTTATGGCTGGCTCGGTAGTTAGGCTATGGGTCAACATCATTCAACATCCATATTGAGACTAGACGGAGTCAGTCCCTAGCAGAGTCAGACCAGACGAACATCCATTTACCAGCTATTTTGATGTGCACCAAGGGTACAGGGTTTTGACCTATCGGATGATCCCAATTAAGATTTCATATATCCTCCAGCAAACAAGCTATTTTTTCAAGACAAGCATTGTTTTCAGCACATGATCAGACACTTTTTGGTTCTTTTTGGTAAGTTTTCCATATCTGAATGTAGAGGACATCCCAGATTTACTTCGATGATTTTCCCACTCAAACCTTCGAGGCCACGGGGATTTCCCAGCGATCACCATGGGATCCCAGCTGCCCGCGGGGTCCCGCGCCCGAGGAAAGAGAAATACTTCCGCGCCGTGCGGCGGCTGTTCACCCAGCTGGACGAGAATTCGGATGGAGGTGCGGAGAGTGGATGATGTACAGATGCAATCTGCAGGTATAAAATGGTATAAGATTATGTACTCTATACACATAATAATATATATATATAGATTCCAATAGATATGTATAATTCTATGTGGCCTTCATGTGTTATGAATTACATATAATTATATGATATGTATTGATATGTAGACACTGTATGTAGAATGCGTACATATGAAATCATAGTATGCACTATGCATCTGAATTCATATAGTTACTATAGCTACTGTACTCATATGTATATAGTGCATATAGTATATGTTCATAGGATTTCATAGGCACATTGTTGGAGTATGTATAATTGATTATAACTGTGTAGTTTCCCTCAATGATTCTGGATATGTTTGCCATGTGAACATGTCGCACAGAAAAGACCAATGCGCATCATGTCCAGAGGCAACATCATCCATTTGGCCATTCGTTCAGTTTGGGACCCCAATGATCCACCTCTAGGCGGTCTATTTCAGGACCAGGACAAGGTTCGCTGGCAATCTTATACCCCATTATTGTTGCTTATGGTGCCCATTTTATAGACACTCTGCCCATCTCTTATTTCCCGTCTTTCCTGCACATCTGCCTGGATTCTAGCTGTGGGTGGCTGGCTTAAGGTACAGTACTTGCTTTGATCGGTGGGCCTGGTCACCGGAAACCTACCATGGTTGATAGGTTGGGGCATAGGGGGCATACTGTAGTCTATTTGACTTAGACATGATTCATGTGCCTGATACTTCGATTCTTCCGAAGACAAGATGATGTGAAGGGCTGTTTCAATCTTCCATCTCCATATTCGGAACTGCGATCCCGATTTTTTTGGATGAACTCTGGCCTCAACGCTCCCAGACGTGGTTCCAGGTATCACCAAGAAGGAGTTCGAACGCGCCTGGAGCGATCCTGTGCTACAAACTGCCCAGGGCCTCAGATGGGCGGAATGCCCTAGAGATGATAAATTCATGAGAAATTCGTTTGATCTGGCCATTTTTTCTTTTAACGTTTACCAGAGTAGCGTACAAGGCAGGGAACAAGTGAGCCCGAGTTCTCTGGGGTCCGCCCACTTGTTTTTGGTGCTCAGCGGTAGTTTAGGCTATTCCTTCGTGCAACCCAATTCCCAGGTTGGTTTACAAGTCCCAAAGTTGTTATCAAATCCAACACGTCGGTTTGGTAAATTTCCATCTTTGCGGGTTCCATCCTCAATTTTCATTGCTGACATGGCAATTCGGGGTGAATTCATTCCCGCCAATTGCTGTCGGTTAAACACTTATAAATCATGTGACATTCACACTTTTGGCTTGCTGACTCAACTTTTGTTAGCTAAACAGGTACAATATCCAAATCTACAATTTCTGCACCAACAATAATAGGGAATTGCGGGGATTTGTTTTGAGGTAGTTTACCTGTTCACCTAGGATGCTTCAATGTTTCATCCGAGCTTGAGATACTATGCTTACATAGATGGGTTATTGTAAGTAGACTGAGTAAACCTACATATATGTATATATATATATACATTCCCCATTTTTTGCCCAAAAATTACCCTAGGGTAAACGTTCCATAGATACTCGTATGTTGAACAACTAGAGTGTATATATTAAAAAAAAAACACACACAATTTTCACTTTTTTTCCCGAGAACAAGTCCCATCAAGTCCATCCAATCCAATGTTTGTTCAATGAACTCCCCATTTATCATCATCAATCACCATACAGTCACCATATGGCCTGATATTCGCTCAGATATTCACCCAGATTTTCCTAATCATTTTCCCAATAATTTTCTCTCTATTTTTCCCATATAATCACCACATATATATATATATATATATATGCATAGATAGATAGATAGATAGATAGATAGATAGATAGATAGATAGATAGATAGATAGATAGATAGATATACATAAACATAAAATCTCCCCATATTTCGGGAGACGTCCGCGGAGGTCTTTGATGCCTTGGAGATCAGCAGTACCGACGCCTGGGATCTCTTTCGCCCCTCAGCCTGGAGCTGGTGGTGAGATTTTCACCTGGGGAAAATGGCGAAAAACCTGGGAAAATGGAGGAACATTTGGATGATCTTGATGGATTCGGATGGATTTTCAGCGGATTTTGCCGGCAAAATGTGGCCGTTTGGATTTTGGATGATGATTTTGTTTTTTTCTTCACAGAGAATTCAGGAAAAGAACCACATTACATGGAAGAATTGGCAGAAAAATGAATTAGGGATCCAAGTTGCAGACCATTTTGTGAACATGTTTTTCTTGATTGTTTGACCCGCACAGCGGATTTTCACCAATGAAAAGAAAAGGTAATAGGTGTGTGTTGCAGACTTCAAGGGCTCCAACTTACCTCAACTAGGCCGCTGTCTGGAAATTGGGTATACCCCAGTTTCATGGTTATTTAATAGGGAAAATGAAGATCAACCAGAGGATGGATACCCTATGTTCAGAAAAAGCCCTTATCAACATTTGCAAACCACATCAAACGACACATTGTTTGGTTCGGAAAGTTGAAGCGTTCCCTTTATATCCTATGAATACATATGTATATAAGGCTTGCGTGTAACTGATATATTATATATATCCAATATGCACATATACGCGCAAGGCCTGGGCTTTGCCCAGGCGTTGCAGCAATGAAGAAGATCAACAGGGTTTCTACGGATTAGGAATGTAAATTCCCACCCCCGTTAAACTTTACATTCAATTGGGAAAGATCAACAAGGGTATTTAGGAACATAAATTCCCACCCCCGTTAAACTTTACATTCAATGGGGAAAGATCAACAAAGGTATTTAGGAATATAAATTCCCACCCCCGTGAAACTTTAAATTCGGAAAGATCAACAAGGGTATTTAGGAACATAAATTCCCCCCCCCCGTTAAACTTTACATTCAATTGGGAAGATCAACAAGGGTATTTAGGAATATAAATTCCCACCCCCGTGAAACTTTACATTCAATTGGGAAGATCTGATGATGATGATGATGATGATGATGATGATGATGATGATGATGATGATTCTGAGTCCCGTTGTCGTTGCAGTTCCGGGCAAAGCCCAGGCATTTGCCGCACATATACATATAGTAACCCCTTAAATAGATAGAAACGTTTTTCCCGTCGCTTCAGGACAGCTGGACCGTGATGGTAGTGGCGAGGTCGACGTGGACGAGCGCCTTTCCCGGCAGTTTGAAAAACCATGGGGAGGTCAAGAACTGGTTTAGTCTGAAAATAGGGTAGCACCAATTCTGACGGATTTTTATAATGTTCCCTATTAAAATGGCCATTTGGGGATACCACCTATTTTCAGACAAACCCAACTATATCTGCAAATACGTCACTGTACATCACTGTACACATTTATATGTGATGTATGATATGGGATTATGTACATATTAAAGTGGGGATTGTAACAGTGCATGTTCATGCGCCATTCGCCAGGTACCCTCCGTTGTCATCAAAAGTGGCTAGCTGGGAAATAGCCTATAAATATATAGATGTTTTTAGCCGGAAAATGATATGTATATATATATATATATATAACTATATGTATATATATATATATAAGGAAGATGGAATCTCCATTGCCATGTTTGATTGCTGGAGGGTACTTTTCGTCGATTCTTCATATTTTGGAGAGTGATTCTCCCCTCAAGGTGCCCGCCGTGCCAAAAACGACTCAATCTGTTGAGGTTTCTGGAGGGCTGCATGATGATCAAGGGTCCTGCTCGGTCCATCGATGTGGTGTGCATCAAGAAGGACTTGGGCGAAGCCCGCTTTCTCAATGGGCTATGGTGGGGTCGTCTGAACATAGAGCACCACGGATGCCAAATGTATTGTCAACATTCTTCCCATTCAACTGGTCCATGGTGGGGTATCCTCTTTTTCTTAGCACACCTATATCAGTGGTAAATGCAATACAACCTGAGGTGATTCAACCTGGCTGGCTGGAAAATTCCAAACGAATACTATCTATGCCCCACTGAGATGCAGCTTGGATAGAGCGATGCACCCAGAAATTGGGGACTTGCAGGCTGCTGAAAAGCGTGCTTGATTTGGAGATTTCTCTAGCTTCGATACACACCTGGACCTTCCAAAGATACTGCAAATTCTTTTCCGCTTTGGAAACTGCTCGATTCAAAAAAACATGTTCGATTGGTTTAAAAAACGTTCGAAGATAGTGCCCTCCCAAAAATGCACTTTTTGGAAGCATACTCGTTTGCATGAAATTTTGCTCGTGTGCGCAAGAGTGCGCTTGTTGTGCGCCTTGAGACTACCTATATATAATATTGCTATATATTGTTTGGACAAGATACAAACGTTTGTTCTGCGGAATGTGCTCGTTGTATCCAAGAACGCTCGAACAATTGAAAGCATGTACGAATAAGGATGAATAAGGCATTGAGCAGAAACGTTGGCTTGATTGAAGGGCCAGGCATATACAACAAAGATAGACCGCAAATGACAGTAATAGCGGCAAATAACCGTATTCATGATCAAAGTCAGAACCCAATTATCCTGGGATAACCTCGGAATTGGCTGGGGACTTACTTTTCGAGAGTTATGAACCACTCGTGGGATGCTCGAGACGTAAAACCCAGATCTCCCCGAACCGCTCCAATCAATCCAAATGTCTCGAACATTTTTTATTGGCCAAAACTGAAGTGTTGTTGACCCACAATTTTCGCTTGTTTCTAGCAATTATGAACCATCCATTCATATAATTCCTGGATCCACCACCGGGAGACTTCTCCAAGATGCAAGGTCTTGGTATATCTGGCATGGCTCTGAGATTTGTGGTCCTATCATCAGAATGCTATTGCTCAGTAGCGAAAATGGTGAAACACATGAGATGTTTTTTGGGGTGAAGCCTATTTTCATACAGACCCCATGTAGAGCCAGCCGTGGCGGTCCAGGACCTCGTGTTGTTGCGAGAAAAGTTGGGTTTACGATGACCGGATTTTTTGGCACCTTGCCGGATGGTGGATATGCGGAGTGGGTGGTCATCATTCCTTAGGGATTCCGTGATGTTTGGATTCGCATTATGGAATGGATGACCAACAAAAAAATGATACATATACATCATATACCCGATCTTGACCATTGCACATGTGTGAGTGAGTTATTACTCCATAGCTTTGCTTTCCAGATGATAAGTGGGATGGGATTATCTTCAGCAGCCGGAGGTGGACAGTTTCCATATGCAGATGGTTTCCAGTTGGAAAGGGCGGGGACTTGTCCCCGACATGTAAGTGCTTTGCTCACAAGGACTGTAAAGTTTCGACAAGGTGTTTTTTTCACCATATGGGGGTTTCATAAAATAGGGATAATAGGGGTACCCCAAACCATTGGTTTTCCCATTGATACAAACCATTTCTGGATGATTTCAGAGCCCCCCATTTTAGGAAACCTCCATATATATATATATAAATATTATATAATAAAATAATAATATATATATATACACAATATGATATATATATATATATTTATAATATAATATATATATATATACACAATATGATATATATATATTTATAATATAATATATAATATAAAATGTATATTACATATATAACATATATTATATATATAACATGATATAATATATATATATACACATAATATGATATCATGTATCATAAATATATATAATATAACTCAGGAAATTCGTTGTTACGCAGCGAACGGCCACAGGCAACTGCCATGGCGACAGAAAGCCTCGGTGTTTCACCCTGACGGACGAGACGACATTTTAAAGTCCGACGCCCATGCGGTGAGTCGTTGAACGACGCCGCCGTTTCGTTCGTCGACGTTTTGAGAAAACCTCGGTGGTTCAGTGGTGAGTTTCTTTGCGCTCCCAGAATTTGGCATGTTGAAGCTACTACGACCGAGAGAATAATGAGGAATATCAGCAGCAATTAAGAAAGTGAGGGAACACCGAGAGTTTTGGTGTGGTCAGCAAGAATGAGGATACATGCTCAAGGCGATTAGGGGGCATAGCATGTAGTTAATGGTTTGATTTGGATGTTGCAATTGGACAATTATAGCAGAACTTGATGGCGAACTGCAAATACCCTCCGGTAATCGGCTCCATGGCTTGCTGGAGTATCTCCCATTTGTAGATGCTCCCAGCGAACTACACCTCCATGGATAGGCCACAGGGATTTTCTTGATTCTTCCACAGAAAGCAATCAGATGATTTGGGAGTTCAGAGTTTCTGCGAAGCGCCTGGCAGTGGCTGCAGATTTTCTGCGTGCTGCCATCGATTCGATGTGTAAGTTGGGGGGCTGCGGCTCGGGTCAGCAGTAACGATGAATTGAACAACCAGCGATTTACATTGGGAATCATCACAGCTAAAATGGATGTCAACCCATCCAAATGGGTCCAAAATTGGGTATCCAGCCGGCAATGATGGATATGTTTCACGGTGCGAAACGCACTTTCCAGTGGTCGTGTCCCTTTTTTTTTGGGTGAACACCCAAAGCACAGCAACAGGTTGGTCATCAATCGTCCAATGATTTCCCCACCATATGGTAATCAAACTTGGCTGGTGGGTAAATCCTCATCTTTATCGGAACATCATCTTGAAGTGGATATGTTTATAGGATATTTTTGCAACAAGCCAGAGTAGATTCCCGGAGGGCACCTCAATACCCATGATCTTCATTGATCTTCTCAAATGGAAAATGAACATCAACAACGAGGTCTTTTGATGTGAAAACTGGGGCGCGAGGGTTTGCACCCATAGCCAAATGGTGATTCAGCATTCCAAGCATCATTTGCAGTAGATATCCACACGAATCTAATTTCTCTACATCCAAGAATGCATATTGTGGATCTTCCAGGATCTTCATTCAGAGGGTTTCTGGTTCCTTCGCGACAAGAATCTTGGTCACTCCACCCAACTTCCACACATTTTGTGGCGAGACGGGCTAAAGTCTGCTCGCCAAATTTGCCGTCTGAGGTATAGAGATCACTTGGGACCTCTTGGGGCCTTTGCAGAGCTATGACATTTTACCCTACTTATCTACTTGAAACAAGCACTCTTTTTGTTTCTCCACACCTATGAGCCTATGCAACGAGGTTAGTGTGACTCTATAACGGACAGATACTGGCACACTCACAGCAATAAACAGGAAATCGCTCAGCATCTCTTTGTTGATTCCCTACTAAATGGAAAAGCTCAATCAAACACCCATCACCAGGTCCGAAACTCTAAAAACAAACCCGCTACTCGTGTGACAATGCAACTTTCATCAGGCGAGATCCAACTCAACTGGATGCTCCCCGTAGATATATATATATATATATGTATATATATATAATTATATATATACACACAATATGGGTGTTTTTTGTTCTACAAACGAAGGGTTTCGGTTGTCGTGTTTGATTGTCTGAGAATCACATTTTTCAGGAAGATCTAGAAGTAAACATGTTTACGTAGACCCACAATCATGGCTTCTGTTGCTGGTTGGAAGCACCTTAAAACCCTCTATTTCTTGAAGTCAGGGGACTGGGCTTCCTTTCTGGAATTTTCAAAACAGAGAGTGTGAAGAGATAGTTGACTTTGGTACTTCTAGTATCTTGGGTACTTCGTCAATCTCAGGTACGCCATCATTGCCCTTTAAGTGTGGTCAATAGCCTGAGTTGGATACAGTTGTCCCAGACTTTTGAGGGATCCACACGGTGATCCGGACGCCATAGTCGGTCAATTCGCCGCGTGCCAAAGATGCTTGACGCACGGCACTGCAGCGAGGGATTTCAAACTTTACAGCCCCAAACAGTTGGGTATGGCGAGGTAATGTTAATAAATCAATAGTAAACCATCTCCAATTTTACCATCAGTGGGTGCTACAGCCCATCAAAATATGCGCGGTCTATTATTGCTTTAGCAACATTACGAAAAGATCGCGTATTGACCGTTGATTGTTCTTGTCGGTGTTTAGCCACCACATTGAGCAATACCCGAGACCCCTGGTGGTTGATGGTTATCTGGTGTTAGACTTTCTAAGCATTTCTAAGCAATGATTTTCTATATATAATCCAATATGTATAATGTATATATATATACATATAAATTGGGAAGCCTTATCAACCAATCAGGAGCGGTTCGGAATTCCGACTCTTTGTTTGTGAGGGCCATTGAAGCCATGAAAGTGATACCCCCGTTGATTCATTTACGGTAGGCGGGTTCAATTACCAGTGTCTTTTGCGGATCACGAGCTAGTCCATAATCTGGATACCATTGGATACCTATTGATCAACGATGATCAACCAAAATCAACAGGTATCACGGGATGGAAAAAACAGAGTATTTTTATGTATTTTTTTGGCTCGTTTGGGCCCAAAACATGAAAGATACCACACTTTTTGGCTGCCGTGCCGTGCCATCAAATCTGCGCGCTGCAGCCACCTCTTGCAGTTGCCCGACCTGTTCGAGGCAGCAGATTACAGGAGACCGTGCTGAACGCGAAGTGTTGCAGCTGAATCCAAGTTGTACATATAAATACATATATATATATATATATATGTATATATATATATATATGTATGTATGTATGTATATATATATATGTATGTATGTATATATATATATATATATTTGTATATAGTTGGATTCATTTTGCCGGGGTAGAAGATGGCTTGGGCGAACGAAACTCAAATTTGTCGTGCAAATCTTCCAGGTTCGTGGTCGGGGCACCATATTTTCTTATCATTGGATAGCAATTCATCCTCAGTAACCCGGTAGTTTGTACACGCAGAAACCATCTGAGAATCCATCTCTTGATGTTGATGAGAAAAGGCCACTTTGTTTATGTGTGGATGGGGTGTTTGCGCGTAACTATACAATATGTGGATATATGTATATATATATATATATATATAAATGCGTTATTTGTGTTATATACATATGTGGGTTGTATGTGTTTTATGCTTGTCTGACCTACCCAGATGTTTAGCCCTTCTGGGGATCACGGTTTGCCATCAACAAAGCACCAAAAGTTCAACCAACTTAGCAAGGGATCCTACCAACCACCAAGCACTTCATGGTCTGCCCCGGCCACAGAATGTCAGCTGGAGCCCCAAACAACCAGAAATGAATGGTTGTTTCCTTATGGTTGTGAAAAATCCATAACACACAACATATGGTACCCTCTGGTAAACTAACATAACTATGGAAAATCACCATTTTTAATGGGAAAATCCAACAGAAATTGCCATTTTCAATAGCTATGTTAGTTTACCAGAGGGTAATGATTAATGATTTCCCACCTTACGCAGTTGTCTGTTGCCCATCGTGGACACAAGCCCAGTCACGTTTGTGCTTCGTTTTGGGCTGCAACCCTTCGCAGAGTTGGCCAATGGCCCCCTGCCGTACCGCCCTCTTTCCACGGCTGAGCCGGAGCATCACACTGCGTCTGAGGTATACGATATACATGTATATATACACATATATGTATGTATACATATGCAGAGATTAGATAGATAGATAGATAGATAGATAGATAGATAGATAGATAGATAGATAGATAGATAGATAGATAGATAGATAGATAGATAGATAGATAGATA
>BGPT01000003.1:215080-289618 GCA_003297045.1 Symbiodinium sp. clade C Y103
AGATAGATAGATAGATAGATAGATAGATAGATAGATAGATAGATAGATAGATAGATAGATAGATAGATAGATAGATAGATAGATAGATAGATAGAAGGAACCGCCAAAAAGATAGTAAATCGTCATCACCACAGGGAATCACTTTTCCACCTTTTCGGGGACTGCAACCGCTTCAGCTGTGCACCGTGGCGAGTTTCCCCCGGGCGCTGCTCTGCCGTGCCAAAAATGATGACGTTTTGGCCATGCGATGGCGGGGGGAATTTCTGATCCATGGGGACACCATGGGGATATCAACTGGGGCTTATCTTGAAGTATAGCCAGTTCAACCTACTCAGCAATCCCTTCCCCCTTGATACAAAGATGTATCAACTCTGATCAACTCTATTTCGATGCTCCCTTGAAACCCTGGTGCAGTTCATGATGGCACCAAGTGGACCTCATGTTTGAGCTGACCTGTGTTTCAACGTAAAACCAGGTTAAAAACACTTCCGGAACTGGGTTTACAATCCTAGAGTCTATCAATTACCCCCAAACTGCCGGGCATAGTTCTTCCACTAATGTTGGTTCGAACTACTTATTACACGGCCAATTTTTCTGGGTGAAAGTCCCCATTGTCTGGCTAGTGGTTTGAAATATTCTGGTTGTCTCAACACTATCTGGTATGATGCTGCCCATTCCGCTTTGATATTGAGGGAACCCATCAACCACCAGCAAGCTTTTGATAGCTTCGACCTCCAAGGAAGGGCATGGGTCAAAATTATGGGCTAATTTCAACGGAAAGGATCTGTAACCCCAAAGTTGATACTGAGGAATATTGGGTTTATCACATTCACCAAGAAAGTTATGGGGATTTATAGGTGATTGAAACTTGGCTAAGTTGGTGAATAGCATACTGTCGCTACCCTCTGGTAAACTAGCATCGCTATGGAAAATCACCATTTTTAATGGGAAAATCCACTATAAATGGCAATTTTCAATAGCTCTGTTGGTTTACCAGGGGCTATCCTCTATTGTTTCTCAGCATCATGTTTGGCCGAGAATACGTGGTACCCTAGGCCGGACACCCGGATTGGTTGCCCGTGCTGCTGGATGAACAGGGGCAGCAGGCCGGGACAGGATGAATTTAAGTGATTGGATGGATGGATATGATCGTCGCATAAACGGGGATGACAATATCATACAATATCATTTGTTTATCCCCAAAATGGGCTCTTTGTACATGTGTTATCATGTATCTCTATATATATATATATATAAAACAAAAGATTGGAATTTTGATAGGGAGTTGGACAAAGCATTGGATTTGGGCCAGTCCTATTCATATTTCTGGGCAAACTCATGCCTACGTGTGGGATTTCAATGTGATCCACTTGGTGAAATTAACACATGGAAAATCCACCATTTATGGGTTATTTTTCCTACCATTTCCCCATGATTCTATTCGTTTTCCATATCTTTTTGTATGTTAGATTGCGGTTTCCGGGCACTGACGACTGGTCATCGTAGGAGCCCTTCCTCTTGGATGATTTACCTGGCAAACAAGCGGTAAGAAGCTGAGACTGACAACGGACGAGTGGATGTGGATGGCTTGGTATGTACTTTTTCTTTGGAAAATCCACGATTTAGAAGGGATATAAAAACTGTTTTGAATTTTCCTGGGATTTACCAATCATTGGGGACATTAACATATATTCTAGGGTAAACATACAAAAAGATTGGAAAACCGAATGGTTTCCGGATCGGAAAAGAATCTACAAATGATGGGTTTTTCACATCTATGCTAGTTTACAGGAAGGTATGTACTTTTTCTATGGCAGCAAGGGAACATCCACCATTTTCTAGATCATTTCCTGCATGGATTTCCATGGTCATATGAGTTTTGTGGAGGACACATATGTATATGTATATAGATATGTACAAATATATATATATACATACATACATACATACATACATACATACATACATACACAAACATCTGCAAGCGCAATGACGAGGATATGGTCTACAGATAGATCCTCATTTTTACAGATATTTACCCCCTGGTAATCAAACAAGGCTTGCTGGAAAACCCACAGGCAGTAGTTTGATGATTTTACCAGCTACAAACCTCCATATATCTGTATATATTTGCACACATAGGGGATTTCCAGCCAGCCATGTTTGATCACCACAGGGTGTATTACATATATACATACACGTCCAATGGGGATATGATCTATAGATAGACACACCATTATTATATTATTGAATATATTGCAGACAACTTGGTTTGTATACATGTACCCTCCTGCAATCAAACGTGGCAATTGAAACTCCCCAATGAATGGAGGTTTTAGTCAAGTGGGAAAGTCAACTATAAATAGGGAATTTTCCATTGCCATGTTTGATCATGGAGGGTATATTTATACTTGAATGCAAGTGCATACCAAGAACAAGAATGTTCCTTGGAAGTTGGAACTTCAAGACGAAGTTCCGGAGGTCACAACTCGATCTCAAATATAAAATGTCATATATCATACACTCATGTGTTCACATGAGCTTTCAAATATACATATTAATCTCTATTCACATATATATATATATACATAACTTTTTCTGTTACTTTTGCAAGGTGCCATTCCTCAAAATCCGCACTGAATCAAGGCGCAGAAGGGGCGCAACAACAAGAAGCAAATCTTGGCTCCTGGGGCCCTCCGGCCCGGCTCGCAGGTGGCGGCAGCTCAGTTGGGGTTGGAGCGGCTGTGGTGTGTCCATGGCTGCGGTGTGTTTAGTTATCCCCATAATTTGAACACCATTCAAACCCAGGTAGTATAACATAGTAGATCAGTATCCCTAGGAAAAATGCCAGGTTTTCCATATCGCAGTTTGATCTTCGGTGCCTTTTCTGACCAGCTGACTAGCTGTCAGTCACTTGAGGTCTAGCAGGTTTCCCACAAGAAGCTGGAAACCCTGGCCAGGAATGCCAATGGAAAAATTGCCTGCTAGAATTTTTATTTTGAGGGAGTTCTAGTACCTGACTTATTGGGGATGATGATACGCCATAGGATTGGGAAACCCATCAACCAACTAGTATTATTCATCGCCCAGTTGATGTCGTAGTAGGCCAATTTTTTGGTCCGGTAGGTTGATGGGCATTGTTTCTTTCAGCATTGAGTGTCGCTTTGGATATCCCAAAGAAATGCTTGAAACTTGACTCCCCACAACCTTTGGCTGTTGAATATATAAATCTATATCCAGTGTGTATATATATATATATAGATATGATATATACCCAGAAACTGTTGGATATCCAAGACCAGCCATGTTTGGCTGCCGCCATCGCAGGTTCCTGGCCTGTCGGACCTTTTGGAAGGAGCCCGTGTGGGTGTTGCAGGTGCGGATGTACGCGTGGAGTTTGGACAGAGATGGGGGTTTTCACTAGGGGAAACTAACGTAAATGTGGAAAACCCGTAGTTTTACCTAGGAAAATTATCTACAAATGGTGGATTTTCACGGATTTTCCACATGGACGTTGGTTTTCAATTTTCAGGAGGTGAAACCACAATATCATGGGGGTATCATGGGGTAGAATATTTGATGGGATATCATGGGAAAGGTTGGTGCAGGGGTATAATGGGATTGGATTGATGGAATATGATGGGAAATTCGTTGCCGATGGATGCTGATGGGATGTACAACGATGATCAAATATGCACAACCAACAAAATGCACGGATATTATGGAAATAAATGGGATACAGCATCAACAATATGATATTTGGGTGTGTCAGAAAAGATGGTACACCCCCAAAAACATTCTCAATGGAGAACATGATGACAAACTGGTGGATTTTGGACCTTCTTCAGACAAATGCCATATGCACCACGGGCCCAACAACTATGGTATCCTCAGTCTTCAATCTTGAAGCATCCATTTGCGGGGAGACTGTATCACCTTTAAGTTCGTGTTTTGTCACATCATGTTTTCTTGCCACATGGCGAAAGCGGAGCCAAGCATGTAAAAATGTGAAGGTTTTCATGATGGACCAGCGTCTTGAACCTCAGCATCGATCCTCAAAGGGGCCATAGAAAGACGTCAACAGCCATCTGTCAGTATTCCAAAATGGGTATGGGTTTACCTTGGGTCATCCAAAGATTGGAACATATATAAGTTATATACAAATGATGACAAAAAAAGTAAAACATGTGTGGTATTCTGCCCTCGTGTCTGTTCATGGGCTTGATTGCTGCAACGGAAACCTCCGG
Source organism: Symbiodinium sp. clade C Y103 (assembly GCA_003297045.1). Taxonomy (NCBI): domain Eukaryota; class Dinophyceae; order Suessiales; family Symbiodiniaceae; genus Cladocopium; species Cladocopium sp. clade C. The sequence goes on from BGPT01000003.1 coordinate 219,328, forward strand.
CGCATCTAGAAACTCAACAAGAAGCCGTGGTGTGAATGCCACCTTTCCGCAGTATCCCCCCCATCTTCAAAGAGGGAAATACGGTGAAGAGTTTCTACGGCTCTCGTGGAGGGTAAAGGCGCCGCCAGGCAAGAAGAATGCCAACGCCAAGACCTTGCAAGGCCTGCTGATCGCTGGGTTGGAACAACGGCACACCAATTTTTTTTGGTAGGAAGATGGGGTGTTCAAGCCCCTTTTTTTGGAGGTTTCTAGAGGCATATTTCTGTTGCAACGGCTGTGGTGTGTTTTTTCGTATATATATAGTAAAATGTAATAAATATGTATGTATATATATATATATATACGTATGTATACACATATCATTCAAAGCTGATTTCGCTTTCGCTACCCGATCCCCAGTAGGAAGCCTGTCGAGACAAGAGTTGAGGCTTGCACACTGGTGGCATGGGTCATATTCCACTTGTATTTATTATGCGGTCAGATGTATTTAGTAACCCCCTAAAACATAAACAAACAGAAACCTTACTGAACTTGTGGTAAGCTTTCTACTTATATATATAATATATTATATTAGTATGGTTTGTGTAATTCGCAACCAAGAGAAGAACGTGCTTTTTTTAAAGCCAAGAAACTCACCGGGACTTCCACGTGCGGTTTCCTGGGGATTTCGGAAGTGAGGTGCCGCCAAGAGCAAGAACAGCAACAAGAACAAGCAGCCGAAGCACAGCTGCAGATGCTGGGAGCGGGGCGAAAATTCAGGGGCAAAGAAAGCGAAAAAAACACACCTGGTCACACTGTTTACCTGGATGATGGGTTATTATAGGGCACTATGGTAATGGACATGGCTGGTGCTGGGGACTATTGGATCTTTTTTGTGGAAGCAAGATCATGTACGATGGGCGACAGGCAAGCCCAGCCAGAGGTTCGCAGGGTAGAGGCGTCTCTTCCCCCCAGGTTTGGGGGATAGAAGGGGTTTTATGACTTCGTCTCAGAATGGTGTTTTCTAAACTGGCAACTTTAATGGGGAACATGATGATTGACCATGAAATTTGGGGGTACCCTATTTGCAGACCAGTCCATATCTGAGCCAATTTCTGCTGGTTTAACTGTTGAACTCTCATTTTTTCCATTTTGTGACCCCATTTTGGTTGGTTTTCTTCACAATTCTGACGCACTTTTTCCGGGACTCTCTCTTGTGCTGCCAGCGTTTCATTAGTCTGAGGAAGGGGCCGGATGTGGTGCCGCATCCGATGGCTCGGGAGTCCAGAGAGTAACTTGTGAGTCATCATTTTGCCTATCAATTCGAATGGCCATTGTATGGGTACACCGACAACCCCATATTCGAAGTCTTGTTAATCCAATGAGTTTACTCAATAATTACCTTTTTTCTTCTGATTTGCTTGGTGGTGTCAACTCCTCCTCCGGAAATGGAATCATGATATACGCCCTGAACTACATAGTTGCATTTTTATATAGTTTTATGCTCGCGGCACAAATCAGTGATTTTTGTTTTCCTGTGTGGCCCAATCCACTAGGAAGTCGACTAGAAGTAGCCTTTCTTTCTTCTGAGTGCATCTCCAGTTGCTGACACGCAAATCCAAGTCACTCACTGTGGAATGGTTCAAACCAGGTGTTTCTGAAGGAGTCCGCAGTCCGCAGTTCAGCGGCACGTTTTCTTCCTCCGGGTCAGAATTCACTAGTCATACTCCCAATCCAGCTCTGAATGGGCTAACTCCAGTTGTACTCGAAGGACCTACTAACCAAAATCCCAATGACTCATGGACTACCCCATTGTGGTGCTTTGTGGATTCTGTACCTACGATGGGTAAAACGAGCCATTTGACTTCTGTTTGCTAAGCGGGTGATCCTCCAAGCGAAACTTCTGGGTCCCAGGTCGCAGCATTTCCCCAGATGCAGATGCAGTGGTTACAGGTCAGCGGTCTTCGATGATCGTGCGCTGAACTTCGAAAGAAAGTGATACACCCAATGAAAATCTCTGGGATGGCTATCTACCACCAATTTTAACAGTTAGGTAATCCGAATGATTATGGAATCGTCTCCAACTTTCACCAATTAGCAACTGCTAAAGTGGGGGATGATTGGCTTTACCAGAAGAAGGATGGTTTCTGAGTCGCTTTCAAGTCCCTAGGCCCTCACGCAGCATCCAAGTGCATGGCCAGAATCCTTAGTGGCCATAGATCTTCTTGTTGATGCTGCTTTGGTCATGTTTTTTTGTGGATTTCCAACCCTTGAAACGGGATAGAATCTTTGATTTCTAGAGATAACGGAAGGATGATTGTTGAATCGAAATCCGTTGTGGTGTCACGAAATTGTGGCATTCCTGGCGCCGACAGGCAATGGCCACAGGGTGTGGTGCGGGCACCCAGATCTTGTCAAGAAATACCTTTGTGGATTGGTTCGGTAGTGATACTACCTTGGTTATTGGGGATTCTGATGGCTCAAATGGAATTGGACAAATCAGTGAATTCGAAAAACCAACAGAATCTAAGAGGGTGACACTCTAGATTTGACGTTCATCAGGGATGCAGATGTCTGACAGCTGAAATGTCCCGCCCTTGATGGAAACTACAAGTCATGGACATGGATGACTTGGGAGTCGGGACAAGGGAACTGGAGGATGTGAACTTACCTTTGGGTTCTCTTCGCATCCTACTCCTGTGGCGTATTTTTTGACTTTCGCCAGTGCACTGCGTGAGCTAGTCAGGAACCAGAAAGCTAACAAAGATGAGTTGTTTTGAACATTTTGGGGGCTCAGATGATATGTTTTTTCACCAAGTGTATGTGCACAAGCGGTACATATTGGATCCGATTTAGTGTAGAATGGTATAGATGTCTCATGACATCCACAGGTACGTACATTTGCCAATATCTTGTCTGTGCTTTTTGGACATGTAGAATTCGTTCCGAACTGCTCGCCGTCAGGCGTACCCATGCCTATGATGGCTCCGGGAGGCCAGCATTGGGGTTGGAGCATGGGTTTGTCATGGTTTGTCTGGACATGGGGGTATACGGCCAAATGGGGGTTTCCATCAATGGAGGTATCCCAAAATGGATGGTTTGTAATGGAAAATCCTATTAAAATGGATGATTTTGGGGTACCGGGGTACCCCCATTTTAGGAAACCTCCAAATGACACAAAATATTCAGGGAAACTGCGATGATTTTCTAAAGCAGGTGACTTTGGGGTACCCTATTTTCAGAAACCTACATTATGCACATGGATCTTGAACTTCCCACGGTTTTGAAGGGTCCACTGCGTCAAAAGGATACTGCAGAAGCCATAGGTGTTCGACGCGCGAACAAGATGCATATGGGTTTGTCTGAAAATACGGCACCCGAAATTGCATTGGTTAATAATGAGGTTCCGTGTGAACACTACCATTTTGGGATTTTTTGGGGTAGACCTCATTTTCAGTCACACAGAGAAACCAAAGTTATGATGTGTTCAACGTTGAAATTCTCTCGGAGGCGAAGGCATATCCACTGCAATGGAAAAAGAGACGCGAGCAATTTGTCATAGATTCCTCAATGATATCATTGATGATCTTCTAGGGTTTCCCATGTCCGACTTTTCAGTTTCCAGTTGGTCATCGCAGCTGCATCATTGGCTTGGGTGACCAGTCCAGACCATCTAGCAACTGAGACACCGTGCTTTGCATGTCCCTTCTTCTTTGTGGCGACCCCTTGTATGGTTCAATTTCCACAATGTCCACTAGCCAGTTGTGATTTCTGGTGCTGTCAGGCAAAGGAGATTGATTTAATGGTCTGTTCAAGCTAGCTGACTTATTTTCCATGTAACAACTCGAAAAAGTCGGAACATTGATCCGAGATGGTTTGTCAGATAGTTTTGACCTGGATAGGAGGAATGACCAACCCCAAGTGGTTCAGCGTTTATAGTTTGATGGTTCTGCATGGTTTTATATTGGCTGAACGGCTGAACTCATTCATTCTGACTTCCTACCATCCACTTCATGGGCACCCATGTAGTGTCACACCAACTGGACTTTTCAAAGGGTGTTGCATGATTACATTATTGTTTTTTTTTTTTTTTTTTTTTTCGCAATTCACAAACTGCGAACTAATCCAACCGAAAAATGTGTTAAACCTCCACAAGTTGGGATGACTAAAATGATGTAATTTCTACAGGTATGGTGAAATATGGATCATCGTCATTTTCCCTATCAAAATGGCTATGTATATTTATTGGTATCCCCTATTTTCAGACAAACCCGACAAACCCGACAAACCCATCTACTGACCTCGGATCGTCAGGCTTGCCAATGCAAGGCTTCATGCAGCCGGCCATGTGCCCCCAAGGGAGGCCCTGTTTTCGGGAAACATATGGAAGACTCGGAGGGGATCTGAGATGATTGACAAGTGTCAGCCCACAGAAAGGTGGGAAACCGAAGGAAACCTGGAAATGTGAAGTAAATATCATTGAACTAACATCCTGGAAACACTGAAATCGGCATCTTTTCGGGGGTTGCTGTAGTATTAGGGACATCTCAATCAGAGGGTTATTGGATAGAACAGGATATTGGTACATTGGATGATAAAACAGGGGGCCGAGCGGCCTATCCAATATGAATGGCTGATGATCACAATCCATGAAATGGGAATCCTTTTCTTGACCAACCAGAATAAAGTGGAGTAAAACTGAATGACATTTCAGGTTTTGAACACTGCTGACATGACAGGTCACTGGTTCAGCAGTGAACCGGGGATAAGATGGGGATTGAACTCATATAACCGCAGAATTTGCAGGGCACCGGTGAATAGCCCTGGTCGTAGTGCCAGCAACCAGGCTGGACCATTGGATCTATTCATGCATTGGGGTCCCAGATGGAGGATATCTAAGAATCCCTTCCCCCTTTCATATTAAACAGCACCCAAGAAACCATGGTTCAGTAGGGTATTTAGGACCATACGATGGGGGTGTTTTGATATTAGGGGGCATTATTGGAAACGGAAGCCATTTTCAAATTTACGAATGGCGAAGTCAATTTTCCAAACTATCTTCTAGATCCGTTCTTTGGGGGTCCATGTCAGTTTTCAGCTCTGTATCCGCATAGTGGTGAATTGTGAGTAGCTCCCCATTTCAATTTGAGCAGCAGGCAAGAACAAAACAAAACTGTTGGTCGATTTTGGATACAGGCTATGTTCTCCACAGTATACACCACCTAGTGCCAACTGCTTTGTGGGGGCATCCATGTCATTCCCAGCAACACCCGGGGCATGACACTTCCTCGCGTTTTGGTGCGAGGTATGATGGGGTTGACAGCAATGTATTGATGGGCATGAATATGATGCCCTTTCCAGTGTCTGCACCCAGAAATCCTTGGGGATACGTCCGGACAGGCTGTGTTTTTGGGGTTCATGTTTGATTTTTTGTTACGCTCATGCGAACGCAATGATGATGCCGATTTTCGCATGTTTGGCATAGGTGGCCCAAGCAGATGAATCAGATGATGTTTTCTGATATTTGTTGTTCCATTCCCCGATCTTAAATCAGACGGACAAAGACAAACATTGTTGAGATATTGCTTGAAGACCACGTCTCTCAAGCTGTACTGTGTTCACCCCGAGAATCATAGCCGGTGATCTCGGTCAGGATCTGGATGGTAAGGGAAGACGAGCTGGCCATTTATGGCATCAAAGTTTTGCCTGGTAAGGAAAAACCACCAGAAGTTCTTTTCTTGTCTCCCAAACATCGACCCTCTTAGTCCGATGGCTCATTTTTTTTCGGGGGGTGGTTGGCTTTTTCATCTGCAACCCGCTGCTTCCCTCGCGGGTCATTTTTAGATGTTGACGCATGCCACTGCCATGTCCTTGGATAATTCCAGCCGACATGACCAGGATTTCTGTGTGTTGGTTTCAAGTCGTAACCCAGACCCATGCACCGTGTTTGGCCTAGGGTGGTGTTGATATGAGCCAGTACATGAACATTGCTGCCGTCCCGCTGGCATGTACTCAGATGATCGCCTTTTGTTGCAACTTGACGTGTTCTCTCCAAGGAGAATGGCTTTCTCAACAAACCTAGATCTAGCTTGAATGGAATATGTGGGTCTCTCTGAAAACAGGGGATGCTTCAAAATTTGCCATTTCAACAGAGAAAATGATGATTCTAGAACTTCGAACCATCATTATTTGGGCAACCTTTTTTTCAAACACACCCATGTCGACGTGCAAATGATGGTTCTGCCTTCAGCATCAGCTCTAGTGACAACTGTTCAACCTTGAACGGCTATGGGTCAAAAGTGACGGGAAACGCAGCAAGCTTGGAACAGAAGTTGAGCCTCAGAGGTGTTCCATCTCAAATTGGGAGGACAAGTTCTGATGAGTCGGGACTGGTTGCTGGTTTCAAGTGCACCATTTGCATAGCTACTTCTAGAAAATGGCCCATTTGCAGATGATTATAGATGACCAACATCATGATTTACCTATTTATATTATTTATCATGGTGATGTTCCAGTGAGCTACGTTACATCACCAGAGTTTTTTTTAAAAATCCTAAGTCGAACTGGGATTATCCCAGTTGTTGTGGGTGTTAACCGAGATGTGAACTGGGCCTGGTAGGTCAATTTCCTGGGCTTGAGCCTAACATTTCCCAGAACTATCCAGTATTAGACAGTATTATCCAGGTTTTATCCCACTATTGTCCAGTTTTATCCTTTGCTAAAACTAATCCAATGGTATTCCGCAAAAAAGTCCAGCATTATTCCAGTATGATTCCAATAATCCCTTCTCCCCATGAATATTAAGAACCCAGCAAGAACCATGGTTTAGTAAGTTTAATATTGAATTAATATACACATATTTGGGACCATTGGGTGTGTTTAATATGCATGCATGGGACATTGGATTAAATTTTCTCAACTTTAGATCTGGTTCGTGGTTAAAACCCCCATCCCAAAGAGATGTTCGTCATCTCAACCAATCATCCCAAGTACCCTCTGGTAATCAAACATGGCTAGCTGGGAAATCCCTGAAGTGGCGGTTTCAATGGGACAATCATCGAACTAAAAGGTTGATTTTCCAGCAAGCCACGTTTGATGACACCGGAGGGTATGATTTCAGATGATTACAGTATCAAGAACTATTCTTGGAAAAACCTTCGCATCCTCCGCCAGTTTGGACAAAGCTATCCCTACGGCAACAGTGATGCCTTCGATGGGCAGTTTGGGGACATCAGGCGCTGCCTTCAAAAGCCCTGGTTGTTGAGGCTGAAGAAAAACACTACCGCATAAATATATCATAATATATCTATACATATCTATACCCTCTGGCAATCAAACATGCCTAGCAGATGCTAGCTCCCCATCGAAAATGGTGGTGAACAAAGGCTGGGAAAATCACGGAACTTCATGGGTCATTTTCCAACAAACCATGGAGCTGATGAGCAGAGAGTAGCTATCGATAGAGGAGGAGATTCACCTCTAGAAATGAGCAGGTTTCCAACCAACACGAGATTTCATGACGTGGAGGGCCTTGAACAGACCATTGCTATGCAAGACCCCATGCGCCCTTTTTGTTGCGGTGATCTCCCCCATTTTATGCAGGAACAGCCCCAGTTTTTTGGACCACGGACCTGCAACCAATGCGGCAGGGGCAACGACAATGCGGAGGATGAGGCGACTTTCGACGGTAATGTGTGGAAAAGATCACTATGGGTGCCACCCGAAAACGACTGGTTTTTTGATTGCAGGGAATTTTCAGTACCAAACTGGAAGGATCGTGTTTGTTTTTGGTGCGTTGGCCTTTCAGAGAATCAGGGATGTAAGCACTTAACATGGGCTGAAGCTGCAGTCATAGGTGGTATGATCGATGGACTGTGGTAGATGATCCCCAGGGCAAGCACGATGAATTATCGGTAGCTACACCACCAATACGGATGTGGAGTGGTGCCCAAAGGGACACACATGAAGAACCCATTCAACATATCGACACAGATGAACATGAGAAACTTTTTCTCTTTTCGGAATGTACTAAGACTAAGTCTATCCGAAGAATGTAGGTAAAACAATAATAAACCATCCCCTAAATCACCATAAATGGGTGGTATAAACCATTCCCAAATGGGAGGTTCATTATTGTTTTACCCACATTATATTGAATAGAAAAACCATTTGGCAAATCGCCAATCAAATCACTCCCATGCCCTCAAACGGCAGGAAGGAGAGGACGAAGAGGATGATCCGGTGCTGCAACCGAGCGGTGGCGCTGGGGTGCGTAGCGCACATGCTGTAGGTATCCTTAGACAGAGCCATTTGAAGGTTTTAATGGTAAATCTAGATGAAACCATAATTTTGGAATCTGAATCTGTGGGTTTCCTGCGAACACCAAGTCCGGGGCATATTTTTGAGAGGCTCGGCGTGCATTTTTTGGTGGAGCGTAGCTCGCCAGAAAGAAATTACCCAAGGGTTGTTAGCATTTTAAGGAAGCAGATATTGTATGACACGAACTACATGGGATTTATTTAGATCTATTGCATATGTCAGGGTTGTCATAAATCACCATGCAAGAATCTGTTCTGCAGGGAATCATTCCCCCGATGGTGGTGACCTGTGCTCACAATCGGCCACGGGGTCATGACACCACTTTGATTCTAGGTAGCTGCGTAGGTCTTGAGCCACTTGTTTTTTTCGTGATCGTTCAAGTCTGCCTCCGAGAACTGACAAAGTTGGGACATGTGGGAGTCCTGTCCCCAAAATGGGACGGTGATGTGATGTGCACATATTTGACATCGCTCCTGAGACAATGTGGTGGAACAACGAATGCGGTGAAACTCCCAACAAAGCAGTGGTTGAACCATGAAAGACAGTTGTTGTTGAGGCTAAGACCACCATTTTCCTACAAACCTATGTCGAAGCATACCATGAACGACAGGGTGTATGGGTCTAATATAGATATCCTAACCTTTTGTTTCGTTGCAAGGCCCTATGGCCCTGCTAGGCCCGTCGTCTATGCTTACCCAGGCCATGGCTCCCTCGTACATTGTGAGTGGTCCGGGGTCTCGAGCAGCCCAGGTTTTGGGGGAACATGAATCCTTTGACCTGAGGGGCACTTGACCATGGCAGGTGAAGAGTGGTGAGCCTCATCTGAGAGGCGATATGTTGGTACCCAGACCATCCATGGTTCTGTTTACATTGGCCCTAAAACAAAAACAGTGATTTTGTCAGGAGAAAACCAGAAGCACAGCCACATTCAATGGTGCCATCCAGCAGGCTTGGCAGTCACCCAATTCATCAAAGGTCAACTCCCTGGGTGCTCAAAAGTAGATGGATCATGATAGATCGACTGAAAATGGACAATCCATTTGTGGGCCCCTTCTCTCCAATGTAAGATAATTTTAAGTCACTTCCAAATGAAAGACCAACTACTCTCCACAGATTATGTTTTCTAGGGAAACCAAGTAAAGTTTTGGGGGAGGCCCCTGGATAGGTAACCGGGCCAACTTGTGGTTGCAGTATCTATCTCTTAATACGCTTGGACAGGTTTAGTTATGTTGAGTTTATATTTATAGTCACCCCGCAGGAAAGTGGAAAAGTAAATGTAAATTAAAGGTCTACCAGAAGAATGATGATGTACTTTTCTATCTTTGTTGGGGTTTGCTACATACATGAATACATAATTGTACATACAGTCATCTTTGAGTAGATAGAACATGAAAAAACAAAAACAACTCAATAACAAGGGCATATGATTGAATCATCCCATATTCTATCTACTTCAGGATGACTATGTATACATAATTATACATATATACACACACTATCTATGGGTGTAGTGTATGATATATCTACAAAGCAACCCATCGCTGCAGTCCCAGGTCAGCCCTTGGGCTAGGCGCAGCCGGTGCAGCGTTGAAAATGACCTTGGAAACCTTGGAGTATTTACGGGGAATTTATGGGATATATCAGCTAATCCATTCCTGGAGGACATTTTTCATAATCCCAATACTAAGGATATGGCCACCATAAACCTCTACTGCGGATGGTTTATGGCATTGGCTTACCACATTCCGAAACTGTAGGGAAACCCAATACTGGTTTCCCTTATAGTTAGGGGTCTTAAAACCAAATGCTTCATTGTCTCTTGTCCAACAAAAAAATATGGAAGAAGTTGGCTATTTCATTATCGCGATGTGGTAACCCTTGTGAAATCATGTAGACGTATATAGACGTTGGTAGCAATTTTCGGCACGAGGTGAAAATCACATTTTGATTGCTTTAATCCTGCATTGAAGGCTGCTTTACTCTCCATTTCTTGCTGCAGTTTGTTTCCAAAGGTGCATATCCCTTCTTCAAGGAGTTTGTCTGAAAACAGGTTGTTTGAAATCGCATTTTCTCATTGAAATGCCCATCAAATTGGGGTCCGTGGACAACCCCCAAATCACATCGTTGCTTGTACACTATTCAAGTCTCATTCCATCCCATGATGTCATCATATGTCATTCTTTTTTCCCCCATGCTGAAATCCTCAAAGTTGGACACATCCAAAATGCGGGTTTTCTATCAGGGGTCCCATCATCATTGGTTTCCCCCAACAGAATGTCGCCTACGATGGTCACTTGGGGCTCCCCCGTCTGCTGGAGGTGTTCACTTCGCGCGCCTGGCGACGACGACCTTTTCGGGGTCCGATGATTTTGCCCCGGGGCGCTTTGTTTCGGGCCAAAAGATCTCCAAAGTGCTCCGAATTTCAGTTTTTTTTAGATGTTTTTTTGTTCCAAAACTTCAACATATGTTGTGGATAAATCACCATTATAGTTTATGTTGCTCAAATAGAATCTAGTGAAGAAAATGACAGGGGGGATGTGAATCCTGCTGGGACCAGCAGTGGGTGGTCCGTTGGCCACAACCGATGTGGAGGACTCGTGCAACTACTCCCATTGGCCACCAGGGTGATCTTGTCAGTAGCTCACATCAGATTAAGATGCAAAATTAGAGATGTTTGCAGGAGAAGTTCATTCCAGTTCCCTAAGTTGCAAGGGCTCTCGGCCCATACTGCTTGTGCCATGCGAATCAACTCCCCTTTGCAAAACCTTTGGCATCTGGAGACCTGGCGGCAGAAACGGCACGCGGGGGGAAGCAACCGTTTTGGCCACACTAGGCTTGGGTCAACCTGACCACAGCCAGGCTTGTGTCGACCGCTGTGTGATGGGAGCAGCCAGGGGCGAAAACCATGGCGGAAGCGAGGACTCATTTTCAATAGTTGTGTAGGAAATTTACAAACAAAAGGGGGGGATGAAAATCTCAATAGTTGAGCCATTGACGTTGACAGTTTTGGTTATTGAAATGATCCACCTGAGATGGACATCCATTGCGGAACAGGGACGCTGATAGCCATGATATACCAGGAATCCTAATAGGGATTACTCGGGAAATTTCTGCGTCAGCCAAGGCGTGCGTGATTTACATGTCTCTATGTATACTCCAACCCACACAACCAACTGCAGGGGGTAGCTGGTCCAGGGTACCACGGCAGAATGACCCTCGCCCACCCTGCAGAAATAAGGTAGCAGACATCCAACAAAAACGGGGAATACAATGTCAAGAAAGGGAAGGAACTTGGAAAGAACTTGATAGAATCAACACTGGACATGTCAACCTTTGAAGTTGGACCTCCAAAAACACACGCATTTCCTGGGTAGAGTCACTCAACTCTGATGCCAATTCGAGTTAATCATGTATACAGGAATTTAAAGTGTAGTTGCGTGGGCGTTGAAATTGCAACAAAGCAAGTCACACCATTTTCCACATCTGAGCGGCGGTGCATAGCGAATGCTGTGGACCTTGGATTTGGGTATGGGTCAATCTTCCAAAGATCCTCGTGAAGAGATTTCTCGGGCTTGTGGTTGGTAAAGGCCTTCATGTTTGGTCACGTTGTGGGGGAATACGTTCGGATATTCGACCAGAAATTAAAACATTTTTGGGAGTATCTAAGCTTAGCCATCACACTACATTTTATTACTCACGCATCCAAAATTGTCCATGACCTACGGTTTTGAAATGTTTTGAAACTGTTGCAGCACTTATAACGCTCCGCGTTGCACCCAACTGGCACAGAATGCGGCTTTGTGAATTCAGCACTTTCTGAACGGGCTGCGCTGACGGAAATTGGGGGGCCTTAGGTGAGACGGCAGTGGCTTTGCTGATATGGCGTGATGATTGATCAAAGGGTGCTGGCAGTAGATTGTAAAAACCTCAAGCAATTATATAATCTGATAATATCTGATACGTATTGGATCAGAATGATTGGACCACACCAGTTAAATCAACGAGGTGTTTTTTCAGAGTTGACATAGGTACATCGGTACCCAAACAGCCAAATTGATTTGTTATCTACATCTCACAACATGACCAATCAACCTAGGAACAGTCAATGACTGGAGATTCGAACAGCAACTGCCATGGGCATGTGTGATGCGTTTGCCAAAACATCAACATCAACAAAGCCATCCAGTGCGCAACCGGATTGAGATTTTGCCACAACACGGCCGAACCGTGCTCCACGCAGACAGAGTGCACGGGAGGCGCTGGTTGTGGATTTGTGCCCCCCTCCAGCAAGTTCTGGCTTCTGGCGGGCCCGTTACAATTCTGTGATTCCTTGGAGGTGTGCGGCTTGTGCAAATGCGGCGTTGTTAAGGAACACTTCGGAAAAGTGAGAAAGCCCGGTGAGTCGTCAAGCTGGAGCTACTTGTTGAGTGGAACCAATCTTGCGATCTTGCGACTTGCACAGATTCTTCACGAGATAACATAGCTGGTGAGACCCAGAACAAACCGAAATATATCCAAATATCATATGTCATAATATTTGTAACTCTTTCCAACGAACACTATTTCAATTTTTTGCAGCCATTTGACATATTCTCTGGAAAACTAGCTACGTGGAAACTACTTGAACATATTTACAACATCTTACAGCCCTTATAATAACTAGCATTAAGTATAGCCATATGGAAGATTTCTTGGGTTAAGCACATTCCCCCTGCCTCTGCTTCCGCTCCATGCCGGTGCGAAACTCTCACGTTTCTGGCGTTTCGACCTTCTGGACGCCCGAGTCGAAGGTGGCAGACATCAGCTGCAGATGAGGGAAGTGACCCGGAAAACCAACACCATCCATGACATGCTTAGGCTTAGTTGCCACAAATTAATGAGCTAAGTGGATGGTTAATGGGCTATTATATCCCAATAGAAGTGGTAGAAATAGGGATATACTCCAATCACAGAACAACTTGGCTAATTGCGGCAACATCAAAAAAAACTAAGAGGTATTTCCGGTTTTCGGGCAGGGTTGGGGTCAGTCCGTGCTGTGGGATTTAAGACTACGTTTGGAACCAAACAGCCAAGATTTAGCAACTTTTCTGTCTGTAGAGTTGCTGAAGATGATGTCCTTTGAGTACGCACAGCTCATGGACCGATGCATTCCAGAAACAATACTCGATGGTTTGTGAACTGTATTTCTTCGCATCAGCTGGGAAGTTGGGAACACTTGCTGCATCACTAGGGCATTGGCCTTGCCAGAAAGTCACGCGACCTCAGCGATCCCAGCATCCCCAAAGAGGGGGGGTTTAGGGTCAACCTCACCACCGTGTTGCGAGACAGCTTTTCAAGCAATTTTCCTGGATTTCTTCACTGGCGCAAGATTCCAGTCATCATTCATGTTTTTTCCCATTCAGATTGGCCAATTTGACAAAATCATCTTAAATATGACTCGGACATGAAGAGGAAACATGACAGAGAAGGCTTCTCGCACTCCCATTTGGAATCATACTATCTCAATCTATCTCATATCATAGTCTTTTTTTGGCTGTTCGAAATTCGGATGATGTCTCAAGTCACCTATGCCAAGACCTCCAGGTTTTGAGGATTTTGCTGGTAGATTCTCCTACCAGAGCGTGACGTGGGACGGTGGGTGAACCTGCCCACTTTGGCCGTCCCCGATGCCGCGCTGCACGGCGCATCACGCAACCTGAAAAACGATAGTAGGGGCCGTTGCGGCTTGGCTCGTTGGCATTGGGCATTTTGGATGTCGATAATTTGAAGGATCTTTGTAGAAAAATAGCGAGCAGCAGCCATGGTTGGGCAAAGAAAGAGGGCAAGTTCAATCACTCTTATTTCAAACCTGGATTTCTTCTGGATTTTAAATTCCAAATAGCTGTATCCTGAAGACTGTTGGTGAGAGATGGCGACAGCACTTACCATCACCATCTCCTGGACCCTGTGGGCCCTTGAATGTTTTTCGTGAGTAAGCCCTAAAATTGACGAACCAGGGCCTATTTGTTTTGCTGGTATAAGCACCCAACTTTCTCCCCGCTTATTGATCCTACTTCTGTTCTTTTCTGATGTCACAAAGATCATGTTCGTGTCAAGAAAAGCAGCTCCGGTCATCCCACCTTTTGCCACGGGCCAAGTTCACCAAAGAGCGCGACTCCGTCCTCGCGCAGTTCGCGTTGCAGTTCACTTTGCAGTTCTCAGGGTGAGTCGCCACGCTGTGCGATCCAGTCTTGTCCCTGTCTGACAGGGCGCCTTCTCATTTGTGGGCCGGGCCAAACGCTGCAGGGTCGAAGGAGCATCATTTTGTGATCATTCTGAGGAAGAAATTGTGATGGCGACGCTTTGGGAGAAATCAAGGGTGTAAAAGGGGGGGGAAATTTGACGAATCCGGATTCGCATCAGATTTCGGGATCGTGAAGATCCAGGTTCTCAACTTCTTTGCCTGCCACCAGCCTCATAAATAGCTCAAAATATCTCAAAATCATATTGTAATATATTGTAATGACATATGGTTTGACATATGCTTGCAACTTGGTAAAGTCACAAATGCTTCGTGCCCATGTATGATCACGTATACACATATGACCTACATTTGGGCCGCTTCTTGATGCAAATGTTGGTAGATCTTCCGGGTAGAAGCCCAGGCTGTCAAACTGGTTGCATCATGTTAGATCATATATGAGAACGTTTTATTCATATGTTGGAAATCAAAGACACGTATTTGGTCACTTCAACCATTTTGGCTGGTTTGGTGGTTTTGTTATGCTTTGTCCGGGGCTCCACTTGAAATGATCCAAAATCGCCGATAGATTCCCAGTGGGTGTTGCGCAATACCAAAACGCCAAGTGTCGACCGACCCTGCCGACCGTGCTATGCCTTGCTTTCGAAGGGTCTCCCTGAGAATCGCTTCCGTGAGGCTACAAACGGATCGTCCCTACTACCAGAAGAATTTGCTAAAAAACCTTGCACCGTGGAGCGGTTCTATGGGCAAAATTCTCCACATTCTGGTTGTTTCAATTCTGACGAGGAACTGCCGGAATTCATAGACCGAACTACATGTCCGATGATACTTGGGACAACTATCATGCAGAGGTAGCACCTCCGGAATCTATTCGCTATCTTCAACAAAGACTCGTTGTTTCCGATTATACAAATGGGACGATGCTCTAAATCCTGCAATCACTATCGCTATCATATCATTTGGTCTGAAAATAGGGTACCCCAAAATCCACTGGTGAAGAATCCTTTTCATCCTTTTCCGTGTAAATGAGGGATTTCCATTTCCATTGCCACGTTTGATTTCCGGAGGGTAGTGGCTATTAACCACTTATTGATGTTTTTCATGAATTGAATACATGCAGATTTGTCCATCCATTGCTGCAAATTTGGATATAATTTATCTTCATGTGACACCAATTTTCCATCCCCGTTTGGTTTCACCTTGCCTTTGAAAAGCTGTGGATGGACTATTTCAAGTGGCTTGTTGGGGGATTATCAGAAAGGATATTTTATTGTTGGGGATTCATATTTAGATATATTTAGATATCCTGTTTTATGGGTGTTACGAACAATCCTGGTTCCGGGAGTGTGAACGAACCTTACCAAGGAAACTTCTTGGCGATCCGGACAGAGCCGTACAGCCCATTTTGCCGACCTTTCTGCCGCTGGATGTTCAGTTCGTTTCGTATGAATTGTATTTCTGGGAAATGACTTGATTTCTGGGGAAATTAGCCTTTAATAGGGAAGCTTGGGAAAACGGCGCTTTTATATAAAATTTGAATTCTCTGAAGATTTGGCAGAGGAGGGGCGCATGCTAAATCACTTGAGGGATTTCAGCAGCACAATTTGGGGTTTAGACCAGCATCTATGGGGATCTTATACCCCCAGAAAAAAAACCATCAACGACTGGGTGGTACAACATGGTACAACCAACAAAACGTTACAAGACTTGAGTATGGGCCAAATTTGAAGACTGACAACTGTTTCTGGTCCTGTGTTAGTCTTAAGTGCCTTTGTGGGTACCCCCCAAAAAATGGCCGATTCTCATGTCAAAAACTCTGTCAGTTTTCCTGCAAAGAGATCCATGAACATCCAGATCAACAAATGAGAAGATGTACCGATTGCTGCCCTTCGTTGCATTGGCCGCGAGTGCCGTATGTGCCGTCGCAGTAAGTAGCGCCCTGCAGATATGCCAGTGCCGAGCGTTGCGTGATCTGGGTGAAGGCACGAGCAGTGCGACCTTACTGCCGAATCGGTCACCAGAAATGATGGCTAGGATCAGATATTATGGGAAGATATGGGAAGTATCCCAGATGATTATATCAATTAAATTACATCCGATATGCTCCCTATTTACCTACAATACGAGGTGTTCTAGTTTTTTTTGGCTTATTTCCAGTTTGAGTCAGATATGAATTTGACTGGGATGATGTGGCAATCATGTTTTGTACTTATCGCCCAAGCAGTTTTGTAATTTGGATTGCTGGTCATGGCCATGTCACCTGCGGGATCAGAAGATTTCTGAGTGGGACACAAGCACTGTGTATCTCAAATATCTCCATGTTTATGCTAGACCGCCTGTTTCTTATGGAGATATCTGCAACTTATATATTCACTGCTTCAGCGGCGGTGGGCAAAGTGAAGACAAAGCAAGACCAAAACTTCCCCTCTTTCCCCTTCTTCTTCTTCTTCTTTTTTATCTTCTTTGTCTTTATCTTCTTCTTCTTGTCCGTCTTGTTGCTCTTATTGTTTATTGTTGTTGGTTGTTTGTTGTTTGTCGGAGGCACGGCTCAGTGATGCTGACTGATTCATCCCAGATCTGCACCTCGACGCGTCGCAGTTTTACCGCTGAAGGTGGGATCACGGCCTTGAGAGTTAACGATGTGCCAGGTGTTTTGTTTGGTGGAAGATTAAGTATACAAGGGCATTCCTAAACTTTGGGATGCCGCTGAAAATCAGAAATTGCCCAACATGGACAACCTATCTGGATGGATTAGATTATGACCATGCTGTTGGAATTTCAGCCTTTCTGCGAATAGATGCGCATCCCATTCGTCCCATTGGAAACATTTGGAAACTAAACTTTTGGTAGGGGATCGACAAACAACTTGCAGACATGGTTTAATGAACTTTGGGAACTGGGAATGGTTTGGTCCATGTCCCCGAAATTTCCCGATATTTCGATGCCCTTTCTGGCGTACCAGAACATCCTGTGAACAACACCAGAAGCTCTTCCAGTGGCCCTGGTGGTTCCTGTGGTTATATGATCATAAATATTCCCCCAACAAGATCAAGCGACTGGTGTGATTTTCCGTGGTTTCATGTTTTGCCGCAATTCGAGGAATATACAACCCAGCTGGAAATTTGGTTTTTTTCCGGGTATCTGCCATTGGCCAACTACTGGCAACTATAGTAATCACCCAAGTTGGGCTCTAGTTTTGGTTCGATCTGGACTGTCTGGACTTCGATCTCTACAATGTGATATCATATCTAAGAACATGTATCATGTATCCAACAAATCAGAATTGCTCAGTATTCGATATTGTAATAAGTTTGATTCAATTTGTAAAACGCCGCGGCGATTCACCAACCATCCCCAAAAGATGCCCCGGTGTAAAAACGACGCCATCTGACGCCATGATCTGCCATCACTGAGCGGGGGTCCATTGTTTAAAGCGCACGCGACACCGCGCCACGCGCGCCGCGCGCCCGGGGCTGCTTGCTTAAATTTGGTGAAAGGTGGGTGAAACGGTGATTTCTTCAGCCAATATGCAGAATATTGGAGAATATGTTGCAATATATAATACTTTTTTGCATCTTTTATATTTTGATATGGTTTGTATTGCAAGTATAGTATCTTATGAGACATATGTTCATTCTAAATCATTTTAGACATTCCCTGCCTGGATCTACTCCATCACAAAGGATTGGAATTTCAAGGGATCTTGAGTTGTTCTGACTTTGCAGTTGGACATAGCTATTCTTCGGGTTCCTTTGTGGACTTCAAGGGAATGTTAGATCTTCTATATTTGGTTGGTTGTACTCCTAGCATTTCCTGGTTGAGAGCCCTCTTTTGTTGAATCCCTTGCCTTTAGCAGTTCAGTTTTGGTTCAAGAAACATATTTCTTGTTGATTTGAATTCGGCTGTTCTTTGCAGGTTTGGATTCCCCAAATCCATGGGCACTGCGTTTCCGGGAAAGGCCCCGCGATAAAAAAAGCCCTTGCCGAGGTTATGACATGGCTGATGCGAGAGGAGATGTGAACCTGCAGCCTGACGGAAAGAAACCATGGAACAATGGCGGGTTATTCACCATAAAAATGTGGATTCAACAATGACGATATAATCGGGGAGATTTTGCCGATATGATATAGTGATAGAATGGGGGTATATCTGGATAAAACTACAACGACCTGATGTCGCCACGTCACGACGCAAATGATGGTGATGGCAAAGGTGTGGAAAATATATATGACAATGGGGTGCAGTAAGAAACATTTTTGAACATTAACCATGTTCAAATTTGAAGAATCTAGCGCCACAGAAAATGGATGAGAAAGGCCGACCTTGCCCCAAAAAAGATTCTTCACTAAGAATTGGATATTCTGTAGATTCGTGGTTCTCAGCGCATACAAAAATTGACGGTGGGATTGATCTGGTAACCATGGTGTGCAAGTGGACCTACCCAGCTCGTTTAAGGGAATGTGCTTTTAAGGCGAAGGGAGTACTCCAACTATGGGCCAAACTTGTCCGCACCAAGCTAGAACTCTTCTGACCAGATTTCCCTTTTTTGGGTTGTGGAGTCATGTCTTGGTGGTTAGAAAAAATTGTGTAAAGTTGTGCAAAAAACATCCTGTTGATCATCAATGCATATGGTATATTCAGATTTACAGCAAAAAAACAGTTAAATAAAGGCCAATCATGATGGGATGATGTGGTTAAGGAACCTCGACCAGTACTGTACCACCATTTCATCATCGGCTTGCCGTTGGATTCTCCGGCTGCGGGCACTCATCCAAATGGCTCGCTGGACAAGGGAGCTGAAAAGAGAAGCGTGTGGAGTGTCACGGTATGGATTTCTTCGCCCATGACTCGAGATCATCCAGATTTCTCCAGATCATCCACTCCGTCTGCCAAAGCGAAATCACCTAAACCTCGGCCATGTATGATACATGGATGACCCGAAACATTGCATGACAATGGCTTTTTTTTACGTGATTTCTCCCCCAAATTGCCATCAAGTCATAGGAAGATCGTGTTTTACCAGGAAATCCCGGGCTTTTAGTTTAAATTGCCACAGACAAAGCCATCCGGAATATAGTCTTAGGATATGCCTTGGAGATTTTGGAGCTCCACCATCAATAGAGGTCACAGTCCCACCGGTGGCATTCTTTCTGCTTCTCTTCCCCGGGAGAAACGCGCCGTCGGAGTGTCGTTGGCAGTGGTATACAACTCTGGGATGATAATTTGACGTTGCCACATGGTAACTGGCTATGAAATAACCATGAAAGAACCGATCGCTTTGTTTGGGGTGAAATCATCAACCATCAAGCCCAACTTCCAGGAACATTTCTTGATGCTTTTGTACTTTTGCTATCTTTTGCTTGGCTTGTTCTTTGCAGAGGGATATGCAGCCCCAAAAACATGAACAAAGTGGCTGGCGCCGCTGATTTCACCCTGGGATTTCAAGTGTTGGTCACCTCCATGTACTCAACATAGCAGCGCCGCGTCAATCAGCTTATTCTGACCAGGTTTTGACGGGTTCGAGTTGGAAGGGCCTTGTCTCCCTGAAATCCTGACATTTTATCACAGACGATCCGGAAAACTCTCCTATTTTGCAAGGCTTTCACGGACCAACCGCCCTACTTAGCCGATGCTACCAGTGCTACCTGAATAAATAGCTGCGACCATCCCAGATTCCTGAAACGACACAATTTTGCAGGCCATCCTCATGTTCCAGAGTGGAACTTTCGTGGGAACCAGCTGATTGATAGTAAATTCGCTTAAATCGCGATGAATATCCCAAGGTTAGATGGTAAAAGCAAAGCCTATCATTTTTTGATGGCTACAACATGCTTAAGTCCACATTTTGATGTGTAAAATCCTTGATTGGTTGTGATCAATTCCTGTAGTGTCCCGTCCAGTGCCAGCAACAGGAAAACATCTGCAGACTTGGAAGCACCAACACACATGAGACAACCCAAATCCATCCAAATCCAACCTTTGACAAGCCTGACAATGAACGATTGCCCATGTTTAGATTCTGTTCCTCTCGAAGAAAAGAATTTTGCAATGCCAGCCAGGTCAAATTCGCAGAAGCTCTCCAGGTTCCATCTTGAGCAGAGATTCAGATGTGGTTCCCCAAATCTCGAGGCAGCTGGATTCCCAGCTTCTTTCACTCCTGGGAGTTGCCACTCCCCCGTTGAGTGAGGCTTGGCGTGGTAATCGAAATCAATGTGAATGTCCGCTTTCGGCAGGGAACAAAAAAAGGGTCAGCTGGGGGCTGGAGCCTGGTAACTTGTCAGGTGAAGTGGGGCACCGCGCGCGAGCTTTTTGACTTTAAGATTTGGGTCAAAACTACCCATAACTACAGTACCATACAGTACCCAGGATACCGCAGATTTGCTGTATTTGTACGCGGTTCATCCAACCCATAGGTTTATATATTTATACCTATCATTTTGGGGAAAATGGGGGCATTTTACCTCTCTATCTGCCAATGTTACTCCCCTTGTGGGGCATTGGGAGCAACCCTGTTTTAGTCAACCGTCAACTGTCAACCATCCCATTTTTATCCCACAAAGACTTGACTGACTTGACCCACTGAAGAGTTCATCCCATGATCTCATGGCAAGCAGTTCAAAGGCCAGGCCCGCAAAGTTTTGAGGGCCTTGAGTTAGGTCAAAGAGTCGTTGTATACTGGGTGATGGTTTCAAACATGTGGAGGTTTCCTAAAATAGGGGTACCCCCAAATCATCCATTTTAATAGGATTTTCCATTACATTACACACCATCCATTTTTGGGTACCCCCATTTTAGGAAACCCCCATGTGTTCATGTTCAAGCACCTGAACCTTACGGATCTGTTGGGATGACAATCCTTGGGATGATCCCCCAACGATTTAATGTTGAAACCACCGACCAGTATATGAAGTCGCCATAGCCCAGTTTTTCCCGGGATGGCATGGAAATGAGGAGCGGCTAAGCCGTGAAAATGGAGTTCTCCTCTCTCTCTCTCTCTGCAATAGTATATGGACATTAATGTAATGTACATAGTATATTATATGTAGTATATTATATATTTACATGGAGGTTTCCTAATATGTACATAGATATATGTTTTTTGTATTCATCCCCATCGCTTCGCCAGTTGGTGCACAACCCCAGTTATGCTGGGGGACGTGAAACCATGGCTGAGAGGAGGGGCCAGGGCGTTTGTGGCCGGGTATTACAAGAAGCTCCGTGCTAGTCTCAGTGGAGTCCCATGTTCTGGTTGCCATTTCAGACAGGACTATTCGGCAAGTTAGGAACCATGAATGTCAATGGCTGTGAAGTGAGTTGCTTTCTACTAATTGATATTGTAATTAAAGGAGATTTCTAACCAAGGATCCTAAGTATGAGGAGAACTGGTGTCAGTATGGTTCGTGATCCTAACTATAAGGACGGTTCTAGTTCGATACTCGCATTTTAAAGTTGCCCCCCTCAAAATTGGGATATTCTGAGACCATCCTCTGTTCCATTATTATCTCAGCTGGCTATTCTCCCATCATCTATCATCCTTCAAGCGGCCGAGGGGCCAAGGAAACAATGGCAGCAAACACACACCATAATTAATTATTGGATAAAGGGGATGGTTTCTAGTTTTAATTTTCCTATATACCAACCCTCAAATCGATAGAAAAGTTGGAATACTGGAAAATATGTGGACAACATCAACTATACCATCCTGGAAACACTGTTCTATCGTTTTGGGGGTTGCTGCAAATCAATCAATTCAAGTCTTCTATCCCATATTTGATGGTAAAATTCTCATCCTCTCTGGTAGGAACATGTCAGCTTCCCATATTTCCAGTGGTACAAATCCATATTCTAGTTGGTGGTTTGAAGCATTTTGTGAATCCTATTTGGATGATGATGGCTCGTTTTTCAATGTTTCAACCAGGATGAAGAACCACCAGTTTGCATTCATGCGGGGGTACCACATTGATCTACCCTTTGGTAGTTTAACATAGCTACTCCAAATAATCGTTTTGGATAGGTAAACCATCATAAGTCATAAATCATCAAACCATATACAGTGACAGACATCCACTTACTTGTAGAACGTCATTTGTTTTTTTTTGATGTTCATTTGCAGCTACAGACGTTCTAAGTGAGTCAGTTAGAACGTTACTTTTATTTCATTTTTACCTAGGTTCTAAGTGCACACTTAGAACGTCCAGCAATAATTGGCACTTCGTATTTAAGTTGTTTTTCATAGACTCCCTCTGAGTGATGTAACTATAGCGTCATAGGACCACTGTAGATAGGCTGGGAAGCCTGCACCTAGAACGCCCCACATATTTCCTTGAAAAACAATGACAAATCTAGAGGCAGGCTATGGCATGCTCCAATTTCTGATCTTGGGGTTTTGTGGATAGACTCCCTCTGAGTGGTAAGCCTGTCACATCACATCTATAACCCTTGTAGACAAGATGCGCAGCCTAAATTTAAAACGTCCCACATGTTCCTTCAAAAAAACTAGAGGCATGCTGTGGCATGCTCCCATTTGATATTTAGAGGTCCTATGCATGGACTTCCTCTGAGTTGCAAGCCTTTCACATAGCGTCTAGAAGCCGTGTAGATGGGTGGCCAAGCCTACACTTTGAACGTCCCACAGATTTATTTGAACAATCTACCGGCATGTTATGGCATGCATGCTCTCATTTCGTATTTCCAATCTTATGCATAGATTCCCTCTGAGGGTAAGACTTAACAAAAAGCCTCTAGGAACCCTGTCGATAGGATAGGTTGCGAAGCCTGCACTTAAAACGTCCCACAGATATCATCATATATCGTTTTCGATGTTTTTCGTTTAAACATCTAGAGGCATGCTATGGCATGCTCCCATTTCCAAAGTAAAATCAATCATTTCTTCGGGTTGCAAGCCTTTGCGTCTAAGACCCCTTGTAGATAGGTTGGGAAGCCTACACTTAGAACGTCCCACATATCTCTTTGATAAATCCAGAGGCATGGGGTGGCATCCTTCCATTTCTTGTTTTAGGGTCTTATGCATAGACTTCTTCTGGGTTGCAAGGTTTTACATAGCGTCTAGGACCCTTGTAGATGGGTTGCGAAGCCTACACTTGGAACGTCCCAGATATTTCTTTGAGCATGCATGCTCCCATTTTGTATCTCAGTATCCTTTGCATGGCCTTCTTCTGAATGGTAAGCCTTAAATGTAGGGTCTAGGACCCCTGTAGATAGGCTGCGAAAGAGAACACTTAGAACGTCACACAGCTTTCCTTGAAAATCTAGAGGCAGGCTGCGGCATACATGCTCTCATTTCGCATTTTGAGATCTTACACGTAGACTTCCTCTGGGTGGTACGCCTTTCACATTGCATCTAGGACCCTTGAAGATAGCTTGTGAAGCCTATACTAAGAGTGTTTCCAATATCTCCTTTCACAATCTAAAAGCCTGCTGTGGCATGCATGCTCTCATTTCGTATTATCCAATCTTATGCGTCGACTCCCTCTGAATGGTAAGCCTTGTGGGAAAACTGGCGCAAGTCCCGCAAATCCATCATTGAAGAACCCGCGTCCTCATGGGGTCCTGAATAGCAGTCACCACCTAAGTATTTGTGTGGGTGGAAATGGTATCACTTCGGACGTAATTCAACAAATCACACGAAGTTTGACGTTCTAAGTGCAGCACTTAGAACATTTACCAGGACGGTTCGGGACGTTCTAAGTGTGCGATTTGGAATTTTGGAAAAATAAGTAAAATAACGTTCTAACTCATTGACTCATAGTCCATGACTATGACTCGGCCCTTCCATAGCAAACTCTCACTATTTTCGGGCTAAACCCCCCCACTTCAAAGCCAAAAAACAGAGTTCAGAAGTCCTGGACGTCCACTCTGCAGGAGACCGGCGCCGGTGGTGGACATGGCTGCGTGCGCCAGTGGCTGCAAAACTCCGGTTGGTTGAGGATTACAGGGGATTGTACTCACCAATACATGGGGTGATGGGACTCACACATCCTCATTTCATGATCATCAAAGTTTAAAACTGATTGTCTTGTAATATACCCTCCGGTGTCATCAAACGTGGCGGGCCGCTGGAAAATCCCCGTGGCCTAGCTATGGAGGTTTATGCCCATGGAACATCATCAAAGCGAAGTAAATGGTGCATTTCACAGCAAACCACGTTCTACTGACCAACATATTGGGAGTTGTCACAATCCACGAACGGGGAATCCCCTATGATTTGGATGAAGGGACAATTTGCAGGAAACAATTTTGAGTGTAAGAATTATGGTATATATTATGGTTTTCCTGTGATTTTCCGAACAAACCCAAGCCATTGAACGGGGTTGCTCCAGCCCATTTTCGGTAGATTATAGATAGATTATGAACACCAGGTGAAAATGGGTAATTCTGCATCTTTGTCTAGCCATTTTCCCCCCTTGTATTTGGGGTGTTGGGAGCAACCCTGGACAGAATGGTGATCCAAACATTGCGATTTTAGGAACCCAAAGTGGACAAACATGGAAATGAAGAGGATATGTAATCGACAATTTGACCAAAATCTTGGATAGTTGCAACAAAAAATTCAATATCCATGGGAAGAATGATGAGAACCCGGTGGAACTGGGAGGGCTCCCACACAAACCCGAATGGGGAATTCCAAATTCTATGGCATTTTTCTTTTGCACATTGTCTCAACCGTCAGATTTTGGGTCTCAAGGCCCTTTTTATTTTGTCGTATGTGCAGCGGCAGGTACAATGATCGTTCTGCCGGATGAGGCTAGACTCGCCACTCGCCACAAGGCCGGGTTGTTCAGTCCTTGGCTGATGAAAGGTGGCAATTAAATTGAACATGCTGCAGTTATAGATTCTTCCCCCCATCAAAATCGGCATTTCTGTGGGCTTTTCATTGCCAGTTTCAATGACCAGACTGTAGTTCTCTTGTGTTTACAACCTCATCATTTGCGACTCCAAATCATGGTCAACAGCCCACTTGGAAGTTAAATTGTCCTTGCAAAGGGGGCCCTTTTTGTGTGGCCACCCTTTCAAAAACCGGTACCTTGAGGGTCATGGTGGCCATAAAGAGGTGGCTGACCCAGGAATGGATCTGACTTACATCAGCTGTATCCCACTGTCTCCCAGTTGGACATGGTCACATAGTTTGGTATAGATTGATAATGTATATGGGATATATACATACTATTCTGTATGTGTATATATATATATATACATAATTATACATACTAATTACGTACTTATGTATGTATATATATATATACACATACATCTATCAATGAATCTATTTGGCAAACTATACAGGAAACCATGGTTTTGATGCCCAAGAATTAGGGTTTCATTCCAAGATGCTCTCAAACCGATTGGGTTTTTATGTATTCATATCTTTGGATATAAATCATAATGACCTCACTGTAGTGATGGTTAGAGGGGTAAGTATCCCAACATGACCTTATTCCAGGTCCGTGAATAAATATTTTTTATATAATTCATCCATATAATCATATATAATCATACATATATAGATGTATAGATACATGTCTTCATGTCTATGATCTTATGTATATATATATATAGCAATATGATACAACAATATGTACACCTATTGAGATATGTATATGTATATATTTATGTATGTATTCTACAGAATCGTATTATCATACGTTTGTTTTTATTAAACCTCATCCTGGCTCAGAATTACACAAAAATTCCCAGGAAAGACAAATCCCAGTTACTGTACTATCCATTCTGGCAGATGAAGCTCCTCTGACACACCAGGTTTTGCTCTTGTGACCAGCCTGGCAGTTTGTCCCCCTAGGTTTGGAGCTCCTCCGTGGCAGATTTCGCAACCACTTAAATTGATCATGTGGATTCGATGATCCAATATTTTTGGGATATGGTTACAATGATATGTGTTAAGTATAGTTTGTTGTGGTTTGTTATATTATTATTGTATCGTAATAAGGGAATTGTTAGTATATTACTATTCCAAGTGATTTTGCTTTCCCATGTTTAGTCAAATTTTACTTTTCTATTTGTTCAGGGGTTGCCTTTCGATTGAATCAGACTGCATTAGAAACTTGTCTTTTTGGTACTGTATTATTTGGTAAAGACAAACCTGACAAAACACACATAAACAAACATATCTTGGGTCTGGTATGGACCGGTGCACATCGTTTTGGAGTAATTTCAATTCTGCAGGAAGATTCAAGTGCAATACTTTTGGGTGGTGTACTCACCAATTGGGATGATATCCTCCGGTAATCAAACGTGGCTTGCTGGAATTTCCGCCATTTAGTTCGATGATTTTACCAGCGAATTAAAGCTCCCAGGCTAGGCCACGGGGATTTCCCGGCGGGCAATCTTTGATGACTACTGAGTGTTAATGGGTGCCCCAATGACCTGACCCATAGCTGACTCCAAGATGGGATCCCAGTGTTTTTTGCTATTTATATATTTAGGGTACCCATTTGTAATCAAACATAGCAAACTGGGAAATCCCTGAACTAAATGGAGGTTATAGCTGGGAAAATCACGCATAAATAGATGCAACAGAGGTTTCTGCTTTAGGGGGCACATTTGGGGTTGCCAGCAGTGAAATTTCTCTATTGCCGCTTGTTGATTAATTGGTGATCTCTGCTCTTCTAGTGACTTCTAGTGGTAAATTCTGCAGTGTCCAGAAATCCGAGTATTTGTCGCCGATTTCCAATCTATGGCCATCAAACAATGGTGAACATGTTGATCAAATTGATAAGCGTGTGATTTGGGGGTAATGTTCCAATTTGGATAGTTTATGTACAGTAAGCAACCCATTTTTGCTGAAATCCGTGGGTGGTTTATCATTCATTTCATATTCCAAGACCAACCCTGGGTGGAGCTCCTATAGGTTTCTCAGTCAGGGCGCATCGGTGGGCAAGAAGGGGCACCCGCTTGGGTACTCTGGCAGCATACTGAGAGAAGAAATGATGATTTCTTTCCGAAAATAGACTTTCACGAATGACAGGTCAACGGTTTATTGCAACATTAAGATACCGCTGTCTATTTCGGCAAAGAATCCGTCGCATTCCTGGCAAACTCCCACCAGCGACTGCTGCGGGTGAATCAAAACCCAATGGTGCGCCGTAGACTGCAGCAGTTTCACCAGTGACCGTGGCGCAAAAGGGCGACAAAGAAAATGGCTGGCAGTCATTATCCTGCGGCACTTAGAGGACGGTCTCAGTTCCCTTCCTGAGAAAAAACAAGTGAAAGATGATTGTCTCATTGGAGAATTGTCTTTTTGTGGTTACATCTTACTGAGAGTTGTACGAAGTCGGTGATCGTCCTAGTTGGTTAAACGGCCTGGTGCAGTGACCATACTTGTAACTTGGCACATGCTAACCATAGTTGCCCACCATTTTGTTTGATGATAACTGGGCGTTGAAGAAACTTTCACAACCGCAATTAATGGCATGAGTTGGCCGTAAGGTTGGTATAGAGTGTTCACCCTGGCGGCCCTAACTCTTTGGTGATTCAAAGAAGGTGACTCTGAAATCTTTGCGTCATTTCATCTTTGGGCGCCTCCAATTTCTTTTAATCCAAACTATAGATTGAGCTTGGGCCAATCTGTGTTTCCGGTTGTGTCTGTAAACATGGCTGAACAAATTGAGCGGAATTTCATCCTTTTGATTCTGGTAAAGCTGTCAAAGAATTGGGACCCAAGTGTTGGCTGAACGTGGGCGGGCTAATCATTATTTTTCGCATTCACATCACACCGTTTTTTTAAAACCCTCTGGTGTCATCAAACGTGGCAATGGGAAATCGCCTGGTTTAATGGGGGGTTTAATGGTATAAACATCTACAAATGGGGGTTTTAAATGCATATCCCGCATTTTCAGACACACCCGCATCCAGTATTTGTACTCTCTTACTCATTGTTTGCACAGGCTCTACTGAGTAAAGACCGTAGGCGCAAGATGCCTTTAGCCGAGGTGCACTTCTTGTGTCATCCCTTCGGCTTTCTAATCTCCTCTACCGATGCCAACGTTTGTCCCTTGCAGAAAGTGAAGGATCACAGTTCCAGTCAGGTTAGTTGCTCCAAAAGCATCCGATTTATTGAATCTTCTTGCTGCTGGTTTGAAACCGGCAGGACGAAAAGAAGAAGGATAAAGAAAAGCAACTCGGATCAACTTGGTGATCATTGAGAGCCAGTTTCCTGATATTTTCTTGCAAGCTCATCTAGAAGATGGATGATAACATGTGATATATACCCTATTTGGTGAATGAAGATCCGGCGAAGCCAGCCATTTTTTATAATATTTTATAATGTATTAAAACACATATTACTGTGGTCTTGATGCATCCGCATACCCATACGGATAGTTGATCTTTCGACGAGCGATGCAAAGATGTCTCTGTCGGGTGGTGGGGCTTCCCTCTTGATGGTTGATACGTTGATGCCGCACAAATTATCCAAAATGTGAGCCGAATGACCTGTGTCTGCTCATCCACGGTGATGTGCCACTCACTAAGTGGGATGCTATCCAAGTAATTCCTTCCATTCTACGCCCCATAGAAACCATACTAGATACCTTCCAAACAAAACCCTGGTTTTGGCGGTATTCTTGGGGTTGTGCTCGCTTTCTCCAATTTGATGGTTTGTCAGTTTTGGATTGATCTATTGTCCGCGTGAAAATCGGGATAGAAGATGCTCCTCTGTGATACTGCTGCAGACTGACAGAAGACGAGTTTGTAGTCTCACTTCTGTGCAGTGTCTTAAAAGTGCACATTCCTTACCCTTTGCCTTTCCTTTTGAATGAAATCAGCCATTCATTTGAGGATGCAACGTTACATCTACAAACATCCTGTTTATTTTGCGACTTTCACTGTGCTGTAGTTCCAATGCAACCTGCTGACCACCATGCTGTGTTGCCTCGCTCAAGGAAGGAAGATAAAGACAAAGATAGGAAGTGGGGGCACTTGGCGCACAAGGCTTCATGATGTCACAACACCTGGGAACCATTCCAGAACTACGTAGAACTACAGTGAAATTGAAGCGGCTAACCTGTGCTTATAGAGAATCATAGTTACAAATGGGACGAGAAGATGTTTGAAGCCCAGGACACAATTGTAAACCAACTTCTGGTACCACCATGACTCACTTGAAGCATTCGTCGAGCTTCCATAGTCCCAAGGCTTGCAGAGGATGTTCTGATCGATTCTGATCCACATCCACCGCTGTCATCCATTGTCCATACTCTGTATTTCAATGTGCCCAGGCCAGGGCATTGTATGATTTGATGTAAGTTTGCTGCAATCCAATTGCTATACTAAAAAAACATCCAGCCATCCTTTTGGCATGTTTTTTTCAGTAGTAAAACTTGTTAAACAATGTTTTGTGCTCAACAGCTTCACATCTACTCAACTATACTCCAATGACGAGCTGGTCATGGTGCTGGTGGCCCCATCCCTGAGGCGAGACAAAGATCGCGACCGGGACAGCCCGTGGGATCCGTGTTTTTTTTTGCATAGCCTGCGGCTCGATGACTTCGATGATCCGAAGTACTTGGAATGGTAGTCTCGCAGAAATGAGACACCAAAATGAACAGATTCACTACCCTCCGGTAAACTAACAGTTTGCGAACTGGAAAATCACCATTTTTCCATGGGAAAATCAACTATAAATGAGCCATTTTCAATAGCTATGTCAAATTACCAGAGGGTACTAATCAAGGTTTCTGTTTTTTTTTTTTTTGGGGGGGGGGAACAGATTAGCTTCCGACCCTAAAAAATGATGTTTCATGCATGTTTGAAATGGAGGACTCTGATTGGAAACCCTCAAGGTCTGTTGCCTTTCACTGTGCTTGCAAGATAGTAGGTCGACTCATACCACATGATGTGGATTAAGTTGGGTTTTAAGTGTACATGAATTACAAAGCAAAAACAAAAACATTTGTAGACAGGGGTTCCGAAAAGAACCAGGCACATGATACTCCTAGTAGTTTAGCAATAACTTTCATGTAATTTCATCATGATTCAGGATCATAAACCCCACCTGCGCCACAATCAAACCCCAATCCAGTATATATATATATATCTATTTTGAAATGTATTTGTCCACCTGATATAGTTTGCTATCAGCCTTTGTCAATTTAGTTGGGATCACGTCGAGACAACGCTTTGTTGCACCTAACAAGGACCGCGACAAGGACCGCGACAAGGACCGCGACAAGGACCGCGACAAACGCGAGCCTTGGCGCCGTCCTGGGTGAGTCGTTCTTTTGCTGGTTTTGCTGGTATCCAAGATTGGCCATGATCACCATGTCATGGTTTCATGTCATGATTATCCTAAATTAGGGGTTCCCCTCTGGTAAACTAACAGTTGGCGAACTGGACAATCACCATTTTTTAATGGGAAAACCAACTATAAACGGTCCATTTTCGATAGCTATGTTAAATTACCAGAGGGTAAATTATCCTTTATGGGAATCCCGGAACCTGTCATCAATGTATGTCATTTTCAGGACTTTGGACCCAAAAGATTGGCTGACGGATGGGGAAAGAAAGCATTGGCCATTGAAGATGAAACAACAAATATGTGAAGGGAAAATGTCTAAAGTGTAATTTCATCACAAACACACATCCTGCAAACCTGCAAGCTACCTTTTGCAAAATTATTTGATGACATATTGCAAAAATAATCCAGGTTATCTATCTCAAAGATAAGTGGAAGGCTAGGATAGTTCACCGTAGAGTATGCTGCAAACTGATTTAGGATAGATCAATATATACAGACGATTCAAAGTAAGTGCCAATAATAACCAGTATTCGAGAATTCCTCATCCTCAGAAAATTGCTGGCTCACCACCAGTATGATGATGAGCAGAAATACACTGCTTTGTTTTGACCCCGCTTCTGCGGTTCGCCAAAGACATGGATCCCGCGACTAAGATTGAACCGCTCCAACATGGAGGTATAAATGGTGAGAAACACTGAAGTTCAACATGGATCCCCCAAGAAATGGCCAAGAAGATCAAGAAGCCCTCAGCCCCTTCTCTTCCACATCATTCCGAATCCATGTTGATCTGGGATTTCATTTTTGTGAAGTGAAAAGTAGTCTCGGGGCATCTCACGGTTTGTTGAAACCACCATATTTCGCTTGGCATTAGACGCAGAACAGTCGTGCCAAGGATCGGCGAAGGGATCGCGATGCCAGGGGACCTGAGCGAAATGACTTGAGCCAGTTGAGCCAGTTGAGGGACGGTTGATTCATGCCATGATCTTGTTGGGGGTTCAACCACCCGAAATGGGTGGTGTAGGATATCCATAGTAATTCTATGTAATTCTTAGAGATGCATATGGAAGCATTCTGAGATGATTCTAAGGATCAATAATCATTATCTAATTGGGAAATACTACCGTTATTTTGCAAACGATTGAAGCCTGAACTAATTACTCATGGATATTAACAATGATGATGATGCTGCTGATGATGATGATGATGATGGTTAGTATGATACCGTATTATATATGATACCCATTGTCAATCTTACCAGAAATGGATTGTGATATGTATATATAATTCTACATAATATGTATATATATAATTATATATATATACATACATAAATAAGCCTCCCCCAAATCGGCGGCCTACTGTTGGGTTTATCACATGGAGTGAAAATACCTACAGCTTGGCCATGCAGATATTGATCGTCTGGGTTACTTCGCAGACCTTTCGAATCCCATCCCCCTAGGATAACATACAACAGTATGGCTTCCAAACAAGATCAAAGCCAACATTAAACCAGGGGTGTTCGGGGTATTCAATATTTCAGGGAGGGGATTACTTTGCTTTGGGCTCAGTTGCGGTTTGGAAGTGTAATTGCAAAAAGATCGTTGGAGGTTTTGTTGGAACGGCAAACCCACGCTGCCTTTCACCTTTGGCAGTCTCAGGCTAGTCGATCGGCTAGCAACAACAAGAGAAAAAAGGACCCGGTCATTGGTCATTGTGGAGTGCATCTCAAACACGGGGCAAGACTTGGGTACTTCGAGTTCAACATGTAGGAATTGGGGACCACACCAAGACAATGTATATACCACTAGGTGAGATGCTTGTCAAAGTGTCCAAGTTCAAAGCGCTGATTAGGACCTAAGTGACTAAAACATACTCCAAGTTCCTGAGTTCCAAAGTTGTGTCAGTGTTTTCGTGTCTTTTCGTCACTGGGAAGCCCAAATTTTGCGGAGTGAACCCATGGCCCATGGACTCTGGGTTGCCTCAGGCACCAGGTAGGAAGTACCACGACAGATAGGGACAGCAAATCACTGGCAGTCAACCATCAGATGCTGTATAAAATAGTCAACCAATAGTCAACCATTTCTTTTTAAATCCACGTCTTTGGGATGACTACAAAGTTAATTGCATTTTTTTAAATAAGGAGCTGCAGAAGCGGACCGTTTTGAATGGTAAAGCTGCGTGGCAGTCTCCTTGAAGAAGGTGTACTGACCAGGGGGTACTGGTACTGATAGATAGTATCGATACATCATATTCTATCATGCTTTTCTATGTTTTTCTGATTGGAAGCAGCTCACACTACTTTCCCCGGGACTGCAATTATGAGGGCTATGTCCCAACTGAAGTGGCAAGGCTTGTCATATTTGTACGCCTCAGAATGATTCATATTCTGATTGATGGTTTTGAACATTTTTTCATTGTCAACCAAAACATTAAGGATGATGATGATGATGATGATGATGATGATGATGATGCTGATGATGCTGATGATGATTATGATGATGATGATGATGATGATGATGATGATGATGATGATGATGATCATGATGATCCTAAATGACGAGCGGGTTCTTTCAGACTTGAAACCACCAAGTAGTATAGCATTGACCCAAACAAATGGGACCGTTGTTTCCACGTTTTCTTCTGTGACACGTCTGATTTCAGGATCGGAAAAAGGAGAAGGAGCGCAGCCGAAGCCTGGGGGCCCCAGTTGGATGCTGGGATGGATCCGTTGGTGAAAAACTCGCAGCCAAAACCGGCCGAACTGATGATCATAGTGTGGGGGGGAACACCCTGAAAATGAGTTTTTATCCATGTTGAATAGTCTATGAAAGTGGGAAATCATAGTTATAATCATTTGGCCGAATCCTATGGGGGGGCTTCCTGACACTCCAATGTTTTTACCAGATATTTGCCGACCATTGGGGGCACAAAACATGATGCAGATGTTACCCATACAGTACCATTTTTTTTTTTGTGGCAATGGAAACTCCCCCATTTATAGATGATTATCTCAGCTATAACCTCCATTTAGTTCGGGGATTTTCCAGCTAGCCACGTTTGACTCCAGAGGGTATATCTGCTTGAATATTCCCATTATATCCCTTGTTATATATATACATTACATATGATATATCCATTCAGTACTAATGATTAAGTGTTGTCTATGGGATCAATATTTTCCCATGTTTTTCCCCACGTTTTCCGAACGTTTTTTCCATGTTGTTTCATTTTTTTTCCCATGTTTTTCCTTCCCAGCGATCGTCTCCCTGCGTCCGATTTGCCGAGGTCGAACTTCCAGTCCCAAAGCCCGGAAGGATCGAATGGATCGGATTCGCTTGGGACGCAACTGACACCATCCAAGAGAAATGCTCTGTGTATGGATATATAATAGGATGATAATGGGATTATAATGGATTCCATTATATCATGGATATAGAACGGTATATAACCAACAATATGGGGATATAAACAACAAATATTGGGGTTTCCATAAATCGGGGATCCCCCATAGCTGGATGTTTTATTTCATGGAACATCCATCTATAAATGGTGAGAAATGGGGGTAGCACTATTTTAGGAAACCTCCATATTTTGTGCAATGTGGCAAACCCAATTTCATAACCATCCCCAAAATCACCATATTTTTGGGATTCAAACCATCCCCAAATTGATAGGTTTATGGCATTGGGTTCACCTCATTATATCATATACTTATATATAATTGTATATGTATGTATATATATATATACAGTATATACAGAAACAATGGTACAGCCAATCATTTTTTGGGCATGAGAATTGTAAATGGTGGTAATCCCTTTCGGCCCGATACCAAATATGAAGCTGGGATTGTTGGTGGTAAGCCCATACCGAATGTAGATCTAGCCGTGGGTAGGGATCATGCCAACAACAAAAACGGATCCTTCACGGGGAGACCTTGTCTGTTAGGCCCCATGCCTATTAGGCAAAGACTATGTAATTAAAATTGTCAGCAGTTTACATGATCCAAATGGGACAACTTGCATGCAAGAGGCCTGCACTTGCCTGGCCATGGCTGCACAATTGGATGAGATTGGATGGCTTGATACCAAGCATCACAAGAAAACAACATCTATTCAATGAAATGCCTCCGCCAGAAATGGGGAGGGGATTCTAACTCCCCATGACTATGCGAGTTGACCTAGGTAAGTTGTACATCCAGTTTAAAAGATCATTGCATATTTGCAGGTGGTCATATGGGTAGACAGAATATATCAGAATATCACCATTTCATACCATTTCCAGTTTTGACATTTCCATAGTTTCAATGTTTTATCTACTCCAGGATGACTATGGACTTCATATCAATGTATATATATGGAGGTTTCCTAAAATAGGGGTACCCCCAAATCATCCATTTCTAGATAGGATTTTCCATTATAAACCATCCATTTTTGGGTATCCCCATTTTAGGAAACCCCCATATATATATATACACACCACATGTTGGGGAGATTGAAACCTCCAGTGCCATCCGAAACAGCGATTCGCCAGGAGAGCAAGTTGGCGGAGCCGCCGGTCCGGGATCCAATGCATAGCCATGGAAAATGGCTAATTTTGGATGATTTTCCCAGCTAGAAACCTCCATTTATAGGGGATTTTCCATGGCTATGTTAAATAACCAGAGGGTATATATATATATATAGTGAATATATAATGAATATAATTATTAGGAATATTATGGTTTCTTAAAATGCGGGATCCCCAACCATGGGTGTTTAAATACTAGGTCATGGTCTAGTGACTTGGATGATTTGGGGTAGGAAACCTCTGTCAGATATGTGTAATCTACAATATGTACCCTCTAGATATTTAATGTAGCGAACTGGAAAATCACCAT
The DNA here is from genome assembly GCA_003297045.1 of Symbiodinium sp. clade C Y103. Classification (NCBI taxonomy): domain Eukaryota; class Dinophyceae; order Suessiales; family Symbiodiniaceae; genus Cladocopium; species Cladocopium sp. clade C. Next base: position 255,019 of record BGPT01000003.1, read on the forward strand.
TTAAAAAACGGTAAATCATCAGGTTTATCGTCTATAAGCTGGCAATTTTCTGGTGCTACTTGTAGGTTCATTAAGCACATGTATGTAAGATGTAATGCATGCAATGATATATAAATATAGTATAACCAACTGTGGATACGTTGGGATAAAATGGAAATAAATGGGAAGGTAATCGTACTGAACATGTTGGGTTACGGTATTGAAACCGCAATATGTGGGCGGGTTGGAAGCTGTAAGATGAATTAGGCTAGAAACAGGATTTGGACATTGAGCAACACACACATCGGGGTTTAGCCAAGGATAAGACCAAGGATGGTCAGGGAATAGGGCCAACAAAAATTGGGTTGTGACGACTATAGCCTATGATGCCTGTGTCTTGAAATGAAACTGTGGTTGGGCGGATACTTCTTTTTTATTGCAGTTGCATTCTTCTTAGCAAGCTGTTGTTGTTGGCGCATCTTGAATCTGTGAACACCCTGGCCTGCTGGTTGGTTCTATTCCCATTTTGCTTTGTCCAAGTCGAACTGAACATTGTTGGTGGCTTGCCCGATGTGCTTTCCAGAATTCAGACCTGCACCATCCTGCACCCGCATTTTTACGACATTTCTGGGTTTGGTCCCTCCAAATCTGACAATGCTGGGGCAGCCTTTCTCACCTCCAAAGAGTTGGATGGTTTAATCCCATTTTGGTCCCCAATGTTTTGTTACTTGAATGCACACTTCCTGGAGGTTGACCTTTTGTGTCATGTTGTTGCATCCTCAAGGGGTTTTGGCACGTTTTGTCGCCATTTTTGTACGTGTTAGTTTTTTTTTTTTTTTCGAATTTCAGTTGATTCAATCCACTGCGGACATTGGTTCAACCCCAATTTCTATGGGTCAATCCTTATAACTATTGTGGATTTCATCATGATTTAATCGTGATTTTATTCTGTTTTTCCACATATCTTCAATGATTTCTATGTATTTTCTCCCCAATTTCCCCTGGTGGAACCTTCCTTTCCTCCAAGGCTGTTTGTTGGAGGCTATTTCAACAATTTTTCTATGGTTATAAGCTGGTTATTCCCACCTTTCGAACTGATTCTACATGATTTGATCATGATTTTCCTTGGATTTGTTCACGTTTTTCTATTCTTCCAAACCTAAATCCACCAGTTCTTGGGAATCTACTGGGAATATTTTACATTACATTCTTTAATGGTCCACTGGGTCGCAAATCCAAGTAATTTGATCACTATTTTACCACATTTCGCCCATGTAGATTGTGATCAACCCATACAAATGTAGATTTGTTGGCAGTTGTGGGCTATTCAATGTGGTGCCCCCTAGTTATAAGTTGGTTTACCATCCCATTAACTAGTTCGATATATCTACTATTACATCTAAAATAAACTATATAGTCATTCGAGTTCTCTTCACCAACTTCGCTATCACCAGCTATAATTCGCCTATGAAATCCCCATTTCTCCGGGTGAACTTCCCATCCGACCCAAGGACTGGCTCCCGCGCTCCCCGGAACCCGACCGACCGAAACCGGTGGAGGCGCCGCGCGCGCCTGGAGCTGAGATTTCAGCAACAGAGATGGGAATTGAAACAGGAACTTCACCAAGAAAACAGGTTTCTTTAGGGATAAAGTGCTGGAGATAATTATTTTAATCTATTTTAATAAGAACCATATGGATTTTTTAAGTGGATTTAAAAGGGTTTAAAGTGCTGATTTCATTGAGGGTAGCACTGAGGCCCAAGTCGAATCCTGCACCCATTCCGGGAGAGGTGTGGCTTGCTGGGTGTCAGATTCTGGTTCGCCTTGGTATGTTGAATACGCAACCCCATCAATGTCTGTTTCGCATATGTACATATAGATTTCCTAAGATTGGGGCACCCCGAAATAATCCAAAATTAGACCATTTACTGTAAGTAATGAAACCTAGTTTAAATATAGTTTTGGGGATCACCCATTTTGAGAAACCTCCATATGTAATATATATATATATAGACGCGCAAAGCCCGGGCAAATGCAATGTGGTTGGTTCCTATCCCCATTCAACTTAGTAAACTTACATTCAATGGGCTCTAAATTGGGAAGATGAAGAAGGCTCTCAATTCCCGCCCACATTAAACTTTACATTTCATTGGGAAGATGAAGAATGTAAATTTCAACCCGCCGTTGAACTTTACATATCTTTACATTTAAGTGGGAAGATAAAGAAGAATCTAAATTTCCACCCCCACTAAACTTTACATTGAATTGGAAAGATGAAGAATCTAGATTCTCACCCGTCAGAGTCTACATTCAATTGCCGCTCTGGGCAAAGCCCAGGCATGTGCCTTATGTATATATTTGTATATATATACCATATTATATACTGTATCCAATCCTCACATAGAATAGATCGTAAACATACACATATCCATATATATATATATATATGAGCGCTCCTATATATATATATATATACATACATAAATATGCATATGTAGATATGCACGTACATACATTGATACGCGTGCATAAAATCCAAAAAAGACTGCTGTTTTGGCGGGTTTGACACAATCCATTCAAAACAGAGGTCATTTTGGTTCCGGTATGTATGCATATTCAAAACGATCTGCTGTACACGGTGCATAATCTTCGCACATGTGTTGTTCCTGTATGAACTACCCTCCTGTAAAGGTTTGCATCGATCTGGAAAACCCACCATTTGTAGATTCTTTTCCCAAAGGAAACCATGGGTTTTCCACATCCTTTTGTATGTTTACTGTGGGGTAGCTATCAACGGGTCAAAGTCCTGGTCGTTACAAATTTGTGGTATCATTGATTGTTGACGTTGACGTCGAATCACCATTGAATCAGCATTGAAACATGAAATTCTAATGATCTTGAATTATCAAATGATTAAGGACCACAATCTGAATCATTAGCAACGCCTCAGAATTAAATGCTCGAATCATGAAACTACTGAATTGGCAAATCATTAATGCTTGATTTTTCATGCAATCATCATCGAGCCATCAAATTATCAGATCATTGTTGAAGTTCAATTCATAATTTTCCAGATTGTCAAGTCATAAAAAGAATCCAAAACTCATCATTCGCTTTGAAAATCATCTATTCATAATCAAATCATCAAATTATCATCACATGATCAATTCATCCACAGTTCATCAGCAAATCTCACTGTATGTGTCTGAAAATGGGGTACATCAAAATCCAATGGCTTATCATTGTAGAAATTGGCCGGGGCCACATCGATCACTAAAAAGTAGGTGAGCCACCACCATGAAAGGCTTGAGAATCAGGGCAAAGATAAACAGAGGTATAGATTGGAAGTGGTTTCAATTGGCTTATACATATATATATATATATTTATTTGCTTCTCAAAGAACATCTCATGTTTCGGAATATGTCAAAACATCTCAGACCGAGAAACACGCGGGATAACTCAGACTCCGCGAATGGGAGGAACAAGGATTGTTGAGATACTGTACACAATCTCAAAACATCTGAACATATCTAAACAAATCTCAAATCCAACAGTTTCGTTTCAAATGTTCCCAACAAACTTATTCTTGAACATAACATTCAGATAATCATCACGTCAAAGCTATCAAATAATTGAAATAGATTCACACATTTCATGTAAAGTCAAACAAAATCAATTAAAGTCAATCAACATCAATTCAACCCACTGGAAGTCAACATGTTGGCATGACTTTGTATTTCTTGGATTTTGTTGGCAGAATTTGATTTTGATGGCCCCAGCCTCTTGGTCTGATATTCAGCTCTGGTGGATTGGACCCATTGAGCATGAGAGAAGTGCCAGAACGTTGTGCTGTCGAATTGGGCTTGTTCTATAGGATGAATTTGGAAAAATGGAGGAACATGCAAGAAAATGGAGTTGAACCATGCAATTCTAAGGCAAACATGAGACATGGAGAAAAGATGCGAAAACAAATACAAAACAGACCAGGGACCAACTGGACGAATATAAGTTTGAACAACACTTGCAAAAGCCTCGGTAAAATGTTCAAAAATGCGAACAACATGCCAACAAATTGCACCGGCAAGAGACCCCAAACAGTGTGGGGGGTAGGAAGTCAAGCCACCAGATACAGGCAACAGTAGCTATGGAACATTACCAGACCACGTTAGACATTATCGCAACTGCAGCAGCAGGAACTTGTTTTGGCACAAGAAGCAACCCTATGTCTACTCATCAGGACCTCATACCAGAACCTCATACCAGGACATCCAAGACAACTTCAAAGATCGTCAAAGAAGGACCTTCTATATAGAGGAGCTGAGAAGATCTTCATACAGGAACTTCCTAAGGGCATCCCAGAAAAACTCCAGCTCCCATGCACCAGTGCAGAGCATCTTCAAGATCTTAACGCAAGGACCTCTTGAGGAGGATTTGAACAGGATCTCCACAAGATCTTCTCACAAAGAGCTCTACCGGATCATGCAAGGACACCTAGAGGATGTCACAGGACCCCTTCAAGATTTTTCACAAGGACCTGTACAAGATCATGCTAAAGCCTCTGCCAGCATTTGACTAGGATCTCCACAAGATTTTCTCACCAGGACCTGTATTAGATCATGCACTGCAAGGACCTCTCAGAGCATTTCACCAGGATCTCGACAAGATCTTCTCACAAGGAATTGTAAAAGACCTTGACCAAGACCTTCATGCCAGGACCCCTAGGAGAATCCCACTAGATCGTCATAAAAGGACCTGCCGCTGCTGGAGAGGATCTTACAAGATCTTGATGCATACAAGAGCTTTGATACTCTAATACATGGCATCTGCAAGATCTTCATGCAAGGACCTCTTGGAGAGGACTTCACCAGGATCTTCACAGGATCTACGGAATGTTAAGGACCCATGCAGGATCATGCAAGGACCTCTAAGAGAGGATTCATCAGGATCTCCACAAGATCTTCTCATAAGGACCTGTGCAAGATCATGCAAGGACCTCATAGAGGATGTCAGCAGGATCTTCACAAGATTTTCTCATCAGGAGCTGTACAAGATCATGCAAGGACCTCTTACAGGATGCCACCGTCACAACATCTTCGAAGAATACAAGACCGTGGTCAAGATCTTCATATAATTCGGACCTCCAAGACTGCACCATGAAACTCATGGAAATTCGTCAGAGAAGGACCTTGCAGAGAACTCAAAGGATATCCTGCCAGGGTCTCAAAGAATCAGCTGAATTGAGCACTGCGCCACAACTAGAGCGATCCGACAGGCACAAAGTGCCAAGAGGGTTGCGCGAGCGATATCAAAATTCGCGCCGCGCCACATCGAGAGCGATCCGACACGCACAAAGTGCCGAGAGGGTTGTGCGAGCACATGTTAGATTTTCACACAAGACTGCACGCACCAAAAAATGAACATTGAAAATGTCAAAAGCGCCGTTTGACCTAGGTCTCAGACATTTCTGTCGAGTTCTACAAAGTACTGCGCCCCCCACGAAACATGAGCCAAATCATTGTCATGTCAAGAAACGATAGTTTCACAAAACAAGGCTTTCGACCCTTTCAGAACATCGTCCAAGTTCACCAGATATTGCCTCAAATTGACTTCCAAAAGCACCTCTCATTTTGACCCGTTTTAGCAACCTGCCGAAAGGCATGCCACGCTGATGAAAAAGTGTCCGATGTCCCGTACCTGGCACGCAGAACGATGTTTAAAAGGAGCAAGGCGCGCTAGTAAAACCAGACCTTCGGAAAGAAGTAAAACGCGACAACCGTTTTGTGCGAGCGGACGCAGTCGAAACGCACATGGACATCTCAGAGGAAGTTGTGTGTGGGAGAATTTACAGCAAAAAAGCTGGAGGCCAGAGAGCGTACCCTGATCTATTGACACCTACCCTAAAGACCTTTCAGAGTGGACAGACTGTTTGGGGAAAAACAGCAGCAGAAATATTCAAAATAAATCAAATCAGACCAGGGAGCAGGACAAACATGATTTTTGGAAGAAAGTGCAAGAAACATTTGTAAAATAATGTAAAATGCAAAACATGCAGGACATTCCACAATTGGACGCTGTGAGTTCGCACCTGCGTTCTTCTTGCATTTTCGATTTCAATTTGTCTAGCATTTTTCAACAAAAGCATGCTGCATCGCACATGTTTTGCACACCAATTTTGCTCAGCGTCAAAAACAGACTCCAACTTGCACTGGCTGTCAAATCTTGGACGATTAGGAGCGCATGAGTTGCCCCAAACATAGTGTCTGAATTCGAAATTTAATGAGGGGGCGCAACTTCGAAATTGACCGCGGCAAACAATATGCTCAGTCTTTTTTGGGTACGGCAGGCTTCTTTCTGGCTCTGTGTGGTCATCATGTCCGGATAAAGCGATGGACAGTAGGGGGCAGCTGGGACTAAAAGCCAAGAAACGGTCTTTGGAATTTTTATTCGAGATTGGCCAGCCGAGCTTTCCATACACTGATGTTCCCGACTAAATACATGGACAGGGATGCAATCATCTCAGGGATCTTCAGGGGAAGTGTGAAGCCCCATCTTGGGGACGCTATGAACTGGACATCTAAGCAATGCAAAGCACGTGTTAAATTAAATTGTCTCAAGAATTTGAAGGCTTCAGATCCCAACGCAATCACGCAATCACTTCAACTGCACCCCCTAGATTCGTATAAGTTTTGAGGAACCCCATATTCCCCGAGTCAGGGCCGACCAGCAGCACCGTTGCAGCAGCAACTTGGCAGCGGATCGAGGTGAAGTATGGGGGAATGATAGATGGGTCCTCGACTTTAATGGTAGTCACCATAGGATAGTCGGCGGTTTAATGCGGAGGCAGAGGTTTTGAAAGTTATGAAACTTTACATAGTGGCAGTACTTATAGCATGCTTTTACATAATGTGTTCGTAACATGTTTGTAAATTTCTTGGCTCTTGACCTTGGTGTTATGTAAGTTATAGGCGATCAGGTTGCCTACCAGGTAGTGCTCGGCCCGCGCCGGGGCGGAAGTTTCGCAAAAAGAGCACTGTAGGAAGAAGATGGCCTCTGGGAAATTTGAGATGCAGAAGCAACGAAGTGTTGAAGTTGTGAGGTCCATCAACCAATGAGCAAGTGTGGTTGAGATGCCAATGACATGACATGAAAGAATCCACGCACACCTGATTGAATGAATCAATGAACCAATGAGTCGATGAATCGAAAACAATGAATCAGTGAATCAATGAAGCAACGAATCAGTCAATCAATGAAGCAGGTGATTCATCAAGAATAAAAACGTCAACGAATCAGGAATCAATATCAGTGAATCAGTGAACCAACAAATCAAGCAAGCAATGAACTAATGAATCCACGAATCAATGAATCAATCGTCAGAACATATGTCAGATAGAATGTCAGCAAGAATGCCAGATAGAATGCCAGCAAGAGTGACAGATAGAATGTCAGCAAGAGTGACAAACAGAATGTCAGGAAGAATGACAAACAGAATGCCAGCAAGAATGATAGATAAATGTCAGAATATATGTCAGATAGAACGTCAGTTGGTGGGGATCACTCGAAGAAAATATTTTTATGTTACAGACTGAATGGCTTTGGGTTATTTCCAACATATGTAGATAGATATATATATATATAAATGCCGACATTTTTCTCGGGACATATATTATCAAATATAAAGACATAGATATACAATACATAAATATATAATAAAGACTTCGCATGGCTTTTGTATACTATATACCTCATTAATAGCTGGGGTGCACATCCGTTTGGCGCCTCAGGCCTGCTAAAGCCGCAGGCGACGTGCCCGATTGGCTGCAGGACCTCTTCGCCGGGAGACCCGGGGAAATGTGGGGCTAGTAACGCGCAGCAAATGGTGCAAAGCAAAATCATGGGAAATCATGGTGGAAAACCAATGGTTTTTCTCAGGAAATGATCTGCAAATGAAAAATATGTTTTCCATATTCATGCTAGTTTACTCGAAGGTGAGGTCGGTTTAGCTCAGTTTTAGTAAATTTAGTTTCCCCAAGCAAACATGGGGATATAAACCAAGAGAATTGGTATGTTGAACAAACATGACATGGAGTTGTTGGTTGTGGTATTGGATTTTTTTTGGGCACGCAAAAGTATGCATTCTGTTCAAGACTTGAATACTGTGCGGGACTTGTTGGCTTGAAGTTTTGGCCCCCACTCAAATGATGGAGACGTCATCCAAACAAAACATACCTCGAGTGCGGATAGCACGAACCAGTCAATTTGGAGTATACAGCGATACCGTTTGTTTTTTTTAAAGTACCGCCAAAATCCCACTGTTTAAAATTTCATCTTGCCATTAGAATCGCCATAAACTGGTGGCATATCTCATTTCAGACACACCAAAACATACATCGTTCATAACGTATGCATCGTGTGCTATGATATTCCATTATATATTCATTGGTTAGTGTTGGTTGCATATATTCCGTTTCGGGACCTTTGGCAGTGTTTTTGCCCCACTATTTTCTAACCAATCTTTGACTGGTAAGAATGGCGGGCATCTGGAACGTGCCAACAAGAGCCGAGGGGTCCCGGTAAGTTCCTGTAAGCGGACTTAAATGTAGCACATGCATAGATATAGTCATCTAGCCATAGAAATATTTCAATCATGTTGATATGTACGTTTGTAAATACATATCCATCGATCAATATACCTATTTTCCTATCGTTTTATTTTTCTATAAACCTATTATCTATCTATATGTATGTAATGTATGTAATGCATGTAATGTATGTAATGTATGTGATGTATGTAATGTATGTAATGTATGCATGCATGCATGCATGGATGGGTTTATTTATGTACTGTATTTATTTCTGTGTGAACGTACGTATGTTAATTTAGTTTAATTTAGTTTAACTTAATTTAATTGAATATAATGTAATGTAATGTAATGTAATGTAATGTAGTGTAGTGTAATGTATGTATGTAATGCATGTAATGTATGTAATGTATGTAATGTATTTATTAATGTATGCATGCATGCATGGATGGGTTTATTTATGTATGTACTGTATTTATGTGTGTATGTATGTATGTATGTAATGTAATTTAATTTCATGTAATGTAATGTAATGTAATGTAATGTAATGTATGTGAGTATGTATCTATGTATGTATGTACGTACGTACGTACGTACGTAGGTATGTTTGTTTGTTTGTTTGTTTGCTTGTTTGTTTGTTTGTTTGTTTGTTTGTTTGTTTGCAATGTACATAATGTTTGCAATGTACATAATGTATGCAATGTATGTAATGTATGTAATGTATGTAATGTATGTAATGTATTCAATGTATTCAATGTATGTAATGTATGTAATGTATGTAATGTATGTAATGTATGTAATGTATGTAATGTAATGTAATGTAATGGAGTGGAGTGGAATGGAGTGGAATGTAATGTAATGTAAGTAAGTAAGTATGTATGTATGTATGTATGTAATGTATGTATGTATGTATGCATGCATGCATGCATGCATGTATGTATGTATGTGTATGTATGTATGTATGTGTATGTATGTATGTATGTGTATGTATGTATGTATGTTTATGTATGTATGTATGTATGTATGTATGTATGTATGTATGTATGTATGTGTGTATTGTGCATGTATGTATGTATTGTGCATGTATGTATGTATGTATGTATGTATGTATGTATGTATGTATGTATGTATGTATGTATATATCTGGATGTGGGTTTGAATAATCATAGGTTTCCGCATCCAACTCTATCAAAGATGGAACTTGGTTTGCCTGGAATCAACATGTCCAGAAATTGTTTTCACCGAACACATGGTTGATTTTGAGGGAACATTTCACCACAAAGAAACCCGTGGGTTTTTGCATGTTTTGGCCTTTTTGGGTAGGAAATGTATTGATTCTAATATATTCCAATTCGGATGGGTCAGTACCTACGGAACCATCATCCCACCATCAGAACTGATCAGAACTGGGTCGTGAATATCCATTTGCCAGTGGTTTGACAAATAAACAATTGAATCGCCATTTATGATTGATATTTCTATTACGCAAATTTGATTGTGCACTTGCATGGGATTTGAAATCGAAATCTGTCAAAAACTCTCACCCAACCCACAAGACTGCCAGAGTGGAGGTTTCTGAAAGGGAATGAAACGGCCACAACAAATTACAGATTTTTCTAAAAACAAATGACAACAAAACAAATCAGTATCCACCTGGGGATGCATACTGCCCAACTAAGAATTGTTCCTCTTGCAGGGTATCCAAGATCCATCCTGCTGAGGGTGGCTCGAATACGGGCAACGTTGCTGGTCCCCTCCTGTGTGACAGCCCAGGGGTTATCCCCACTACGATGGTGTGCCGCTGCAAACCATCCAAAAATGACATGAAATAAAGTAGACCCCAAGTTTCAAAGGTTGATAATGCTCACCCAAATGTTCATCTTTGTTTCACGCTTACTGTATTGGATTTAGTACATTCAATGCCAGGTGGTACATCCATTCGGCAGGACAAATTCCCTCGGATTTACCAATTGAGGGGTAAAACGACATATAATGTGGGTCTAAAGCAATAGTAAACCATGTAGTAAACCTCCCATTTGATTGGGGATGGGTTTATTATTGTTTTACCCGCATTATTATCTATGAATCTACATAAGATCCCATGTTTTCCTAGATCTCCCATGGGTATTGTATGGTATTGTGTTTTTTTCATTCCATGGGTTCTGATATTTACCAACCATCCCATTGGCTTGACTATAGAACTGGATTTGTAGTGTATCTGGTAATGACTGAAAGTTGCTATGGAAGACCACCATGTTTAATCGGTAAACCAGCAATTAAATGGGCCATGGCTGATAACAGTTGTTTTCAATCCCAAAAGCAGAGGAAGATGATTCCAACAACACTCAACAGAAACGCAAAGGGGGCCCTGGTATGCCCTGGGTTCAAGTGCAAAAGACACCTGATAGTTTTGTCTACGACACCATCTTAAAACTTTCTTTTATCCCCTCATCTTTTTTCCCCCTGCCTGTTTTTGTGCCTTGCAGGTTCATGTGCTAAGCTCACACCTAGTTTGAACATGCACGCTCGCTCGCAGCACCACAGGATTGAGTAGTCTGCTCAGAGCAGAAGTAGCTGAGAGAAGAGAGTAGTCACGATGGAATTTTACATAGGGACCAATCGGGAACCCATCATTTTATCCCCTCCTCAATGGGGGTGTAAGTTGAGTTTTTTGGACAGCCATGGCTCAAACATATTGACCTGCCTTGCCCTCTAAAAGTCGATGATTGGACACGTAAACTGACTTGAACAGGTTGAACTGGTACGTCCCCAGGTACACATGGGGACGGGTCACACACAAAAAACACACACCTATTGTTACCATATTTGGGGGAACAGACATCCACAAACCAAATAGTTTAGGGTTCCAACATCGTACCAGGGTTTTGATCCGTAATCTCAGTTCCCGGTTGTGATGAAAGCTCTCCCAGGCGTCCCAGAGTGCCTCATAGAGAGGTGCCAGCCTTGGGCCAGTGATGCGATGTGGATGTTTTTGGCCAGGGTTTAACCCTGGAATACTCGGAGAGTTATATACCTAGGATTCTAGGATGTATGTATAGATATGTATAACTATATAAGAAAATAAAACCATTAGTATTTTGGAGATGATGAAATTTGACAGAACGTGGCCTGATGGGAAAGTTATTTTGGCTCCAAAGCCCTTCAAAGATGCTGGTATTTGCAGTGATGCATGATTCCGACGGACATTCTGGGAATTAACATGAATTAACCACCAAATGGGGAGATTGATGGATATTGATGATTACGCGTGGATATAGATGACCATTGTTGTTATTATTTATGCTTATTGATGGATCTTGACTGATATTGATGGTTCTTGATGATATTGATTGATATCGATTGATATTGATTGATATTGATTGATATTGATTGATATTGATTGATATTGGTTGATATTGATTGATATTGATTGATATTGATGGATATTGATGGATATTGATGGATATTGACGGATATTTATGGATATTGATGGATATTGATTGATATTTATGGATATTGACGGATATTGATGGATATTGATGGATATTGATGGATATTGATGGATGTTAATGGATATTGTTAATGTAATATCAAATGCCCCCAAAGCGAAAGTTTGCTTTGGTATATTGGATCTATTCATGAATTGGGGGCCCTAGACTTGGATGTACTGAATCAATGAGATGAGCATACCAACATACAACCATTTACTGGTTATCAACCAGCAATACCAAATCATTTCACAGAGTCCTGATGACAAACATGCTTTTAGTTCCCCTTCAGACACTCTCTCAGCCGACAAAACTGCAAACTCAGAGGCAGAGTCGTGCCTGAACATATATTTGACAAAGGCTCAGGCTCATACTCTTCATCCCAAACTTGGTTTAGCAATGGTACCGATAAAGACACAAGCAATTCAATGGTTTAGTACCAAAAAATGTAAATGTCCCTTAGATATGTTGCTTCAGTTCTTCTGTAGATCTGACCAAATCTATGATTCCATTGGTCCCCTGTAAGGTCATGGTGCCACAGCAATGCGTGGCACGGCTTATTGGGAAAGGTGGCGAGGTGCACTGGAGAAGGGAAGTGTGGCGAAAGTGTTTGGACTTTACCAAGACACTCAAAGTACCCATACCCTCTGGATCCCTCTGGTAAACTAACATAACTATGGGAAATCATCATTTTGAATGGGAAGATCCACTATAAATGGCAATTTTCAACAGCTACGTTTAATTACCAGAGGGTAAGACTTGGTGAAAGTACCCTTCACTTGTTGGGTATCAATTTTGGGGGAGACATGGAGTATGCAGTGTCGTTTGGTACCCCAGCCCTGATTCGAGTAGCAATTCGGGATTTCCAGGGACGGGCTGGCGGTCGAACTGTTGACTACAGAATATTTCACAGACCTGTACTGCTTGGGGGCCTGTTAATGCCTTAAAAAAGGACAAGGTCAAACTGAATCTGATAATGTAGCTACTGTATTAATTGCTACTTAATCTGTGTATTGTCTGAGATGTTTCATGATTTTGCTCTGTGATTGTGCTATTTTTCAGCAACATGTTAATGATGTTTTCCGATCAAATGGCCGAGCAGAGGGTTGGGACGAGCATTTTTAAGCGCATGTCTCATCCAAAAACTACCCAAATATATATGATCTATAGATGAATTTTAGATGACTATCAATGATTATCAATCGCGTTTGTGTATGATTATATAGCATGATATACTTGTAGCTCTGGAACCAAAATGCAGGCCGAAACACGAACTTACAGGGTAATTTGTTCTACACATGACTGGTTAGTGGTTTCAGTCATGTGTGTATGCTCAACGGCAAAGATGGGACATTGATGAATGATGGTCCCTAACGACGAGCATATTTTTCAGGCTCAATCACTAAGCAGATGAAGTTATCTGAAGTTGTTCAAGGTAGTTGGCCGCCACTTTGGCCGATGAAGTGCCCAGCCCTTGTTGCAGCCACGCAGCAACAGCAGGTGATTATGGGCATTTGCAACACCACAGGTGCGCGGCAAAGTGCAGGGCGGCAAGAGGTAACCAGAGTGCTGCAGAGATCCAGTGATGGATTGGACGGGGATATGGCTATGGATCAATGAGAATCAATAGCTAGAAAATGCCAGAAGTACCATTTTTAGGAGGATGACATCCATAAATCCCAGCCATTTTGAGGTCAGGGGTACAGGGTGAACTGAACCATACCCTTGACTTGTTGGACGACTTGCAGGCCTCAAAATCGAAACGCGGTACCCGAGTTACCCATGTTACATCATGTTACATCCACAACCTACAAATCAATACAATTTTGATGGTTAGTAGGGGTTACTATCACAAAAAGTCTCGTTTCAGATTAGATTGGTGAATTATTTGATGTATCCAGACATCATTGATTTTGATGGTCTTTGTCCATTTCATGAGCTGGAAGCTTATGTTTTGAGAGGTCAAATTGTTGTGTGTTGGACACACTGAGCCATACTGAGCCTGTCAGGTGCAGATGTGAAAATCCGACAAGAGACCAAGGTGCCTCACCTTGGGTCAGGGAGGATTCACCCGGATCACTCCAGGGATGGCTGGCGATATCTGAAGATAATTCGTTTTTCCTGGTGATGTTTGAGTAGAATACACTCCAGGAACGCTCACTTTTGATAGGACTTGCCACCTGAAAAATCCAGGAAGTCCTGATAACTTCTCCCCGTATTGTCCAGTTTTGATGCATGTTGACGCAAATGCCAGGAGCTTGGATATAGCCTTGCCATCATCACGGGGCATCCGGCGCGGGGGCTCAGTCCTGCTCAGTCCTACAGGGTGAAGTTTCTGATAATGATCCCCTTGACCTAGAGGTAAATCAGGTTATATCCGCTTAGTAAACCCTAGTAATGTTGGTAAAACAATAATAAACCATCCCCCAAAATCACCATAAATGGGTGGTATATACCATTCCCAAATGGGTGGTTTATTATTGTTTTACCCACATTACCCTAGTTATTGGAGTTATTTCTACCAACTTGGCTACTGGACCGTGGCCCCAACCTGTATGGCTGTTGACTCAGAGTATTTTGAACAGCTGGTCCTTAGGATGCCATGGATGCTGCTGAGAGATTGGTGAGGTGCGGAGACGTGCGCTTGAGACACCCTGGGAGTCCTGGGATGCAGCGGTAAAAGTTTGTCTGAAAAATGGGGGTATCTGCACAGTATCCCCCCATTTAATGGTACCTGAAATAGCACGAATTATTGAAGAAGATGTGAATCATGATTGCCCACTGGATTTAAAGGTACGGGTACCCATAGAATCCCATAGATACATATAGATACCCTATTTTCAAACAAAACCCATACAATTGCAAGAGTGGGGCCCGGCTGTCCGAGCAACTACCCTTTCAGAAAGTAGGGGCCTTGGCGACCAGATGACTGGTTCCAATTTTCTGGAATGTATGTAATTTCATGTCAGGAAAGGCACATGATTTCACGATCCTACGGTCCTCATCGGCATTTTTCAGAGTTGACCAAGGAGCTGTTTGATCAAGGAGGAAGGAAAAACAGAAATTGAAAAGACAATCCATATGTTTGGGATAAAAGCTTCAAACTATCCTCTGGTTATTTATATAACATAGCCATGGAAAATGGCTAATTTGGGATGATTTTTCCATAACAACCTCCATTTATAGGGGATGTTCCATGGCTATGTTAGTCATAACCAGAGGGTAAGCTTTCTTGCAGTTGTTTCCCCTGCAGCAAACCCAGTGACGACTTCAATGATCCACTGTGTATGTGAACTTGCGATGTGATTTGTTGATGAACCTGCTGGGTTTGTCCAACACTATGGTAACCTTGATTAATCATTTTTTTCTTCAACAACAAGAACAGTGGGTATACCAAAGTTTCAGACACACCAGAACTATCCACACATATAATCTTGTTCATTCATGTGCATTCATTAGTGTTCATAATACAGTACACATATATAGACATAGTCCATGAATTTTCCATAAGAATTACCATTACATTTTGTTGACTATTTGGTTGTGGTATATATATATATAAATCCAATCCCATACATGGAGTTTCATCATGTATGTACATATACATACACATATCTCATATCGAAATATACTGGAGTTTCCTTGCATATCTCCCAGCGTTTGAGCGATGCACCACCGCCACTTTTGCTTCGCAAGGCAAAAGCTGGGTCTCTCTGGCACGGGCTTCGCTTCAAAGGAGCCGTCACCTTTTTCCCCGATCAGAAAAAGGTTGGTTCTGTGGGGCATCGTTGGATATCAATGGATGTTATAGTCACTAGCTGTTAATAGATGTGAATAGATGTTATGGGATTCAAATTTTAACCACCAAATGGGGATATTCAGAAATACTGATGAATATTATCGTTCACGTAGTAGAAACCATTGTTTTAGAATTGGATCTATTCATGAATTTGAGGCCTAAAACTGGAGGTATATAACATGATTGGGGGATGGGATTCGACAAAGATGTTGTCCAAACTGGGCAACTGAGGAGATTTGGGTTAGATTTTGGGTATTATTCCTGTCTGGAGTAGCATGGAAATGTGTGTTTTTAAGTTTTAAGCTAGATCTATGTCTCCAATTGGTTAAAGAGCCTGCATTACTTTCAGAGACCATTTCCTGTCAAAAGCAGAGGGGTTCCTTGGTTGGGCAGGGCAGGGGATCAGAAGTTTTTATTGGTAAACCTCCATTGTTCATTTGGGTTTGTCTGATGGGGTACAACCCAAATTTGATGGCTGATCATCTTTTCCCCCATTAAAAGGCGCTTTTTGGGGGTATGCTTAGCATTTTCAGACACCCATTTGCTTTCAGTCCAAGCTTCTGCATAGTTTGTCAACGTCTCATGCCGGACCAAACCCCAAGAACCATATTGAGGGAATGACCAGCTTGTTGGCAAAACAAATCAGTGCGGAACTATCAAATAGAGTATCATGGATGGTTGACATTGGCGAGAATCTCGATATTTTACCAGCCAATCGCATTTCCAATTTTACGAGTCACATCCCTATTTTTTGGTGGCTTAGTCCCAGACTTTAAATGGTGAACCCTAAAGTTTGATATCAAAAATACTATGTTGAAGGTAAGGTAGCAGGTTGAAACCAATTTTTGGATGGTCACTCCTCATGTTGTTTGATACACCAAAATACTCATCCTTTTCCCTTAGATTGAATACCCCCTGGAAACCCGGGTTTAGTATTACATAGTATTACATGGCAATTCTTTCGTAGGATTCGGGGATGATTTTGCTGGTTTTTCCAGGAGCTCACCGTGCAGTCGGAACATGTGCCGACCATTATGGGAGCGAAGGCAGATGCCACGAAATCGGAAATGACCGAGGTTTTGACCGATGAACACTGGAAGCAACACACCTGGGAATATATCAACAAAACTTGAGAATATATGTTGATATTATGTATATACATATATATATATATACATATTCATCCTGTAGATAGAACATGGAATTGTCAAAGATATTCCCAGGTTGGTGAGGATTTTTGGAAAATTCATGTAGATATGATCGAATCCCACCTCCACTGAAGCAACTGACGGATATACAAACTGTACGGCCCCCTGCTTTTTGACCGATTTGATCTATTTGCATGTGCCGAATCACCATGCAGCCCAAATGTCTCCAAATATCTCCCTGTCGGTACTATGTTTGAGTCTTGGTTCTCCATTGCCAGCTTGTGATTCAATCTGACCATAGAATCTTCGCCGGTTGGGTCCATGATTTACTTTCTTTGAGCATGGCAAGTATCCGTTGCCAGTGATGTCACATTGCCAAAAGTGAGTAGCTGGGATCTCTAAATCTATAGTACAAACAAAACTGTTTTTCCCTAAAGTTTGTAAGTCCTTGTTGGGAACTGCTCAATAATGCTTGTGGGAACTGTCAGTGCTTGCACATTGTTGCTGGTGAAGCGTAGAACAAGCACAACAGATAAATGAATTATATATACACATAGATATGCATGAACGTGTATAAATATACATTCATGAGTATGTATAAGTACGCATCTATATCTTTCATGTATACATAACATAGATGTGTGCAATCTATATCTACAGTCCCCAGTCCCCAGCTCTACCGGGAACATTTCAGGGCACCAACTTGGCACGGATCCGACAACAAGCTGGCAATCTGGCGGTGCGGGCGCCCAGAAAGCGGGGACCACCCTCCGGGGTGGACTCGCTGGTGGAAGTGGAACATCCCCATTTTGTTTTCAGCAACGAACGTGTCAAGAGTGCATGGAACATGTTTGTTCGGTTTTAAAATTCTAGAATATAGATGTTTGACATTGTTTGACTAGATTCAGCAATAAAGGATGGAGTTGTCCAATGATTGACATGAGGAGTGTTGTATGCAGTTGATGCTGCTCAAACTACACGTCCCATGTAGGAGGAGTAGCCATTTTTTCCCAATAAACATGTTGGGGTTGATGTCTTTCAAAGCTATTGAGATTTTATTTCCAGGGTCTGGCAAGAATTGGCTGGCCATCAAAGCCATAATCCCATCGTATTTTTTTTGGGTAATTACGTGGGCATGTGCGTAAATGCGCCTTGTGATGGAGATATAATATATGATGTGATGTAGTGATGTGAGATGATATGCAAATACATTTGCCTGATGCCCTGTTTGACCATGTCCATTGTTTCCCTTCTAGTATAGATGGGTTGCAAAGTGTGGAAAATAGATAGTCTTTGCAACAAGGCAGTCAATCTCCAAATGACAATCGACCGAGAAATGCTTTGGTTGGATCATGCCGGAACGTAGAATCCAGAATAGACGTGCGCTTACTTTTGCAACTCCTTAAAAATATCAGAAATTACAATAGGATTGTATGATCATACGTATAATTTGTATGTTATGATTCTATATATTATAGCCACAATAAGCTATATGAATTATATAAGACACATTTAAACCATATGTTTTGGTTGAATTCTAGCGACCTCAGCACAAAAATCAGCGTAGCTTGCTATGGAAAATCACCATCTTCAAGGAGGTAAGTTATCGAACCAAATGGGTCATTTTTTAATGGCTACAGGATCTTGAATTGCTAGAGGGTAGGTTTTGTGGATGATTCCCCGGATTGCAACCACAAAGTGGGGCCCCGAAACGATTTCTTAGTTGGTTGAGAAATCTCCAATTTCATCATGATTTATGATACACTGTAGTTTTCATAGGGTTTAAATCCCATTGGGTTGTAAACGATTGGTTATATTCTGTTATATTATGTTATATTATGTTATATTCATGATTACTCTCCCGAAAGCTAAAGTTTTTCAAACATGATAAAAAACATATAAAGGCGGGTTCCATGGTAAGGCCAAATATGTTAAAATATCTGAGTGGAATATCTGCAGAACAGGTGCCATGTGGAGTGTATGATCCATGATTCACCATAGATGATCCCATTAGATCCCAATAAATCCAATTAAATCCCATGAATTCTATGGTAAATGGTCATATGGTTATTATATCAACGGGATTATACCAATGGGCTGATCTAAATATGATATCACAATTATAATTAATTGAACCATAAATCCCATCCGCTATGGTTATTATATAGGCTTGATACATCTTGATACACCCTCAACATGCCTCATTGCAGCCCCACCGCTCTGCCGAGATCGAGCTGAGAACTCCGGATCTGCCCGGCCAGCCGTTGGGGTCGCCCTGGAAAATCGGCCGTCGTTCCACTGAAGCACAGTGAACAAAATAGTGGTTTAGTAGTGGTGAATAGTGACTAAATGTGGTTTATATATTGTTGATATATGGGTCAATATCTGGTTAATAATTTAATAGTGGTTAATATACTGTAGTCTTTTTTCAGTGGTTAATGTTTGGTTTGTACATGTGACATATGCTCCATGGTACTGGAATATGTACCTACATTTGTGCCATTATTGGGGTAAATGCATGGAGCATATGGGTATGTTACATGGTTCCTTCACAGAATACGTTTCTTCAATAGATTCGTGCTGGAAAACCGCTTGGCTTGTGGTTAAGTGCCTCCTTCGCGCCCTTGTTGCGACTTGCAAGCCAAGATTTAAGATCTTCATGACTTTTTGGTGGATTGTGTGTTTAGAATTTCCTCAGGATTTGAACTTCTCCAATGATGTTTGTGAGATTTCAATGCACTTATGTCGATCCATTTCCTTGTGCTCCAATGGAAGTTGGGGGGTCCACATCCTCATGCGGCCCGTGGTCTGCCATCCGAAAAGGAGAATCTTCAATCCCCAGACTCGGTCCCTTGCGGTGCAGATTTCCAAGGCATACGGCCATTTTGGGCCCTGGCAGCCAGGAGATTCGATCCAAGAGTCGATCCAAGAGTCGCCCTGGCAGGTCCTCATCTTTTTGACTAGACTATATTGTAGTGATAGAAATGTACAAACATACAGTAATAACCAACAATAGAGATTATGGAGAATGATCAGATAGTAATGTATGATAACAAAATGGCAATAATAGATAGTAATAGTGTTCGTAGGGGAAACTAACATAACAGGAGAATGTAACAATTTTAATGAACACATCCTCTTTTTTTGTTAAGACATCCTTTTTCGTTGCAGGGAGACCAAGGGGCCCAAGATGCCGCAGGAGCAGCTCATGGTCGCGGAGCAGTTGATTATGGCCACGCTCGCAGAGGCCTGAGACTTGCAGGGCTCCGAAAAATTCTAGCAGTAAAGAGATATATATATAATTATATTATATAGTTATATATATAATTATGTATATATAATTATATTATATAGTTATATATATATATATTTATGTATATATAATTATATTATATAGTTATATATATATTTATGTATATATAATTATATTATATAGTTATATATATATATATATTTATGTATATATAATTATATTATATATAATTATATATATATATATTTGATGACATTTAATGTTTAGTGGACGTCTTAAGTTGCAGATGAAGCCGACAGGTATAGTTTCCCCAGTGCGACCAGGATTTACCAGGCGAACTTGGTACCGAGACACCCAGGGCCGATACGCAGGTATCCTTTGTTCCGGCACCTAAATTCATAGTGTTTGTCCAAAGTGGACACGTAGTGGTTTTAGGTTTGAGACATCGACCATGACCTTTCAACGTGTCAAATTCGAGACTATATTCCCTTCAACTTGATTGAGTCAGGAAAATCATCTCACTCTTATGTCAACTTGAAGTTCACTTCATGAACAATGTAAGCATGGATGCTATATGGCCATTCCGTTGATCCCCAACTGGTTGGGACCAGGCGGCAGTGGCAAACGCCATCACAAATCGATAAGGCGCGGGGTTGGACGCCTCGATGAATTGCGAAAAACCTGGAGGTTCCTGAAATGGGGGGTACCCCAAAACCATGGATTCAACACAAAAATTGTCGATCTTTGGATGATTTGGGGTAGTCGCATTTTAGGAACCTCCATATACACTTCAAGATTGAAGAGACCCAAAGCACATCAAAATACCAGAGGAGATCTGGCATTTGGAGCTGCTAACTCTTTTTTGAGCATGAACAAATACAGGAAACAACACAGTGTAACTACAAAGCTTGGATGGGTGGGTTGGTAGGTCGATGTTCAGCCGTTCTTCTGTCGGAATATTCCATACTTTCATAACCTACATTGTTTGCAGTTTGTCTAATTTTGTCTAAGATTAGCCCCATCATTGTTGGGTACCCTAGGGTAGACTAACATAGATGTGGAACATGGCCCATTGATGGATGCATTACTAAAATGGTGATTTGCCAGATCTATGTTCGTTTGCCCCAGGGTATATTGTATCATCATGTTTGTGAACCGCCCATTGTTGGTTACTTTATAATATTTGCTCAATATCTAGGATCTACCCTGATTGTTAGTACATGTTGGTACATTGCAGCCAGGGCTAGACCTTTCATGAGTATTGTTTGCCTTCTTCAGTGGATTTGTTGGGCCACTTTATCCGTTTTACCCTCATACTCGTATGTGGGAGTGCATTTCTGTATGAGTGCCATAAATCGATTGCATAATAGTATGATTTCCTATGATTTGCTACATATTCTGTAAGCATCCATCCATCGATTGCCCTGGGCCATGTGTGGTCAGGCCAGTGACCAACGCCGCGAGGAGGGGGAGAGGTGAACTTTCCATGCCAAGCAAAGCAGGCCTTAAAAGAAATGTAGAAATATCAGCTTAAAATGTTGGGGAATCCTTTTTAAACTGCAGATCTGAGCTGTGTGAAGTTGGATTTTTGATGATAGTTGTTGATTCCAACTGCAGTCAAGCTATCTTGAGCTGGATTTTGTTGAAGACCCATAGAGAATGCATATTGTTTTGGCTGGGTTTATAGTGCCATTGTGGTGGTAGCCCATACTCTGACCGCGCTCCTCTCCCAGCGGCCACTCCTCGCGGTGAGTCTGACGCGAGTCGAGACCTCGACTACCGCGGACGAGTTCGGTACCCGCCGACCCGGTCGTGCCCTATGCTGCGAAAAAGGTGATCCTGGGGCTGGGGTCAGTATGACGGGATCATGTTTGGGAGGATGAGTATTAACAGTAATCATCCATGAAAACTCTTTTTGATGTGCAAACCCACAACCTGAGGGATGTTTTGATAAAAATCAACGATTTTCATTGTGGAATCAGGGCATTCCAGGGTGGTTTGGCCACCGGTGAAACCTCGGAGCTGCGGTTCCTATGGCAGCCTTTTCTTCAGATACCGTAATGATACCAGCTCGACCAGGTACCATGGGTAGCCCTATATACAATTTGGAGGCGAACCAGAGTCCCAAGTTGGTGTGTCTGTCACCATCTTCAATTCCAGCCATTTTGAGTGATGCAAATGGAAGGATACATCAATCGAAGCATGAGCTATTACGGCTTTCTTTGGCCAGATCCTGCCGACAGTCATCCGCCACCAGATATGTGAACTGCTCTTGTACTGGATTCTAAGCACAGGTAATGATACATATATGTATATAATGCTATATATAATTATATACATTATATGATATAAGTTACATGAATATATAATGTGACATATCTCCAGTAAAACCTGGGGTGCATCGGAAGTGCTCTTCAGCCACCTACGATCCACATGGCGATGGAGATGGCCCTGGACGTGCCCATGCTGGAAGACAAGGTGCCAGGGTGAACTGACGCATAGCCATTTTTGACATAGGGTAACATAGCAGTGGAAAGCCTAGTTGATGGTTCATCCCTTGGATATGGGTCATGTGATTGCTAGAAAACCAAACCACTTCCAAGGTCCCGGATTAGCCAGGCATGCAATATCTGGCTATCCACATTGAACATAATACCCCTGAGAGTCACCTAGCCACATGGGTGAATCTATATTTATATACACTCAGTATATTAATATATATATATATATACATACACTGTATATATATATATATATATACACTGTATATACAAATATAATCATATACATATATATACTGTATACATATATATATATATATATGTATATGCACACTATATATATATATATACAACATATGCTTGTTTACATGCAAAGAAAAACAACAAGATACATGTCAAACATACATGGGTTTGGGTCAACATTTTCTGCTCCAACATTGGATGGTTCAACGCTCAGCTTGAGGACCCACCAGAAGATCATGAAGATCCACAGGAGACGGGTGGAGCTTGGTGTGGAGAATGTGGGGATGCAGCCCACAGTGCTTGGCTAGACATGATTAATTAGTAGTGGTTATTCTATGTTATTTTGTTTCTAATATATTCGGGTACATCGAGGTTTCCTGAAATGGGGGGTACCCCCAAATCAACTTTACTAAGGTTTTCCAACAGACAACCATCCAGCTATTGGGGTACCCCAATTGATGGACCCCCCTTGGCTGTCCCCAAGGAGATCCTGTTGGCCGCGGCCGAGTCGGGCAGTATGGAGCTGGCCCGTCGGGTCTTGCGCCAAGGTGCGGATCACATCCGTGACGTGGAGGTGACCCCCCCTATGGCTGGGGAAGATTCCCCCAACAAAAGCGTGGTGGTTGGTAGTTACCCTCCGGTAATCAAACGTGCCAATTGGAAATCCCCTTATAATCAAGGTTTTAATGGGACAATCATCTATAAATGGTGGATTTTCTATTGCCATGGTTGATTACCGGAGGGTATGCCTCAACAAACACTTATATAATTAGTTGGGATCTACGTTGCGACATTCCCATGATACAATATGATACAATCATTTCAAGAATGGATCCCAACTTATCTAATTAATTACTGTATATATAATACCATATACATATCATGTTTCATCCTATTTGGGAGGAGGAAGCCAGTTGATTAGGTCACCTGATGCCTTCCTGAGTGTCAACCCTACCGGCAGACTTTTGATTGGAACATATTTTCAGTATTCAACAGTTCTTTCAGAATCTAATTTGTATTTGTTATAGTTTTCTTTGTTTTCTTAGACTATTACCATATGCCCTCAGACAGACAAGTTTACAGTGGTTATACTACTCACTTCTCTGGGCTTCGCAAGTGTGGGTTGCATTTGGGTGCCCCAGAAATGGTGGGATAGTTGTGTACTGAGTCTACTGGAAAAAGACATGAAAAGACCATCCTTTTTGAAATCTATAGGAGTTCCCAGCATTGTTTGCATCTCTCCCCGCACTCTATTGATTGGATCATTATTCTGTCTCTCCCTCTCTCTCTCTCTTTGTCAATAGGACATCCCATTAGATTCCATCTTTGGGAACCCGCTGCGCACTCCGAATGCCACGGAAAACAATAATATCCGAGACTCGAATCCTCTTTTTTCCAGCCTTACAGCCTTGTTTGTCATTTCGAGAACTGGACAGTTTAGACTTGTCCTACTGAACATATCTGAACATGACAACCACCCAAATCTCCAAACATCTGAAGTTAATAGATGTTCCCAGTGCTTGTTCTTCGAATTTCACACATTGTGTACCACAATTTCACTTTTTTTGACTGAAACTCGTTTTCACATGCTTTAACCCAATTCTTCAAAATGTGTCACGACTTTCCTCTGTTTTCATCATGCTTTTTCCATTTTTCATCCATTGTTCCTCAACTATAGATGCAATAGTTCATCAACTGGTTTCATACGATTCTAGTCATTCGATGGAAAAAAACATTGTTCTGTCATCAACCTATACTAATTAGAGTCATTAATCAATATCGTCCCCGTCCATCGTTAGTTCTCCACTCCCCCAACTTCAGGGCACCAACCCCCAGCAGCATCCAACCCCCAGCAGCATGGCTCAACACCAGGCGCCTGCCCCAACGGTGGCAGGAGCGCCAAGGCGGGTCTCTGCCGCCGGCCCTTGTGCTTGGCCGTGGAAAAGGGACACACACAGCTGGCGCCTGGGTGAAGGGCTGGGAGTTGGGGTTTCACCATCAGGAGTGAGGGTTTAGCCATGAAAAACTGGGGGTAGGATGATAGCTTGGGATGCTACCATGATTTAAAGATGAAACATGATGAATGGGGATTTGACCACATTTAACCAGAAAATCATGGACTTGGGATCAAATTTCTGATATGTGTTTGCGTGTGCATGTGTGTATATATATAGCGAACAGTAAACAGCGGCATATTGGGCTATAATCGGATGCAATGGGATGCAATGGGATATAATGGGACATAATATGATATAATGGGATATACAGCCAATTATGTGATATTTGTTGTTAGGCTGTGTCAGAAATTGGGTATACCCCCCAGTTGTGGCAATCTTAATGGGGAATATCATGATGTCCCCCTTGGATTTAGGGGTACTCTATATTCAAAACCATTTTGCTAGATCGATTTCATTAGGTTGACATTTCAATTCATTCTTGATTATAATATAATTTTCTGCTTTTTTTCACTTTTTACATTGGTTTTGGTTCGTAAACCATGCTTATTGTTTTGGTTGGTGAACAACAGTATTCTTTGCAGGCTTCTTTTCTTCAACAAAACTGGAGGCTTCCTTTCATTTTTTGGCCAACCCATCGAGTTTGTTTCACATGTTGTTTCTTTTCTCAAGCCAAGATTCTGGAGGGGTTCATGACCAGACCAGACATGTTGTTTTTCATTCTTCGAAAGCTGAAGAGAAGGAGTTGATGTGAGTTGATCAAGCAGGACATGGTGATTAAATAGGTGCGTCAAATTACTCTGTTTTACTCTCTGCTTTTACTCCCAAAACTGCGTTCTATCGGATTTTTGGCAGTTGCTCGTTCTGGGGCCTGGCATCACTGAGATGATGGCTGAAGTTATAGCTCCTAATATGTGTTGTGCCGTGGTGAAAAGATGGATTATATATATATATATATATCCGTACTGGGGGGATGGTCATCAATGTATTTTCATAGGAATTTACAATGACTCATTCATACACCCATTGTAAGGATTCCCAATATGGGATGGATGACCACAGATCATATAGCATCCTTTGGCCAGGGGACATATGTTGATAACCAGTACTTTCTGGATTGCAACCCGTACGTGGGACACCTTATGACATCTTCTTAGCCATACATCTTCATACCAGTGAAATACACAACGGGTGTTGATGAAGTGTAAGACGAAGTAAGATGAATTAATACTGGTACCCCAGTACACCTCACTTAGATCGAGTTCAAGTATTCCTAGCTCCTCCATTCCGAGAATTGGATGACAGGACAATTGAATCCGGACAGCCCTAGAGTTACTGCAGTCTTTGAACGGTGTACACCACCGTATGTCAAAAAATCAAAACATCATGGTTGAAAGTTCCGGTCCTCTACCCAGTTGGATGGTTGAAGGTCCCTGAAGCTTCCTGTCAGCAAAATTTTTCGATCAAACAAACCTAGCCTAACTGCATCAGGACACTCCCCACCTGAGGTCTGGTGTTTGGTAGATGCCGGCGCGGACAAAGACCTACCAGACACCATCGAACAGCAGAGCCCGCTGATCCTGGCGGCGCGCTTTGAACACCCGCAGCTGCTGCGCTTTCTGTGGCGCGGCGTAGAATCATCAGAATCGCATGGGACGATACGTACAAGAAATGTGGTATATACAGCAAATTGGCTTTCGGGCTTCTGATATGTTTTGAATGTGAATCTATGTGCATCTATGTGCATCTATGCGAATGTATCACTGGCACCTATCGTACGGCAATGGCATGGAATGTCGAGGTTGATTTATTGCACTGGCTGCCCTCAGAAAGTGATAATTTGCCATACAAATTGAACACCAGGAAGATTTTATTAATCCTTGGTTGACATATGTTTTCCCATTCCTGCTAGCAAGTTGACGAACAGTTGCTCCAAAGTGATCCATGTGAATTTTGGATATTTAAGGCTTGGGACCACCAAACAGAAGAGTATTACAGCATAGATGTTCCAATGGACTAAGGTGACTAAGGCACAACAGGTCTGGGCAAACCATGGGTTGAAGGAAACAACGTTGCCCTAGTCCAATCTGGGACTGATCATGACCATTTTCCCTGGATTCCAATAATCTTCCTGGAAACAACTGACAGTGGGAAGATTTCCCAAGGTTCCAAGAGGCCACAGATTTCAACAAATTTGCTCGGGGTGTCCAGATTTCCGCTATGCATCATGATCTTGATGGGGATGCAATATACATGACATATGTAATCATGATTAATCATGTATGTAACGTATGTATATATATACATATTGCCTTCATCATATACATATTGTGCATATAGTAATTATTGCTGTATCTGTATTTTTACTCAGCAAGTCCCAAATTGGGTTTTCGCTTGCTTTTTTGGGATGCACCGCAACTGGAAGCTTTGGCTCGGGTGTCATGAGTTTTCATCATGTACAAGGTTCAGCAACTTCAAGACACGTCATCAAAATATGGACAGATAAGTGAAAAAACAGAACATAACCCTAAAGCCACTAATATATAATTATGATTTAAATGATATCTAGATATTATTATCATTATTGAAACAAATGCATGAGATGACTTCACCCAAGAGCCACCCAGGATGAATTCCCATGGCTACACCATCTCCCCCAGAAGCTGATCCAGCCATGGAAATCCGCAAAGATCATCATGACAAGGCAGCATACCCTCTGGTAAACTAACATAGCTATGGAAAATCCACTATTTCTATGGCAATTTTCAATAGCTATGTTAGTCTACCAGAGGGTAGACTAAAACAACCAGACACTGAGACCATCTCCAAAACTGAATCATGTGCGGGCTACATGATCTGTGAAGCGGTCCGTACATCATTGAACCCGGAACAAAAAGCGAATGGGCCGATGGAGTCAAAGCCACAAAGTCGCCGCGCCTGCGGCCGGAGCTTGTCCGCGGCAAGGCTGGGCGCTATGCCACCCAGTAACATACCACTTGCTTTGAAGCCAGAATGGATAGATATTTCTGGATATTCATGGCATATAGGCATACTGTGGATGGAAGAAATCCTGCACCAGTTGAGTTGATGATAGGTGGTTTAGCCCATCATTTATAGGGGTTCAACCATCTAAGGTGGTGCAG
This sequence comes from Symbiodinium sp. clade C Y103, assembly GCA_003297045.1. NCBI lineage: Eukaryota > Dinophyceae > Suessiales > Symbiodiniaceae > Cladocopium > Cladocopium sp. clade C. The sequence continues at coordinate 283,111 of BGPT01000003.1, forward strand.
GGTTTCTTCCACGAACAGTATCACCTGCAATTGATGAAGGTGAACAGGACAATGGGACAATTGATGATCATTGGAACCACCGCGTTTTTAATGGTGGTGTTGCCAGAATTAGTTACTTGCAGTTGGATTTTTTTTGTGGTATACCCCAACACATCCCACTTATCTTGCTAGAAATGAAGATATTTGCTGAGATGTACCCACCAGCAATAAAATCTATTTGCAGGATATCTAAGATAGGCCCATGTAGACAGGATAACCCCACTTTGGAGACTCATGAATGAAAGATTGCGGATTTCTTTGGATTTCTACAGGACTGGAATATCACCAATCATACACACTAGTTCGTAGCTGATCAATAATTTCGATTACCCAAGGACGAACCAATACAAACTAGTCATGATTCGTGGATTGGTTGGGGTCATGGCTGGTCATGGCTGAACTCCACAGTAGTGATACCACGACAACTCCAAAACCGTCCTCAAAAAAGAGCCTGGAGAAAGCTGGCGAAAGTATGTTCTTGAAATAGTTCTGATTTTGATTTCTGGTTGATGACCGTTCAAAAACTGACAATTCTTCACACAACTGCACAAGTCCAATTTCTTCCTTGAACTCTAGGTTCATTCCTCCCGATTCGTAATTGGTGAGCAATCATGATGATCCACAATGGAAACTGAAGTAAGAATGGAATAACCACATGAGTTTAGTGACTCACGCGGCAACAGCAAACAACCAGGTTTGATTCCCAGAGGGTATCCACTTACGATTCCAAAAAATCATCCACTTCGCCGTGCCGTCGCCACGCCTAGGGAATCAGAAAGCGCCCAGACGCCACGGCGACCAGATCCTTCCCGGCTACTGGGTACAGTGCTTGAGCAGCGGTCACCAAGGATGGCTGAGAACACGGGCTGGCCGTTTCCCGGGGAAAACTGCCAGGGGGGTCCGGAGATTCTTTGGGGATTCCCCGAAATCCCTGAATTTGAAGGGCATTTTCTGGACATACCATACCCATCCATACCCATTCTTGGGATGGTCGAATTCGTCCACATGGTTAGTGCTACTGGGTTCCAACCCATTCAAATTCATGGAAATCCATCAGGTTAGAAGGGTAACCATATTCCAGAGGTTGACACCAAGATTACTTGGTTTATCTGGGATTGAACCCCTTTGGCTGGTTGGTTTACCCTCCAGTAAACGAGCTTAGCTATGGAAAATGAATGAAAATGACCCATTATAGATGATTTGCCTATTGAACATCTGAAAGCATGGTGATTTCCAGAGCAAAGTGTTAGTTTGCTGAAGGGCACACGGACGTGGCTTGGCCAACATGTTGCGTTTCCGTGGACAGGGAATCGTCACGAATCGTCCAATCCTGTACAGGAGAAGTGGAGTTTTTGCCCAGTTCTGGTGAGGAGGTCCTGGTTCAGTTTGGCCATGCGGATGACTTGAAACTTGAGCGGAGCTGGCTGGATGGATAAATTTAATGGGTAGCTAGTAGCATTAGTCGCCAATGGGGGTTCTAAACCAGGAGAATATTGGGGATTGGACATCAAGCATAGGGCTAAAGCCAACTATAGTCATGTAGAGTTTGGTACAACGTCACAACGTATTTTTTGCTTTTAAGTCGGGACATATAGTACTGGCACCAATCTGAAATGTCATTTTTTTGCAGGGTATCTGAGATTCGCGGTGGGACGTGAAAGTTGGTGAACGGCTCAGGAAGTTTTAGGAGTTTGATCTGTTTTACGTCCTAATGCTCTATGGGGCATGCTTGAAAACGGTTCAACACTGCAGGTAACCCGAAGGAAGTGGTTATCCTGAGCTGGTAAATAATGTACAGAACGGAAAAGTCTCAAAGATGGATGTGAAACCCTGGGGCATTGGCTAGGCTGGTCGGATTGATGGTCAAGATTTTGGAACTCATAAACTCACAGATTTAGGATAGTCAGCTTTAGCAGTAGGGTACCCCATTGATAGGATACGTTCTCAAATCGATCATTGCCGATACCCTTGAACGATCTAAGTCAGACTTACTGTACCCTACTCCCAGTGCCTTACACGATATTACTTTACATCCCCAAGCAGGACCATACATTAGTTAATATACTAGGCCTTGAATATCTATAAGTCCAAAAAAACAATATTTTCAAGAGGATCAATTTCATAGCCTTAAACAGCAACGGTTTGAATATCTTTTATAGATATCTTAAACACTCAGAAACTCTCCAGACTCCAGCGCTCAGGAGTTCACTTGCTTGGATTTCCAGAAGTGATCTTCGCGTCACCGATTCCAGCCACAGCAGATCCCTTGAACGAGCAGAGGCTTTGCTTCAACCAATCTGCTGCAGCGATCCCCTTCACATCCCCGAATCTTCATGGCCTATGTTTATCTGGCCCAAAAGTATATATACTATGAAGATCTATGAACTCCGACTTGAAAGATGAACTGCTGACCTTGGAAGCAACTGTTTTTCTATTGAACCTGCGGGAAAATCCACTTCGATGTTGGAGAAGTAGCTAGTTGTGGTTAGATTTTTAAATAAATACATCCTAATTACATCCTAGCTTTTTGAGGGGTGAATCAACCCAGGTACTAACTTTGACCACTAGCCAATTCAGACGACACCCAACATTTGTGATCCCTAGATATGGAACACCAGTCCTTCTAGATTTGATTTTCCATTACCCCCATCATATTTCCCTGTTGATGGTGAACCCCCAACTGTCAGTGTATATCATTTTGGTATATCTTCGAGTTGAAGAATTTCCATTATCCAGGTATTGTAATCCCAATGTAATCCCCTATTGTTGATGGTTAAACCATGTTGATCATCCCCTATTTTTTATGGCCATATTACTATATTCCATCGCATTTTCCATGGATGTGTCCACCATTTTTCCCCATTTTCCCCACGGGTTTTGGGTTTTCGCCGCGTCCCACATCACTGCATCAGGACGTGCGCGGCTACCGCGAAACCTTGCTGGCCATCAAGCTGCGTGCGGCCGGGCACGGGCCACAGGAGATCGCCCAGCGCTTGTTTCGGAGCGAAGCATGGGTGGCTGGGCGGCTTCAGTTTCCGGGGGGAAAACTTGGGTTTGGATCCGGAAAAACCTGGGATTTTATGAATGTGGTACGGGTAATTCCAATCCAATGAACCAGATACACCGAGCATTTCGTGATGCGAAGAAAAATTGGTTTCATAATGGATATATCATGATATATCTAGTAATAAGTATAGGCTAGCGATTGAATTTATGGTGGATATATCGAACTAGTTGGGGTTAGATATGGGGTTGGATGCAGAAAAAGTTACCTAAGTTGGGTGTGATTATTGAGAACAGTCTCCTCATGAAATTAACATTGGTTAAACAAATCTGGTTTAACCTGGGGAAATGGAACCTTTTAACCAGTCCGACATGAATGATGAGAAAAAGGGGATTTCATCATTAATAGCATTGGTTTAAAGGTCCCCCAAGTTCAATTTCTCATTCATGACTGGGTTGGGTACAGGAAGGAGCCCCCGAATGATATGGCATCAACCCAAAAAAGATGCTCGTCAAACGGGATTATCATCCAAGGTAACATGGAAAGTAGGAACTACCTGAAACCACCAGCGCAACGGGAAGGCCCACCGGCGCTTTGCGTGTTGTCTGGTCTGATACTACTTGGTCCAATGATGATCATGACTTTGTGGATTTCAATCTACAAAGTTTGGTGGATGACACTGGAAACACAATCTTTGTTCGGGTCGTGCAGGGCCTAGGGGCTTCAAAATTTTATGCCCATCCCGTATACTACTACAATTGTCCTTCAACATCACCCAGTCATGCCTCGTTATGTTTGTTTTCCAGAAGTTTCTATGGTTCCTGCAAACTAAGAATCATTGCATGGTCGGAAGTCCACACGTTAATTTCTGTAATTTTTGACTCGGTTTGGTACGCAAAATCGAGGTGAGAGACAAGATGATGTTGGAGCCATCCAAGATTCCCAAGCCCAAGGGCATGGAATCTTGGCAAAGGGGCTTACCGATTACCACCAACCCTGTGCAAATAAGACGTGTTTTTGTGTGGAGTGCTAGTGGTTTGGTTTATAGAATTTCATAGATGTAAGTTTTTGATCTCTACCGGGTATGATGATACCGCCAGGCAATGTTTTGTTGATAATCTTCCGATTGGTCCACAGTCTGCTCGATGATTTCGGTGTTTGATGAGCTATGAGTGGAAGAATAATGAGAATGTTCATGGTACGTTACCTCCGAATTGCTGTAGGAATGAAATCATGTATCAAATACACACATTCCCAAATGAGTTTGTTCCAACTAGAGAGTTTTAGTAGCCGTAGATCACATTCTTGTTACCGAGTGGATGCATGTTCTAGTCTTTCTACAGGCCTCTTTGTCGACTATTCCTTCTAAGTCCTGTACCAAGTTGTGGCTTTTGGCTTCAGTGATGCTACAGCAACTATGAAGCTTCATCACGTAGAGATGTGTCTACCCTCGGGTGAACCTTACGATGAAATCACCGGGAAATCCCCAGCTTCTCTCTATGAAGGTCATCTACAAATGGCACAGCCGTTGGCCCGCTGATCTAAGGAATGGTGGGATGCGGATGGTTTCTGCGACGTGACCTACTTCAGAGGAGACAGCAACCGTGGCAGTGGTAGCGTTGGGCTTTGTAGGCTGCAGTTTGCTGGGATGGGTTGAAGGGAAAATCTGCAGGAAACCATGGTTTTTCCCATCTAGGTTTCCTGTAGATTTTCCCTGAAGCCAATCCAATGAAGAGTGGCGTCTAAATTAAAGACATTACTTGCTGTGCAACTTGTGTCTGACCAAAGGATGAAGGGGCTGGAGGCCAAAGCCAGATTGATGTGATTTGCTGCATTCATGTGTGTGTGTGTCCCAAGATTGGGGAACACTGGAACCACAAAGCGTTTGATTTCCCTGTCAAGAGCTAAGATTCTGAATTGGTTTAGGCTTTTTTCCATCTTATCGTGTCTCAGGCCTACCAATTGTCGAACCATCAAGACCAGTCCAGAGCAAAAGTTGGATGCCCAACACCGCAGGATATGCGAAAGAAGCAGGACTGTACGAAGAGATCGTATCTACAGTGGACTGGGAGCAAGAAACTTGGACGTTTTGAAGAGTGCATGGTGAACATATTTGGGTCGGGTCAAAAATGTAGGATGCTTGAAAATATGGATTCTAAAGGATACCCTCTGGTAAACAAACATAACCATGGGAAATCACAATCTTTAATGGGAAAATCCACTATAAATGGCCATTTTCAATAGCTACGTTTAATTACCAGAGGGTAATATTATTTTTAATCATGAGATACTGTGACGTCCCATTCTGAAAGAGAACAGAATCTGTTAGGGGTTGGGATCTTGGGACAAAGAAGATGGACTCTGCAGTGACTAAACAGGTCCAGTCTCGAACCAGAATCTAGATACAGGAGATACTGTTGGAAAATGTAATATTGGAAAAATGAAAATTTGTAAAACATCATTTTGAGGTACCCGATTGCATGATTGAGGTAAGAAATATACAGGTTCGGTCACCAATTTCAGCGCTGATAGATGCTGATAGACACTATTGTGGATATATAGGAATAATGCGTTGGTTGAGCCCCTGGAATTCCCGAGGTTTAAGGGTGCCTAGCAGCGGAGAGGGTGGGGTCAGCCAAGCTCACCACTTTTTTTTTTCAGAAGGTTTGAGACCCAGGATGACCCAGGACGACCCAGGTCCAGCAAGTGAGATTTGCCATCTCTGCATTTATAAATTGGCCTGTCCACCCTTTCATCCAGCTCCCACTAAACTCAAGGACAAGGTATGGCGAGTCCGGAAGCAAGAGGGCGGCGACAAGTGGCACCTGCGGACCGTGAAAGAATGTCCAGGCCGTTCCGCTGCCGGCTTCTGCGGTCGAAGCCTCCAAAAAGTTCCCGAGCCTCGAAGAACTGTGAAATGCTGGGCCCGGGCAGCTGATGAGAAGGAGGTTATAAGATGCTGTAACATATTATAACCCAAATCTACTCCTAGGCAAAAGCAAATGACATGATTTTAACTTTACTTCTTCAATGATCTTTTTTTCAATGCTTTTTGCCGAACCTTTGGCGCCTCAGTTCTTCGGAATATGCACAAAGAAGAGCGTAAGTAGCGATGCACCGGACGTTTTCCATACGGTTTGCAGGTTTATCTAAACCCAAGTGGCTAACTTCGCGTTTGAACCCCAAGAAAAAGCATGAGTTTATTTGTATAAGTATACAGTTATACAATCACCACCCCTTTAGGGCCCCGAAACAGGGGGGGACGTTGTCTATATGTAACGGGCTATTTCTCATACCCCTCCCCCCCTCAAATTTAAATGTATTTNGGGACGTTGTCTATATGTAACGGGCTATTTCTCATACCCCTCCCCCCCTCAAATTTAAATGTATTTACGGAACCTGATAGGTCCCCCTACGTCAAAAAATAAGCCTTTTTGAGATTACATTTTTGCCTTCGGAAAGGGG
>BGPT01000003.1:289819-406769 GCA_003297045.1 Symbiodinium sp. clade C Y103
TTTTATGCAATTCTGCAGCTATTTGAAGACCTTTATGCCATCATTTTACATTTTTATCACACATTTTGGGCATTTTTTTTGTCCGTTTTTTTAAAAATGCAATCTTACATTTAAAGGTCCCCTCCAAAAAAAACCAGGGGACGTTTAAATGCCGGCTTTACATATATACGTGGATTTTTTTTTATTGAAATCTTACATTTACAACGTCCCCCCCCCCCAAAATGACACTATTATTGCAAAATACATTTAGACAACGTCCCCCCCTGCTAAACGGGTGGTGATGTTATACATATACATATACATATACATATATATATATATATACACATATACATATACATATACATATACATATACATATACATATACATAAATATATATACATACACATATTACACAAATCATCATATATCTGTATACTTCATTCAACCCAGTTTCTTCAATTTCTTCAATAGTTTTTGCGGAATCTTTGGCCTCAATTCTTCGAGGTATGTACCGGGCTTGGAAACCCTTGTACAGGGTGGGAAAACACCGCCACCAAACGTGGGGCCTAGTGTCCCTTCTGAATCTGAGAGAATTTTCTTAGTCCACGGGCCATAGCCTTGTTTTTCCTTGTTTGTTTGTGAATTGTTTTCTTGTGGGTGTCTTCTGTTATGATTAAGACGAGTTGGCAGAAATTCTAGCTCCAGGTTACCCATTCGCAAAAAATCTCCGCATACAATGAATCGATCGTACTCCGGGCCTGTGTCTTTCCATCCAGGGTTTTATCAACCTGNGCTCCAGGTTACCCATTCGCAAAAAATCTCCGCATACAATGAATCGATCGTACTCCGGGCCTGTGTCTTTCCATCCAGGGTTTTATCAACCTGTTAGGCATCCAGTAGAATCCCAGTAGAATCCAAATAGAATCCCAAAATCCTTCTCTTTGGGGATTCCCAGCCGCACATACGTGGTTGGCATCGCATTCTAGGGTGGCTGTGTCGTACTCCAGGGGAATCCATCGCACTCCACAGGATCTAGCACACATACGGTTGGGGCATCGTACTCCACAAAGGGGACCGCATAGCACAGAAGCATGCGGATAGAGAACATTTCAAAAAAAATAGAAAAAGGACCTGAGGAGGTCGTTTTTTTCTTTTTTTTCAAAAAAGCCCTGGAATATGATAATATAGAATATGGGTGAAACGTTGTTTTTACCAGCGTTTTGAAGAGTTTCGCATACGATCGCATTCCATCAAATTTTGCTACTTTGGGCCTGTGGAGGTCCCTGGAAATCCTTGGGTGGGCTGCGGGGCTTGCAGGATGGAATGTGGTGCCTTTGTGGGTATATGGAGTTGATTTGTGACCCCAAATTGATCGAAAATTAGAAAGCCTCAAAATCCCAAATTCAGGAATGGCTACGCATACCAGGGGGGGCATCGTACTTCAGAAAGGGCTTGCAACTCCAGGGCTGTTCTTGAAACGGGAAAACTTGAAATTGCACTCCATGGTCTTAACCTCAAGTTTTGGACCATTTAGGTTCGAGGAAAAAAACAACATTCACCACAAAAGGTCATTCATGTCTTTCCAAATTTCCGGAGCTATTTTGGCATGGAATATGATCAGCCTTCAAATAGGGGAAAGACTGTGCTAGAGAAATGATGACTTGAAACAACTGCTGCTTGGTTTGTCAATGGAAAGGGAAATTCTCGTTGAGACAAGTCAAATCATCGCTGAGACGAGTCAAAAACTATCCTTTCTTTTTACATATATGTGACATCTATATATATATAAATCTGTATGTGTCTATAGATATATATATATATATATGTATACATATATATGTATGTATATATATATATATGTATATATATATATATATTGTACCCTCGGGGCCCCAGGTTTCCGCAAGGGGTGGGGTGGGGTGGGGCGTGTTAACGTCATGTTCATGTTACGTTGAAGCTACGTTGAGGGGGGGGGTGGGGTGGGGTGGGGCATGTTAACGTCATGTTCATGTTACNCGTTGATGGGTGGGGTGGGGTGGGGTGGGGCATGTTAACGTCATGTTCATGTTACGTTGAAGCTACGTTGATGGGTGGGGTGGGGTAGGGTGGGGCATGTTAACGTCATGTTCATGTTACTTTGAAGCTACGTTGATGGGTGGGGTGGGGTGGGGTGGGGCATGTTAACGTCATGTTCATGTTACGTTGAAGCTACGTTGATGGGTGGGGGTGGGGTAGGCTGGGGCATGTTAACGTCATGTTCATGTTACGTTGACGCTACGTTGATGGGATTGGTGGGGTGGGGTGGGGTGACGAAGAGACAGCTGCGCAGACATGGTTTGATTTCGGTCACCAGTGATTCCATTGAACATTGGAACTTACTGGCAGTGCACCATATCAGTGAAAAAACCAGGTTTGCACACTGTCTTGACAGCCTTGAAAAAATTCAGGGAACTGTCCATGTCAAGCTGGCAACCGGCCAGCAAGGTTTGGGATGAAGCCCCGTTGCAGCAGGGTGATGAAGTTGAAGCAACAACGATCAAAAAAGGGGCTGACTATCAACATGTGCCATTTCCTGCTAACATTAAAATTCACTGCAAATACCAATAAAAAAGCCACCTCTTCATATTACCCCACGAGTCGCAGTAAAAACGGACAATTCCGGATAGAAGAATAAAGAAATTCATGAAAATGCTTTTTCAGTTGGGAAAACATGAAATTCAGAATTGTCATGTAATGTGGATAACATGTCATAACATGCAACTTGCGCCGGCCTAAAACTTTAGGTCCGTAAAATTGTCATGAAATAGTTAAAGGACCGGAAAACCCCACAAGTCAACTTCTTCCAAGAAGCACCAAACAGATGTGAAAATGAGATGGCAAAGGCAGGAAAGAGAAAGGACATGGTGCAAGAAAGATTGTGTTCAAGAACTTGTGTGGCTTGTTGCCATGTCAAATTTTGAAACGCTTACATGTCAACAAGGTTGTTTTTATGACGTTTTTGGCCATTAAAATGGCTTGATGCGATGTCAAAATTTCAAACCCTTACATGTCAACAAGGGTGTTTTTTATGAAGTTTTTGGCCATGAAAATGGCCTGTTGCCATGTCAAATTTTGAAACCGTTACATGTCAACAAGAGATAGAAAGAAAAAACGAGAAAGAGAGACACGTAAGAGAGAAGGGAACACAAATAGATAACCAAGAGAAGACCAAAAAAACAGACCAGAAACGCAGCTTTTTCGAGTTTCAAGCAGCAGCTTTTGACTGTTCAACTTTCCAGCATGGCTCCTTGTGACATTGTGCTCCCGGCTTGCTGCTGGCGTTTGGTGGCAAGCTACGCCGCCAGACCCTCTGCGGCGCTGAGTTTCTTTGCCACATGTTGGACGGTGCGGACGCGTTAAGCGCTTTGGACAATCATGGCCAGCATGTTGCTGGTGCAAGAAGGCTGCCGGCACACCAAAGGGTGTGGACGGCTGCGAGCCGAGGACAGCCTCCACCACCCCTGCGGCGCACCTTGGTGGGCACGGAGGCCTGGTTTGAAAAAAAAAACGCAGGTAGCAAAGGTTTGGAATGTAAGGTGGAGGGAGGGGGTTGGAGAACTGGGTTTCCATCTCCATGTTTGGGCCTCTCAAGGGTCTCAGAAGGCATGTATATTGAACATACTTGGGTTTTCATCTCCAATTTTGTGCCTCTGAAGGGTCTCAGAAGGCAGGTAATTTTTTAAAAACAATCCCAGGGTCCAAAAATGGGGCTTCAAGAAGGGTTTGGAACCCCCATTGATTTTGAAACCCCCATCCCAAAGAAAATTTGTTTTCAATGCGATTTGATACCTTTATAATATGTATATACGTGTGTTTTTCTTAGTTATCGGGTCAAAGATTGTCATTTGCTAAATTGGATGGTCCAATACAAAACAAGAAGTTTTACAGAACAGGGGACCAGGGGAGTGCCCTGAGTGGGCTATTTTGGGCAACGCATTCTCTTCATTGGTAGTATCATTCAACACAATGAATTTTTTCAATGCTGTTTGCACATTGCCCTTCTGCTTTGGCATCCAATGAACTACAAAAAACAAAAAAACAAAAAAACAAAAAAACAAAAAAAACAAAAACAACAAAAACAACAAGTCAATGGAGGTCCCTGATTGGCTGAGACATAGGGTTGTTTTTTTTTGGTTTGCCTTTTGTTTTTGCACCAGTTTTAGGCAGAAGTTGGCAAATTTCATTGCTTTGCTTACTTTTTGTTTTCTCTTGCTTCTTTTCACTTTCAAAGTTGTGTGATGTCTCTTGCCTCCCAGCATGACTGCTTCTGGCTGGTTCTAAGCTTTGCATTTGTGGGGGGGGAAGCCTAATTTTCTATTTTCTAAAGGGGGAAGTCTTATTTTTTCCTATTTTCTGGAGGTGGTGGCCCTCTTTGTTCTTTTCTAAGCAAAGAGTGTCACCATTTCTTCAAAGGAATAACATAATATTGCATCTTTTTCAAGGAAACTTGCATAAGGGCATGCCGCATGTCCTCAAGGAATACTCTTTAAGTGCAACTGTTTATTGAAGAATATCCTTTCAAAATAATGCTCGACTTTCNGTCCTCAAGGAATACTCTTTAAGTGCAACTGTTTATTGAAGAATATCCTTTCAAAATAATGCTCGACTTTCTGCAAGGAATATTACGTTTGTTCAAATGGCATTTCCATGGAGCCATACTGCACTTTCTTACAGAAACATAGCCCTCTTTCAAAGGGATTGCTATACATATACATATATAGAGATATATGAAAGGGTTCCCTTTAGCACAAGAACTTCAACCATGCCATACTCTTTCACAAGGGCTGCTGTGTGTCATGAAGGCTACTTTCTCAAAGGAATGCCATACACTTTTCCAAGGAACACTGTATATACATCTATGATAGTGAACATAGTTCAATCTACTATCATAAAGTGAGTTTTGTTGTCTTAAAGTGATTCTATATTTTTGCAAATTGATGGTGATTCTTTTTCAAACAAAGATTGCATAACTGTTCAAGTTGATAGTTCATGAAGTCATCAAGTACTTTCTTACAGGAATATTGCACTCTTGACAAAGTAATTTGTATATTCAAATTTTATTTTGGAGGGATGCTACCCTTCTCTGAAAGGACGACAATATCTTTGGACGAAAATACCATTTTTGTTTCAAAATATAGGTAAGTGAATGTCAAATTATCTTAAAATAATTACTCCTGAGAAGCATGCTGTTGCCCTTAACATCTGAGTTGACATTATGTCTTAAAAACACTGATTTTTCAAGAAAACTGCATGCTTATCCTGACAAAACGTTCCATATCTCTTTATGATGCAGAGAACTCTGTCAGGCAGATGCAGTACTGCTTGACCAAAATGTAGTATCCTGTCAATCAAAAGTGCTTTTTCCTCTTGTTCATGCTTGCTATCAAGACATGCAGCATAGAAGCAATACCACCCTATCGTCTGAGTGTGGCGCAANCCATTTCTCTCTGATATTCATTGACTCAAGTGACCCAATACAATATTTCATAGCAAAAACGGCTGCATTACAGCATATTTCTACCAAACTGCATGTTCCCAGCTGATTGACCGGTTTGCTTTCAGGTCCTTTCATTTATTGTTGCCTGGTGTGCACACTTGGGTATTTTGTGCTGTATACACACAAGACTTGAGGCCAAAAGTTCTTCCACAATACATGCCTGTAAATAGTTCTACAACTACTAAGCCTCAAAACCAAGACAGACTTAACCAGAGTTTTAAGTGACTCATGGCCTACGTTATTCAATGCATAAAACTTACCAAAAAGCGCACTCCCACAGTCCCCCGCTCTCAAGTTTTATGGGTCCATGTTGGATTCCGGTTGATTTTTGGGTATCATTTTTTTGTGTTATTTTGGAGAGTGGTTCGGTTCCACATGACCAGTAATCAGATTTTTGAAGACCACCTTTTGGGAGCCCTTATTAGGTAGTTGGCGAAAGATCAAGACTGTTTGTCGTCTTCCTTGGAGGAACACCGTTGGTGGCGGAGGCAGTGTTCCAGTGTTCCGGACAGTTCTTCGGGGGAAGGTTGGGTATCCGATGCATGTAGAGGTTGCATGTTAATGATTTAACGTAGACATTATGGAATCATGTCAACAAATCTTGTCGCAGATTTGTTTTCAAGTCGCAATTCAGGGTATGTAAGGATACGATAGTGATAGTGTACATACAGGACATCCTCCACATATAACAATTCCCTCAGCCGAGTTTGGTCGTCTTCTGTCAGCTTGATCCGAAATGTGAAGCCCGGGGCCGTGTCATAGTGACACTGCCGTTATTGATGGAAATGTAATCGCGCTATAGTGGACAATACGGTTTTGACTCTGACTGAAAATTACCTACTGAACTCGCAAAAAAATACAGTTTTGATACGGGAGATGAAGGGGAATAGGTTTCGACGAGCATTGGCGAAAGAATATATTGAGATGGCTCTGGCTCTGGTTGGCTTCGCGCTTGGGAATGATTTGATTTTGGATGCGTGTTTCGCAGCAGGGTTCAGTGCATTGTCATGGTGAAGATTTGGCTCATTTCAAGAGCAGTGCTGAGTTGACTTAACACTTGATTGTTTTTTGTCATCAAGACCAAATTGTGTTGCCAAATGCATGGACAGATAGATAGATAGATAGATAGATATACAGATAAACAAATAGATAAATAGATAGATTGATAGACAGATAGATAGATGGTTAGATTCATGGGTAGATAGAAAAATGATAGATAGAATTGATAGGATAAATCAAAAGATGAATTTAGGAAGGTTCCAACGACAAAATATCTATTTCTGGGTTTTCCATTCCCTGGCTGACTAAGATTCTTATAAATTTAGTCTGACAATGTTGTGTGTGAGAGAGTTGTGTGTGACAATGTTGTGTGTGTGAGAGTTGTGTGTGACAATGTTGTGTGTGTGAGAGTTGTGTGTGACAATGTCGTGTGTGAGAGAGTTGTGTGTGACAATGTTGTGTGTGACAGTGTTGTGTGTGAGAGAGTTGTGTTGTGTGTGACAATGTTGATAGGGAGGACGCGGGAGGCGGGAGGTGGGAGGCGGGAGGCGGGAGGTGCAGAGCAGAAAAACAAGAACCCCACACCATGTTGTGAAAATGAACACGAAGAATGTGCAAAATCCACATTTCCTTTTGGCGAAACAGTGATTTTTGACATTTGGATCAATGATCCAAGACAATCTGCGGAAACCTAGGGCCCCAAGCGTATATATATATATATACACACACATATATATGTATATATACATGTAATGCGCTTTAGAAACCCATGAAAATAGTTGGGATCAAAACCCATTGTATGGTGAGTTGAATTTTTTTCTGGGGTCCATGCCTGAGTTGCCCAGCAAAGTAACATGAACAACTACCTCATTTGCAGATGTTTTGTCTTAGATTTGGGGATTAACCACAAAAAATCACAAAAATATGTATTTTGTCAAAGTGTCAAACATTTACAGGATCAAACAATGACCATCCAAACCACAAATTCGAAACTCGAAACGTAGATCCAGTCATGACCCTGAAGCACATTTGAGTGCCACCGATAAAAACTCCCATGAGTAGTTGTGCCAAAAGAATCACCTGGACTCAGGATGACACGCATCAGATTGGTCCGCGTGACGTCCGACATGCAGCGCGCACCAAAGTTCATGCTGACTGGTCCTGCAGTTTGTCGAAAAACTATTGCACCAAGAGGACAGCGGTGGAACGATGTGGCAGAGCCTAGCATGATTACCTACCTGGGCCTCAAAAAATAGGTATGGTTGAGGTATTTTGGAATGAAACGCCAATTTTCACTTCTGAACGTGGCTATGTCTATGTTTGCCACAATCTTATCATAGCAACCACCCTCAGCAGAATTGGAGCTGTATAACACGTATTTCTTGTTGATTATGAGTATCTAGGTGAATGAACCGTTTTACACAAAACCTGAATGGCAAGGTCGGCCAACCATCGCGTGACCAGGACACGCGATGCTGCTGCCCCTTGGCACAATTTTGGGAAAGGTGCAATGCAGGGCAAAGGTTCCTTCCACTTGTCACGGTTCTCCCAGAAATGCTGGACGATTTGTGGGAAAAGACTATGATGTGGGTAAAACAATCAAGAACCTCGGAATGGTTTATACCACGTATTTATGGTGAAATTAGGGATGGTCTACTAATGTTTTACCCACATTAGCCTCATAGTGAGATCAGGAAGTCCTGTAGTTTTCGCATCACGAGAGAATCACTGAATCATCGGCTGTTTTCCAGAGGAGGCTTTTGTGGGTTTTCCAAGGGATCTGGTAGGCCCGTGCCTGCCAGAAGCCTTCAGGTAGAGGAGCCATATTGGTGGTGCTCCAAGTGCAATTGGTACGTTTGTGACTTGGCCATTGTGTTCTCAAGGTGTAAAACTGTTTGGTGGCTCCAGCAATCTTTTAAATGTCAAGCCCGGGCTGATGAACAGAATGGTTGATGATATACTGTAATTAGGGCCGCCCTGTCCCCCCAAAAATGATCATTTGCTATTAAGATGTATCCCCCTAATCCCCGTACCAAATAATCCAACCAGAGGTCAACCTTTCTCCAGGGGGTGCCAGCCTATCTGAGATGATAAATGATAAAACATCAATTGTGGATCTCAATGATTGCTTTCTTGGGATGGGGTGGAGCCACTAACCCGAAAAAAAAAAACATCACAAAATGCGGACCAACTGCGGGACATATTATTGATGAATGTCTTGGCCATTGCAGAAAACGGAGGTGTATGTATGAAGGTGTATTGACATGTATTGTATATATTGAAAGTGAATCGGCAATGACGGCTGTTCATCCGTCCATTTAGGTTTGGGTCAAACTTGGATACTCCAAGTTTGGATGGGTTCATGTCCCAAAGGAATGGATGGGTCAATACACCACAAGTATCAACTAATTAGGAAACCCGCCACGCCGGGTCTGAAATTTGACACATTAGGAAACCATCCCCAGCATTCCACCCATTTTTTGAAGCCCAAGTCCAATGCTAGGAATTTAACAGTTGGATACTTTGAGTATCATCTCACTGAACCATACTGATAACATCTTGCAACATATAGTCATATAGCATCTTCTAACATGTTTTACCATCTTGTAAGATCTTATACCCTCTGGTAATTTGACATAGCCATAGCTATGGATAATCTCGAGTTTAGTTCGAGGATTTACCTATTAAAAATCGTGATTTTCAATAGCTATGTTAAATTACCAGAGTAACATTCTAGAATCCACATGGCCCTAGGCCCCAGGGACTAACCAGGCCTCAGCACTTACTGTTGCTATTTGTTGATGATCATCCAATCATCCTTCCGACCTGCTCCATCGAGGCGACCAATGCGTCCAAGAGACTCGGCAAATATCCCCTGTGGTTATTGACCTTGGCGATGGAAAATGGCTAATTTGGATGATTTTCCCATAAAAACCTCCATTTATAGTTGATTTTCCATGGCTATGTTAAATAACCAGAGGGTACATATATTTATACAATATATTTGAAGGGCTGACATTTTTTACAATTGAATGGATCGGTCGCTCAGCAGACATTTCTGCACACCACTATCCATAAATTATCAGTATTCTGTGTTTTCACCAAAAGACATGTAAGACTTAAGATCTTGGGTGGTTCCACCTGTTCACTCCACTTAAACCGCACCTTTCCTTCCATATGTTCCCCCCATTTGGAGGGTAATTTGATCCCCGGCGAAGCGGTGAACTCAGGAGATGCCCGACAAGGCCACTTCCAAACAGGTAGCCCAGTGGCAACCAGGCAGCTCGCCCAAGTTGGATGCCTTGGTGCTGGATTTGGTGCGTGACTTTCATCTGCCCGACCCCTTCCAGGCTCGGCTGGGGCCAGGTCATGGTGGCCAATGTGGTGCAATTACCAGGCTATTTTGATGTGAACAGCAGGGGACTAAGAGTTTGAGTTCCCAAATTATGCAAGATGATTTGCCTGGGAAAGATGGGAAGATGGCAGTTTTTGCTTGTCACCACCTTTTGGGCCTTGTGGGATCCTGCGGTATGGAAGGGACGGCAGGATGCGGTTTGCAACATACAGTTGACTGCCACAATTGGTAGCCTTGGGCTTGGACCCCAACAAGGAGTCAAAACCTCATGGCCTTCATAAGGCAAGTCCGATCCTAGCCTTTCCTGAAGACCAGAAACATGGATTTTGGAGAGTGGGGATACACATGCAGCTATCCCCTGCTAACCTGATTTTGCGCCCAGGCAGGCTACACCGTGAAAATGTGACTTGCTCGCATCGAAAGACAACACACCCTCTTTGGCCTTCCGAAATTGAACCTTCGGAGATGTCTCCGTCTTTTAGAAACATACATGCTCGCCGTTGGCTGGATCAGGGTATGGAAACAACTGTCACACATCCTTGGCAATGGCAAAGATGGATCATCCAGTTGTATACAAAAGTTCCATAAAAATCAACTCTGCCAGGCAGACTCTGCCAGAGGTACCGCTCTTCTTGAACGAAGATTTATTGCGTCCCGAAAGCACCATGAACTCAACCGAATTTCAAGTAGACTAGATGTTTTAAGTAGATTTCACTGTTTCGACCAAACATCACCCATTTCAAACTCTTCATTCCCACCAACCAACAGCAAAAAGCTTCCTCAACACGAACTGAGTTCCCTTCCAAGAGGCAAGTAACCTGGGCCAATAAACCAACTTGGGTACTGAACTGGGGCAACCACCGTTTCCATCATTGCCGACCGAACCACAAATTTTATTGTTGGTTGTATATACATATCCCATTCTATCACCATATTTTATTTTGTTGGTTATGAATCATACCGTTATAGCCAACAAAATATGGAGTTAGAATGGGATTGTAACCAACAATATGTGGGGATAGAATCCGGGATATGTATAATTACACAATGGGATGTACTAATCCGCAAGCTATGAAGGAGTACTTCCGCAGTGTTTTTCTGCGTTGTATCTCTGCAGGAACTGGTACCCAGATGGCTTCTCCCGAGTATCACCGCACCGCCACGACAACTGGACTCTGCTGGTCTCCTTGGGATCTCCGCGAGTGTTGACGGTGGATCGCGCGCGAGTTCTGATGGACCCCTGGGATTTGATGAGATTTGGTGGTTGAAGTTTGTTGGCGAAGTTGATTTATTTGCCTAGGTTGACTAGGTTAACTATGGTCAATGGTAGCTATTATCATCTATTATCTATATATAGCTACTGGACGTTGGGGTTAGAAAGGAAGCTGTAACCTCTGGGGACCGCCTTGCAGTTTTTTGTTTGGTCAAAAGAGTTGGCAAAGCTGGGTGGTTGATCAAATAGCCTCCGGTAAACTAACTAATTGTCATTGAAAACCGCCATTTTTTATGGGTAAATCCTCGAACACCATGGGCAATTATCCATAGCTATGTTAGTTTACCAGAGGGTAACTCTTTGGATGTATTGTTTATGTTGACCAGGACTAATGAACTCCACTTTAGTGCTGTGCCGATTTCAATAGTAATTTATCACCAAATGTTGGTGGAACCTGCCCAAGTAATAGTCACGGTCTATCAATCTGGAGTTGACAGTTGACATTACAAGATATCATACACATCTCATTCACTCTTATTCTCCATTGAGGACTCTGTAGGCGGTGGTTGTTCTTGAGGGGTTGTAGAATGTTGTATGAGGGGCTTTGGATGGGTTTCAATGTGGATGGAAAATTGTTCAATGTGGTAAACTCCATGATAGACCATCTCCAAAACCATCATACATGGGTGGCAAAAACCATCCCCAAAATGTAGGTTTATGGCATTGGGTTGCCCACATCATTCTGCTTTGATATGCCACCCACATCCCCTGAGCACCTTGGGTTTGGACAACTGCGCCTACTGAGTTTGGTTCCCCAGCAGGAATTGATCAGTGGCTCAACTTCTGTGGTTGATCAAGGGGGGTCCATTTTGAGCCATGCATCAATGGAGGAATATGATGGAATGTCATGGAATATCATGATATCCTCCCCAAGATATAGTTCTTTGTGAAGGTCGAGGATAACTAAGCCTCAGAATTTTGCTTGGAAGCCGAGGAAGACGGCGACTTGATCCTCTTCGGCACGCAGAGCCACGGAGTACCTGAGATGCCGAAGCTTTCCGGCGGCGGGCGCATGAGCCTGGCTCCTTGGACTGGAAAGTGGTAAAGCCCTACTGAAAAATGGTCCTAAATAGTCGTAACCCAGGTAATTAACTAAAATAATCAGTTTAGAGACAGATAGACAGTGGTACAGTCCTAGATTGAAGCGTTCCTCGTGTTTTATTTCTATTTGTTTGGGGGTCATATGGTAGTATAGATTTGATATATGAGTTCTGGTGGACCATGTGATGCCACATTTCTCTTAGTTAGTAAGAAGGGTAATTCCCACTTATATCTCGGCATAATAAAGTTAGTGCATTCTGATACACCCAACTTTGAATTTCAATGATCCCAATACTTGTAACTGCCGCGGAATATCACTGGAATATATTGGGAGTTGATACACTTTAGCTTTACACCGCCCACAGTACTTGATTGCAAGGCTAATCCTTTTTATCTTAAAGCATATAGTAGGGGTTGACACATGACAGACCCTATAATTACACAGTAGTTGCCACTTCCCATCACCATCGTTGGATCAGCCCAGCACTAATTGGAGTGTAACTGCAAGATATTGGGTAGACTGAGTCGATTAATTACCGTTTAACAACTTGGCCAGAACTTATCAAAGGTCTCATTCTTTGCCTTTTGATCTGGCTGCAAGTCCAAATTTCCGTGAGAGTCCAATCACTGGGAATGGCTTAAAATTTCCTGGATATTCCATTTTATTCGCTAGAAAGTGGGGAAAAACCCATTGACGAGCATTGGATGAAATCTCCGAGTGGGGTCGCTTCAGTTGATCATCTTGCCAGCAACTTACATCTAGCGATTTCCACCACAGCTGGATATACAAATAAATAATGTCATACACGGATATAGCATATACCCCAGTTACCATTGTTTTCCATTTTGTGCCTAGGGTTTACAACTTTGTACAATAACTGGGATGCAGCTGTTTTAGCTAGAATATGTTGGGATACACCCCTTTAAGCTACCCCTTCGCATCACTTCAGTCACATATTATGCTTCATCATATTCACCAAATTTGTTGGTGCGCAGTGAAAAGTACTGGATGCACTGGTACGCTAAATCCTATAAAGTATCATGAAACCTATCCCAACCATGATATTGTGATGTACACACACACATATATATATATATACACATTAATATACATTACATGTTTATATAAGATGTAGTATCCTATTGATTTGGGACACACCTCAGTTGGTCACCACTTCTCCAGGTGCTAATGTTCTCCCCCGACGACGTCGTGGGCCACGCCGCACAGCAACGGGCGCAGCAGGACGCGCCGCGCCGCGGCGCCGCGGTGACTGCGCTGTCGGCACCGCGGTGCGCCTTGACGCCGGAGATGTTGCAACAGATGGCGCTGGCGAGGTTCATGGTGACTTGGCAGGAAAAGATGGGAAAACGAAGGGGGAGGACAATTTGAAGCCATTTTTGAGACAAGGTCAATGGATGATGAGGGAGTTTTAATGGATATTGAGGGATTTTCCAAGTCTTCGGAATACCAGCATGACCTTTCTGGTCGTTGAATAGATTGTGGTTTATCAGGGATTCTGATATACATATATATATATATATCTTTGTATCCCAATGGTGAATTTACCAACAGTATATGGCCACATTTTGATTGGGAAAATTATGATAATCTGATAAACTTTGTTTTGGGGGGTTCACAATTTTCGACACGCTCATATCATTTTGGGAAGTTAAACATTACTGTACGCTTTGAAATTTTTGCTGGGAATGTATCAGGAAGGCTCAACAAGTTTTCATATGTTCTCATATGTTCTCATTTTTGTGAAGGTTAGCCGTCACCTTTTGGGTGGTTGAATGAGTGGTTCAAAATTCTGGGGATAGCCGGAATAGCCTCCATGGAGACACACCAGGAAGCAGACTTAAGTATATTGACCCACCGAAAACTCGGAGATTTGGCTACAATTTTTGGAGATTTCAACCTATTAAAATAGGTTTCACCAGCACCAAGTGTTTCTATACATATGTATATCATTGTATGTATTTGTATATATATATATATGTATATATCACATGGTCAACAAAAATAGCAACAGTACTAGTAGGAATAATTTTCAACCTCACATAGTTGAAGGGCTGGGGGAAAGGCTGGCAAGTTGGGTGATTCCAGACATGATCACCTACTCATACGTATTTTTTCTTTTGTATGTTTCTCGATATGGCAGCATTCTTACCCTCTGTTCAGCTGCAGGATTGGGAGGAAGCAGACCCAATGGAGCTTGCAGATGAGACCCGTTTCAATGCAGCTCGCCATGCCAGATCCGAGGCATTGACTTTCCACTTTACAGACATCAGATGGCATGGAGAATGGGTCACATGCCATGGCGTGGTCCCCACAGAATGATTGGATGGTGATGATGGTGGAATACCTCCGAATTTCATCGAAGTTCGTTGCATGTCATTCTTTGCAGGTCACTTGCGCCATGACATTTGATTGGTGAAATCCCTATTGTTCGTGGTGAAATGCTTCTTTTCGAAGCAATCCCCCACCAAGACACCGACACGTTGGCTCTCAGGACGGCTCGACTTTGGCGGCCTTGTGTGCCATGGGCTTCCAGCGGGACGAGGTGAAGACGGCCTTGATGCAAAGTGGAGGAGATCCGGATCAAGCCGTAAGACGCCTGGCGATGGTCCAGGGGGGAGGATGGGAGAGGATGGGAGGATGAAATGAAGAACCTTTACAAAATGTTGGAAAAAAATGGATTTGGAAGCAGGTTGGAAGATGAATTTACAGATCTAGACATGGCCATTTTTTTGGTTAGTTCCATGCTAAAGTTTTGGGTGGTCAATCGGGTAAAAAATGCCTTGGCACAGCCTGAGTCCACGATCTGGGCACAGCAAAACGTCCAGAAACGTGGCCTCACCATTAACAAAGGAGAAGGCTGGTCACTTCC
The DNA here is from genome assembly GCA_003297045.1 of Symbiodinium sp. clade C Y103. Lineage (NCBI taxonomy): Eukaryota > Dinophyceae > Suessiales > Symbiodiniaceae > Cladocopium > Cladocopium sp. clade C. The sequence goes on from BGPT01000003.1 coordinate 304,899, forward strand.
AAAATGGCGAACATTTCGGGTTTGCAAAATGTCGTCGATTACCTAGGAGAATAGTTGGTGGTTGCAACTAGTTGATCTTAAGCAATGGGACATTCACCAACTAAGAGGAAGGCTGGCAGATGCTGGCAGCATTTTTTTGCTAAGCATTCAAAGCAGAGAGAACATGAGTGGAGTCATTACGTTCAGAGGGAATCTACATTCGTGATACAACATAGCGCAATCAGCAAAGCATGAGGCTGCCACCAGCGAATGGCTCACATTTTTTCCTTCCAGATTGTACTCCTGTTGATGGGGGATGAGTAGAGGCCATGATTGTGGCTGATGGGGGATTTATCATTATGGATAGTATGGTATGGATGATGGGTGAAATCAAATTTGCAAGCAGGGATTAATCAAGTAGAATACTCATTTTATTTCTCAATCCTCATGTGCAACCACCATTTGATCTACTTGCCGGAATTCCATGTGGTCACCCTCTTCTGAGCCGACCTTTTCAACCTTTTATTTTTACGTATCTCGAACCCTGGAAAAGCATGGACCCCACATGGCCCTCAGCTTTGACTCGTCCCCGGCCGCTCCCCAAAGGCTTGCTCTTAGCGGCCAGTAGCATCGATAGCATCGACTAGTGATGACTGGTGAGTGGATCTTTGCAATCGTTGCGTTCTCACTAAATTGTGGGGCCCAGGCGGTTGAGGATGGACATGTAGAAGTAAATGAGGTTTTATCATGCTTTATATGTATGTTACTGTATGTTTGTATAGATGTTTATATGACATATGGGACACCAGCCCAACTTGGCATATCTGTCATCAATGAATTGAATATCATTTATATACCATTCAAATGATGGGAAACCGAGTCATGATGAGTCATGAGGCTTTCTGGCAGATTTAAACCGAGTCTGATATGACGTGAGGGTACAGTAGCCAAAAGGATGGCAAACCCTTCTGTGCATGTTTAGGATTTGCAGAAAGATGATGAACCTTCGTGGACCTGGGGCATGTGGGACATGATAGGGTCCAAAGTTCCTGGAACTACTGTGGATGGAAGAAATCCTGAACCAGTTGGTAACTATTGGTATCTATGAAACACTTTGAATATCTTTGAATAATGGGATGATAAGGAGACACATCATCTACCAACTGGTGCAGGGTTTCTTCCAACAACGGTATAATACGTTTTCGATCCAACCACTGTTGAAGCGCATGGTAGTTCGGTCCGTGGTCAGGGGCAGCGTGTATAGATCGCCCAGCACCGCCAGCTGCGAGAGTGGGCAGGTTGAACCGTGGCAGATTGGGAACCAAAATTCAAGAAACATCAAAGTAAACAGGTTCCTGTACAGCTTAGGAATCAAAATTGCAGGATACCCAACCGCAAAATACAGATCCAGATGCTGTGTTTCAGTAGGGAACCAACGGATTTCGGCGTCTTCATTGTTCTGTTTTCCACTCCGAAAATGGATTTCCAGGAAACTGCGTATTCCAAACATGGCCTTGGCTTCATACCAACCTACGCTTTAGCAAGGACCCCACCCAGAGATTTTCGTGGCATGTCGGCTGTGTGCCGCGTCCATCCGAGAAGCATGGAACCAAAAAGGAAGGGAGATGTGGCTGGCTCGAAATCAAACATGGAAAGAACATTCACGTCTTTGAAATACGTTGAAATTTTCACTGCACGTCTTTGCACATATTGAAATTATGTATCAGTTGAACATCATGAACAAGTGTATTTTGCTCTGCCACTGCCAGGGGTTAAACTACCAAATGGATCCAAATGGGGTGGGGGCCCGCTCACATTGAACACTGTGGCAATTGTTATCCAGTGCTCTGCAACTTTTCTTGGAGAGTCCCCTTTTTTCATGTGTCTCTCATTTAGAAATCCATAGAAATCTCATTTTTGCCGCCGCTTTTCAGCGGGCCGGGGAGTGGAGGCTAAGCTGCTTTAGTTCCCCAATTCCTGGGCTTATACCGTCCCCAGGCTGGACGTAGGCGCCAACGTGCATCAGCTGGACAGCGCCAAACGCAGCGCGCTGAGCTTCGCGGCGGAACACGGAGACTTCGCCATGGCACCTGGGACGGCGGATGGCAGGGTGGGTGAGATTTTGTTGATTCTAATGATGGGAATTTGATAAATCATGGGATAAGTTTCATAATATTATTCATATATTACATGATCAGACTATGTTTTACTAGTGGGAATTCAACAGCAAAACTGGGCAATAATCCCATTGGCATTCAATTTCCAGAAAGTGACGCAGTTGTAAGTTGATATTCCGGATTTGGGGTTCTCAAAGAAATGGGGATGGGATGGGATGGGCCATGATGCCAGGGGAATGTTCGTGAACAAATTCAAACCTGGCATTTGGGTTTTCAACTTTTGAGGCCACCCTGCTACTGAAGTCAATCGGATCGTCCGTATGTTGATGCCTTCAAGTCATGTCAGGTGAAGATGCTGCTTGAAGCAACTTGGGCGCACTTTTGTCGTGAGGTGAATGAGAAACAACCTCAAAAGATGTCAAAAACGACCTTTCACGTTTGCAAGTGATGCTCTATCCAGGGAAGCACTCCAAAATGGGCATACATCAGGTGTCTGACTTGCTGAAAAGTCATAGGAGATGATTGATGTTCATGGTTCCTCCAGTGGTCCCCGCTTGCAAACTTCACCAAGTGCTCCAAGGGTGAGTAAGTGAGGTACTGTACCCAATCTTGAATGATTCCTGAAGCCAAATATGATATACCCCAAAAATGAACACACACCCAAAATCATAGAACCGCTGGTTAAACGCTGCGGGTCTTCATTGATTTTACACAGAATGACAAGGACGTGAGGATACATATTCAATATTATTCAAATTATTCACTTGATCCCAGTTGGATGTCTTCGGGATTCAACTTGTCAAGGTCATTTGTTGTAAGCAACGCAACTTCATATCTGAGCACCTTTAAGAGCTTTCCAGCGCCAGGTCTTAGAGGTTTGTGAAGCGTGTGCTCCGCTCGAAACTCTTTACGGAACGCCAATATATATATATATAATATACAGTATACTGTGCATACTGCATACATCATGTAAATGGCTTGGCAAGATGACTTGAATATAAGAAGACGCGTTGTGGAATTCCATGCGAGTCTGTCTCAAGGAACCCCAATTCCAAAGGACCATCACCATGTTTCCATTTTTGATGGCATTTGTTTGGGGTAATCCGTGTGAAAAAGTTATAACCCAACTGTACCTCAAAGTATTCAAAACATTTTCAGACACTTGCCAACTTTTGAAACTTGGCTTTAAGGTGAAATTTCAGGAAATATCCCAAGATCTATGTCGCTTTGTCTGAAGATTTAGGGGACACACCCTTATCCACAGGTGAACCACAATTGTCCCAGTTAAATCCAACTAAAATATATCAAAATGCCACAGCTGGGGGTTACACTCCATTTTCAGCCACCGACATTCATTATTGATTGGCTTCATGTGTTCAAATCTCCATTTTGGTCAAGCCAGAATCAACACCTCCCATGAATTCCCAGCAACATATTCCCATATTTTCTTGGTGCATACCCACTGGTCATCGAACGTGGCTTGCTGGAAAATCCACCATTTAGTTAGATGATGATGATTTTCCCAGCTATGAACCTTTCATTTAGTTCGGGCATTTTCGATTGCCATGTTTGATGACCGGAGGCTATCCCGCGATCTTTCCAAGCACGGAGTGCCCATTTCTTCATGAAAAAAGAACTGAGGCTGGTGCGAACGTGGAGGTGATTGATGATGCAGGTTCTTCGCCTCTGCTCCTCGGAAGATGGTTCTGTTTAAAAAGGCAATGTCGACCACCAAAAACCGCTTGGTGGTTTCAAATATATCTGAATTTTTAGATATGTTTATAGCCACTGTATTCTTTTGGATCATGACCCAATTTCTTGGAGCTTTTTGTTCTTTTTTTTGGATGGGTTGACACCAGAAATTGGAAAACACATAAGATTTTGTGCTAGCAACTCGCAAACTGGACCATGGAAATGGATTGACATGGGACTAACTCTTAGAAATCTCTATAGTAAAGTATGATGAAGAACAACTTGAGATTTTGGTCCTAGGGTTTGGGTTGAACATGGAGCTAGCAAAAGGCTGGTGACATTTTTGGTTGAACCATGATAAATCTGAATGTCAAGCTATAGATCAACATCTCCCTGCTTTTGTCACGTTTGGTTTTGGGGCGTTTACCACCTGTGGTTGTTAAAGTATGTCAAGGTCATGTACAAGTTAAACATAAGTTGGGCCGCGCTCTGGGATTTGTTGCAATTTTGAAGCATGCATCAAGAGTTGTTCAGAAATTTCCATGGGATTTTCAGCATTTTTGAAGTATACTACCCTAGATTTGCACCTCTCCATGACCGAATCCTGGGTCCTCCAAGGTCCCTAGCGGCAGAACAAGGTGCCGTTTCGGGTTCCAATTGGGACGCACCCCCGTGACTTGAGGAGTGGGCATAGCGTGCGTTTTTTAATTGCTTGATTGGGATAGACCATGTATATATATATATACATATGGAATGTATAAAACGGATATGGAATTGTGACATATAACTGGGAGATAATTATAGAGTCAAATCATATCATGCACATCCTTTTTCAATGTCCAGTTCATGTTGATTTACTCGTATTGTCAGTGTCATGAAACAATTCTCAAATCGCACTTGCATCTCCACTCTTGATGGTTCATGACGATCGCAGTCCCATGTTCTGTTGGTTTTCCATCCGTTTGATTGTGTCGCATTTCTGTGAGTCAGATCCATTTCTCTTCCTGGGTCTCCCAACTTCTGTTGAACATTTCTGCATTTTGATGGATAGGAATGCTGAAACGCCCAACGATTTGGGGCTTGCTATAGGATTTCATGGGGTTTACTTAGTACTATCAAAATTTCCAATCCTACACAACCCCAACAGAATTTATATCTGTTTTGGTGGTTCCTCTTGGTCAGACTCCACCACTGACGTAACGCAAGGCCACCGTCAAGTCGTTTGGTGCCTGGTTGATGCTGGAGCTGACAAGGCGGTGGCACCGAACTTTGCCGTTGGGCATCGTTTGGCCCTACCCGATGAACCAGAGGAACACAAATACACTATTATTCTGATATATATATATATATAATTATATATATATATATATATATTATAGCGCTCTAAATGACTGGCCCAAAAATGGGATGGTTTGATACTTTTTTCTTGGCTGGTGTCAAATCTACCATTGGCTGTCCGTGTCACTGACAGAAATTGAAAGAGAGTTTCACGTCTAGCACTAACGCAAGTAGGACCACACACAACACCAACTGAAGGAGACTGCAATCAGCAAAAACTAGGCTACATTCTGAATACAATGTACAAGAGACAAATCTATTCTCCATCACCGTGGGGAAGATGAACATAAATCAATCGTGGTAACGCCAGGTCTGTCGTGTTGCCATATCCAGTGCTTTCTGGGTTTGTTTTCGATACACGCGTTTCCAAAGATGGTCCCTGAAGTTAGTTTAGATAATTGGGAACTGAGGCCTTCATATCATCGATTGTCACATATCATCAGAAGCCTTCACAAGTGGCAGGCATAGTTGGATGTAGTATATACACTCCGTTTCAACATTTCCACAACATTTCCATCCATTCACCAGCCATGTAGCACTTGGGATCCTGCCAGCTACCCCTGTCCAGTCGCCAGGATCTCCGCGATGCCTCGGACATGTCCCCCCTCTGCCGCGCCGCCGAGAAGGGGCACTTCGAGGTACCGCGTTGCGGGTGGATGGCAGGCTCCAACGAATTCAGCCATTCAAAGTACCATTTATTCTTGGCTGGTTATTGGATGATACAACAGGGACCTAGGGACCTAGGGATTGAAATTTTACATACATCATAAAAAACACCATCAAAAAAAACACCATAGATGTTAAGTGCATTATACATCATGAATCATTATGATATCTTTTACAACATAGGGATAGATTCGGATCACCTCATACTCAACCAGTTTTTTGCTGGAATGACAGAGTAGGGAGACAGCTTGTTCAGGTCAAAAACTCCCAAAGGTTTGGGTTTTCCAAGGTGGTGCGCTTCTTGGTGGATGTGGCGGTAGACGTTCGTGAGGCCTGGACTCATTGGATTTCTTTCGTCGGGGCTTGGAGATTATTTGATGTTAAATTGACATAAAGAGAATTGCTTGTGATTAGACTAGACATGTCCATTATATAGATGCCATATATTATAATATATTATATAATTCATTATATATATAGATAGAGTTAGCTAACTACCATAGGAAGGGACATTGCAATGTCATTAGATGACATTGACATGAGACTTTCTTGCAACTATTTGATTTTATACAGCTACAAAACACCACATACGATGAATACTCGATACATACGACAATTACATCGATCTTGGATGATCTCGGCGTCTTCTGATGGCATACGCGGATCCAGCATACGCTTACACAAATAGACTAACTCTATGAACCCAATGCAGTTTTCAACCCCAAAACCACTGGTTTCAAGGGTGTGGGTCAACCCCTGTTTTAAGGGTGTGGGTCAACCCCTGAAACTAAAAGAAAAGTAGAAACCAAAGTAACCAAAGGGACTTTCCACCATGTTGACGTATGACGTGTGAATTTCTTCAGTTTTGAGTACACTAGCTGATGCCGCAGTTTCCCCCGGCTTCCTCGCTTCGGACCCAGGTGTGTGCAGGACGACAGCCCTTGCATTGGGCCATGGAGAGTGGACAGTTGCTTGGGCGCAGCCAGCGAATTTTCCTCGGGAATTCCCATTGACATCATGGGTTGGAACGGGTTTCACCATTCTTTTCGAATTGTAGTGACCTCACTGTAGCAATGGTTAGTAAGCGGAATTATCCCAGAAAAGCCTTATTTCAGGTTAGTGAATTATTGCAATTTACCCAGAACATTGGGTAAAGGACAATTCAAAACACGGCCAAAACCTCTGGTTGGCTGGGTGTGGACTGGTCTTTGTCTACACCTTGCACGTACACTTTTGCTCACACGGATGATCGCAGAAGAGGTCAGTAACTTCCAAGACAGTCCAGCGGTGTAGACATGCAACATGCCACGATCCAGATGTCATGGGGCAGCAATGCATGCAATGCAAACATGGATATGGCCAAACAAAAAATCGACCACTCAAACTTGGATGGTTAGGAACAAGACCAAAATTGTGGGTCCATTGGTATTTGTTGTCTTGACTTTTCCTCGGGCTTGGCACATTCGGGGCTGTGCAGGAATGGACAAGGTCCAGAATCAGTACAGCGCTTGACTGGATCTTATTCCAAGAAAATAACTGAAACAGTTCCTACTGCTAGAGTTGGGTTGAATTGTGTCTCCCCAAACGTAGTCTGTACATGTCTGTACCTCAATTTGCAACTTCTGGACCAAGTAATCCTCAATTATTCTTCTGGCACACTCACCACACTGAGGCTTTCAATTGTACGTTTCTTGGTATCTTGGAATGCAAAGTTCCCCAAGAATTGGGTGAAAGGAGGCAAATCCAAGACTTGAGCCCATCTGAATCGTTTTTTTTCCCAGCCAAGGTACCTTTTAGCTGATCAACCCCCCAATCTTTAAACATGGTTGAAACACGTTGAAACCTTATATAAATCCTCTGTATTTTGCTGGTTCCCCGAGCAATTTTTCTCAGGATACTATCAAATGTTGGCCCATCATTGTTGGCCAAATGCTCCAATCTTTGTTGCTACAACAATCTTTAATCCAAGTTTTTTTGATCGGATCCCTAGCTTATTTTGCTGATTAAATCTGCATGCTTGTTATGTTGGTGAACTAGTCCAGATTTGTTGATGAATTCTACATGGTGTCCTATTTTTGGTCCTGTTTAAATCCATTTGAATCACATGAAATCTTCATTTGTGTTGGGTGAATCCAGGTTGTATCATGTTTTATTGTTAAAATCACCATGTTTGTTGGTACATCAATTTTTCTGTTGATTAAATCACATTATATATATAGAATTATATATATATATATACATATATGATAATCTCATTTTTCTTACTGGTGAGCTGTGAACTCCAGATTTTGCTGGTGAAAATCCCACTTTTTTTTGGTGAACATCCCCCAATTTGTTGTAGGTCCACAGTTTCCCCGCCACGGCAAGGTCCAGTCAGAGGCCGGGCTGGAAGAAACGGACGACCAGGGCCACACGCCCTTGAGTCTTGCGGCGCAGAAAGGCGCGCCCAAGAGGGTTCTAAGGATCTTTAAAGTAACCAAGAATCTGGAATATGAATGGAATATCCTGGAGATGTTCAATGGAATTGATATTCATTACCGGATATTGATGGGTATTGATTCATGGATATTGAAGCTTCAAGGTGGATGAGTTTGTTGATGTTTGTTAATATTCAGACATTATACATGTAATATGAATGCATATATGTATGGACATGTTGGTGATGTACATATTGTTGGGATTTTCAGGAATGGAAAAGAAAGGGATGATTTTGATTGGACATTCTTAGTGGTCCTCTGAAACTGTATGAAACTAAGTTAAAGGATATGACCCAAACTTGTGAAAAAAACAACCCGCCACTCGCTCCATGTATATGATTTTCGAAACTTTGGAAATGGTAAACATCAGGAACCACATTTACTTGTTCTGACTAATTTGCCTACATTACGCAGGGTTGCTATCGCCTAATTCTAGGTCAATGATTCCCACAAGGAGAGGAAAGAGGTGATAGTACTTCTTTATCTAGCCAATCTACCTCACTGGCAACTTATTTTTGGATCTTGGGAGCAACCCTCTTAGATACATAAACCATCATAAACCATCGAGTCTTTACCAACAGGTACGAAACCACCTCCTGAACCATGGGATCTTTCCGGATGACTCCGCTATCCTAAAGCTTCAGTTTTTTAACGCATGGGTTTTTTTGTTTCTTAAAGATACACTCCGGTAATCAAACGTGGCAATGGACAATTCCTTATCAGTGGAGGTTTTAAAGGGAAAATAGTCTTAAAATGGTGGATAGTGCCATGTTTGATTACTGGAGGGTATATAGCTTTGGACACAATTTACATCAATTTACACGAACACCGGGACAGAACCTAGATGTACGTAGTGAAAACTTGGTGGTTTGAAGGAAGTGATATTTTTATATCGTTTCATGCTTTGCAGAACTGATTTCGAAAAGCCTTTTTTGGATTTTTTTGGTTGGAGAAGACTGAAAATTGGTGATTGATTTTCTCCAATGAATCTGGATGCTCAAAATTGCAGTACCCCAAAACAAGCCTTTGGTTTTCCCAGACTTAGAATGACCCAACAAATTGGAGGATTCTTCCATCCCCCGTTTTAAGAACCCCCCTATTTGGTTCACCTGATCGTGTTTGTCATCGCAGGGCACTACCAGATTGTGTCCTTCTTGGTGGACGCTGGTGCCAACAGGCCGGCCCATTACCCATGGACAGTTTTTTCGTTTTTTCTCAACGTTCCCAGCTTGGTATCCCGCCCACATGTTCCTTCTACGGCAGATATATGTACCTACCTTTTGAGTATTTTTTTTGGGTATCAAACTTTGGCAGCTCATCTAGCTTTGTTGGAATTCTCATGTCTTTATGGCGTGAGGTCCTGTGGTTCTCCCACTCTTGTCGTCCTCAGTTTGATGCTGTTTAGCTATACACTCGCAGTACCCGACATGCCGGCACCAAATAAGGAAATGCTTACGCGACTGCTTGCGCTTTGCTTACGCGCGCACAGGTTTGCTTACGCGCGTATCTTGTCTTACGCGGAGCTTGCGCTGGCTTACGCTCACAAGAGTTTTGCTTACGCAACACCCTTACAAGGGGCCCCTTCCTTGACATAAACATAAGGGTTTAGAACGTGGCTCATCTATAAATTGTGTTTTTTTCCGGCAAGCCATATTTGATTGCCAGAGGGTAGATCTTTCAGCTTTGTTGGGTTTGGATGGTATTGGATGGATTCACCAAGAGCTTCAACCAAGAAAGCAGGGGAACAACAACCAAGCCCAATTCAGCATGGTCAACATTGATAGCAACCCCGAAAAAGATAGACATGGCAGACATGGATCAAATCCTACTATATAAAATAGTTCTATGATGTTCTATGATTCTACGTCTCAAACAGATTTGGCAAACGATGTTTCTATCTTTTGGTGGGGTAGCTACATGGGGATTTCCTAAAATGGCGGAAATTGCAAATCATCCAAAATTAAACCAATTCTGTATTGAAACCTATCGTTTTGGGGATTCCCCCATTTTAAGAAACCCACATATGTAGCTAGAAGAGGTTCCCCACATATGAATGGACCCACAGCCAGATCTGCCAGATCTCCCGTCACAAAGCGGGCCAGGGATTCCACAGACCGCCAGGGGCGCAGCCCACTGTGGTGGGCAGTTGCTTGGTTGAGACCAGCTGTCTCCAGTGATGGGCCGAAATGGGAAATCCCCATGGCCGAAATGGCCATTGAAATGGACATACATGGAGGTTTTACTGGGAAAATCCCTTTGAATGGAGGTTTCAAGGGGAACATCATCTACAAATGGGGAATTATCACTGTCCGTTGTCGTGTTTGATCATCAGAGCGTATGCATCCCGATTTCTCCACCTCCAGGTTGCTAATTCAGGTTGAGTGTTTATAATGCTGAACATATTGTCGATCTCGCGAGTAATTCGTGACAGTGATGAATTTAGTATATATTTTTTGATAAACAATCTGGTGCAGGTTTCCATGATGCATTCGTCATCATTATTCAATATCAGAACAAAAGTTCTAACCAGTCTTCTTCCAGCCTCCAGGAAGTTTTTTGTGTCGCGTTGTCAGTGGCAGACATGACTTGGCGTACTGGAAGCATGAATTTGAAATCAAAATCAGTAAATTATTCGGAACTGGTCATATCCCAAGACTGGCGGCAATAAGAGGATACCATCCACTTACGAACCTTTCGAATCACTTCAATTGGATCATCTTTGACTACCTAATCTTATCTGTGAAAAATCCTGTGGTATTGTCCATCTTGAATTCCACCAAAGAATCCTGGGCAGCCAGGTGCAGAAGAACCACGCCACGGTGGCGCGCTTCCTGATCGACGTGGGCGCCAGGGTGGACTGCGCGGATTCCATGGGGCAGACCCCGTTGAGCTGCGCGGCACCTGGGAACGATGTGGGGAAGTGGGGGCCCCCATATCGGATAGCTACCCTCTGGTAAACGTTTACATAACTATGGAAAATCACCATTCTTGATAGGTAAATCAACCATGAAATGGCAATTTTCAATAGCAAACTGTTAGTTTACCAGAGGCTAAGTTGGGGGCGACATAACTCCAATAACATCCGATAACTATGTAATATTATGGGGTTTATAAAGACTCACCTATACCTGGGTCGCAACTATCATCAGGTAGGGATTGGGCTAGGAATCCTATGATTTAGTGGGGTGATGGTGAGTGGAAGAGGATTTTTTGATGTTAACTATAAATGACGTATATCAGGGACTGTGATAAGTGTGGATCAAAAATAGATGCCGGGGTCATAATTGGATTAGGACTAGAACGGGCTTTTCATGGGACTGACATGGGATTATGGTTGGGGGTTAATTGCAGTACATGAAGTGATTCTTGGTTGTTTTTGGGTGGTAATAGAACGGCTATACTCAAATGGATTTGCTGTACTTAGGAGGTGACTTGTCAGTCCTTCCGGGAGGTCCAGCAACAGCCACTCAGACTGGGGCTTTGTTTCCACAATTGACACTCCTGTTGGCAACGTTCCAGCCCTGGGGTAGGTTTTGCATGGTTTAGCTGGGTTTCGGAGTGGGTGTATGTCATTGTATGTCATGCGATCTTGTAAGAGTCAACACATTGGAAAATGCCAAAGATTCTAAAACACGGATTGCTTTGTTGCATATAGGGTGTGGGTCTGGGTGACACTCGGGTGGTACAGTCAATACCCAAAATGATTCGTCCACCTATGCTTTTGTGTGCTATTGTTACGTTTTCTTGCCGTGCTTGTTTAGTGTCTTGGGATTTTGAAACTCAAGGAAGCATCCAAAGATCAAGGTGTTTCGAGCCCTCCGAACGCAAAGCACGATCATCCATTCTTTGGTTGTCTTTGGTTCAGGATTGATATATATATATATATGTATATATATATATATACACAATCATATTTCCTATATATGTGTAATATATATATATATATTGACCATCATTTACTAGCATGACTAGCATTTCCTCCCAAGAGATCACTCTGAAATGTAGCTACACATAGCTACCATGACCACGGCAGAGTTTTTTGAAAAGGAGGCCGTCCCCGCCTTCCGATGTCCTGAGGCATCATTGGCGGATACTGAGATGTTGCACATGTTGAACGCAGATCTGCAGATTGTTTAACCGATGGATGAAGCCTGGTTCGACTGGCAACTGGCGTATCCAACTGGATTTTTGAGGTCAAATGCACTATAGCAATGTCAACCCTGGATTATAATAACCCCTAGTAAATTTAACTAGGATAGGGGCGATCCCCAAAATGAGACAAATTACCATCTGGTTATTTAACATAGGCATGGAAAATGGCTAATTTTGGATGATTTTCCCATTAAAACCTGCATTTATACCTTGGAAAAGCAAATGATACACCTTTCCTCTCTCGGTTTTGTAAAACCAGGGGTCAGCATGCGTCCGGGGTTGACATGATCCGCGGCTGAGCATCGCAAGTCGAGAGCAAGACCCGGAAGTTGAGGATGGACCTGAGGAGTTGGCAAAAATTGTCTCGATTAGTAGATTTCACCAAGAAAGTAAATTAATGTGGGTAAAACAATGAACCACCCATTTGGGAATGGTTTATACAACCTATTAAGTGAAATTGGGTATGGTTTATTATTGTTTTACCAACATTACACTACCTGAGCCTGAATTATGTACTATAATATAACTTGATAACTCACTGGTAAGGGGAATCATCCCAAATCCCCCGTGCATTTCATGGTGAATTCTTCTAATTCAGCCAAATTCCTGTAGTGCGTCAGGCACAGTGCGACAAACCCCCAAATATTTTCCAAAGTGCAATGAGGTCTATACCTATGTAGAATGGATTAAACTATTGGATAAACAACAGTAAACATGATTCCGCTTTTCAGCAACCCTGGCAGAAAGTCACCACCCCCTTCGCCCCTGTACCTTGGCATATCCTAGCACACCAGAGATTTTCATTGCAGAGTTGATCATCCGAGTTGCTCATCTTGCCACGGCCTTGCGCTCTGTTTTTTGAAGCAAGTACGGCATGCAAAAAAATGGGCCTTTGCATGTGGTATTTCCTGTAGGGTAGGACCTGGTGGCCAGTTGAGTCACGACTCACCTGGCTACCCCCATGGTGTGCACAATGCCGCCATGTGCGGGACAAAGTGCCCGTTGGCCGTGGTCAAGGCTCCGGTTCTTCCACTACCTGAGATTGGAAGCCCATGGGCCAATGAGGGGGCAATAACTAGCCACACATGTCTACAGGTAATGGTATGGTTTGAGAAGAAATTCCATTGAGGTTGACCCAATAGGACATGGCGTGTGGCGTATCATATTTGCAGGATGACTATTCCCAGGTTTCACATGTCCAATGCAAGAAGTTTTGACCAAGGCTTCGTTGGTTTCAGCGCCGTAGCAGTCACCTGGATCTGGACCTTCAATTTCTATTTTCGGGCATTCGACAATATAGCCCAAGCAAGTGGGTGTTCTAAGAGGGAAACCAGGGAAAGCAAACTATATCAAACAAAATCTGTTATTTGCTATCGTGATGTGATTTTAGATACTGCACATGTTGTTTTTTTCACCCCCAACTGATCATCCCCAAATGACCTAAAGTTTCAACGGGGTGGCTCAAGGGATAGGTCAAAACCCTAGTACCCTGTAGATCACATCACAAAACGGAGCAAGTGCTGGTTTTGATCCCATCTGCTTTGTTCAAAGAAAACTAGGGAAACAAAATCACCGGGAGATTGCCTAAGCCAAAAGTCACTGAGAAAATGCCCTTAGATCGTACATAGAACTATACGACGCGATAATTTGGTCATATGATAATGGGTATATCTATAGCTACCCTCTGGTAAACTAACATAACTAATTATGGGAAATCACAATTTTTAATGGGAAAATCCACTTTTTCAATGGCCATTTTCAATAGCTACATAACACATTACCAGAGAGTATATCACACATTCCTATCTTCTTACCAATGCCTTTTTGTACCACCCATGCGTTGATGGGGGAGATTGGCATCCCCCTGTTGGTTGATGATGAGTTAAAGGGGGTCCTGGGAATCCCTATTATTAATCCCTTCCACCCAATATTTAAGGGGATAAATCCACATATTCAGGACCAAAATTCATGGGGGTGTTTCATATGAATGGGGGATGGAATTAGAGAGCTGGCTCAAGTAAGGTTTCGTCCTAAGCAGGTGGCTCCTCCTCAGGCTGGCGGCATGTTCCGTCCGACTGGACTGCAAAGCCCACCCTTTTTGCGCGGGAGATTCGATAGTTGTAAAATATGATCTATGGATATGAAGATACCATAAGGTATGGAGTTAGTTTAAAATGGTTTTTATTGCAGTAGGTGTTTCTTAGGCTGAAGTTTCATGATGCACGAAGCATTTCGCGTGCAAGAGTGGGTCATTGTTTGTTCCAATGCCGATGTGTCGATTTGAAAATGGCCAGTGTTCAAATTTTAAAGGCAACAGCTGCGATGCGGCCCAAAATATGAAAGGTTCGCATGCCTTATGGAATATGCAGATTGTGTTGATTCTTTGGGGACGGTCTTGAAGCAGGTTCCACCTTGAAGTTTTTCCTGGCTAGCGGCACTAGTGGCCTGGCTTAGATGGCTTGTTATATTGCAGGATCTGCTTAGATGTGGGGATGTGCAAATTTTCCGAATGGGGTGCGATTTTGGGCTTGTCCACAGGAATCATCCAGGACCCACGTTCTGATTGGCACAATTGTGTACTTCGTGCATGGATGTTACAAAGGCAAATGTAGGCGAGTAGGGATGGACATGGATGGACACTTTGCTATCCCAAGCAGTTTCAGCGGTTTCTTCGAGTCTTTTTGGACGGTTCAACGGTCAGTTGTCTCTTCAAGCGCGGTCGAACAGGTTCTGGTTGACATAAGGTATGCATGTTTCGGGAGAACTGGGTCTTTTCCCCATCTCTGGGGCATGTGGCTGACTGGTGGTCATGGTAAAAATCATGTTGGTCACGGCGTTGCGTAGCCGGAGAGTAGTACCTGCCCCACCTTGCCTGACCCGATTTTTATTTGCCTTTCCTGCGACTTGCCAAGCTTTAGCATTATGGAAGTGTGCAACATGAGACAAAGATGCACACATGTGTATAGTTCGTTGCTTTTCGTTTGTGTATAGTTCGTTGCTCTTCGTTGGTACAGCAGTTTCAACTTAAAGTGGTGGTATCATATGTATCAGAAGCATTTGTACTGTAGGACGATTGACAGTAGGACATATGAGTGTGGATCATATTCATTTACTCTTACAGTACCCAATCAAAGAGACCTGTGATTTCTGGAATCTTGAACTGACCCAGATCTGATAAAGTATGTTGATAATTTATCCCTATGGCAGAGACACCCTCAAGCTAGGAGATGATCTTCGGATGGCTGAAGAAAGCATCATGAATGCTGAAATTTGGGATTGCCCCCTTGACTCTTAAAAGGGAATCCGGATCAATGTGTTTCGAAGATGATATTCCTTTTCAAAACGCCAAGTTGATTGAATTCCACCGGATGCTTGAACATGTCCCCTCCAACCGCCACGTTCGCCCCATGCCCAAATGACACTGCAGACCCAGACAATATATGACAATATCGTATACTTGCCACCGCAGGATGAACAAAAACCCCGGCTATACGCGGCAATTTTGACTTCAGCTTTTCAGGACATGGGGTTTTAGGGTTTTGAGTTTTAGGGTTTAGGTATTTAGGGTTTTTGGGGTTTGTTGTCAAAAAATACGCTAGCCCCATTCAGGATTTGAGCATGTCAAAGGACCCGTGGGATCCGTCACGGGCAATGGTAGGGTTTGTAAACTAACATAACTATGGAAAATCACCATTTTTAATGGGAAAATCCACTATTTCAATGGCCATTTTCAATAGCAAACTGTTAGTTTACCAGAGGGTATCCCCGTCATTTCTAGAGATCATCTCACCTTCTCTGCCCCCACTGGTGGGCGTTGCATGACATGCGGCGCCGTCACATGCGTCACGGGCCTCCATGGCCGCCATGGCGGCGACAGCGATCTGCGGGTTGCACTCACCAAGCGAGTGGTAACCCTGGGGAAGCGGAGGGCCTGGCAGCAGGTGACTGGTCGTCCATCATGGCATGGGTCATCCCCCTGGTTCGACACCCAAATAGCTGGTGAAATATGGATGTGATGAACCCCAACAATGACAATGTAGGTTTTGACCCCCATATGGGTCCCCGAAAATTGGGTGATGTGTGATGTCAAGATGGCGGAATTGTGCAATGGATTTCAAGGAAATGGGGATGACAATCCTATATGATGGGTCAAGTCAAAAGGAGGATAAGGCCAAATTTGATCAAATTTGTGTTTTTTAGCAAGAACCCATCCATTTGTAAATGAGAAGATCAACATTTGCAAACACACCATAGTCCAACTCCATCTTTGGCTGTTCTGCTGAAAAAAATATTTTGGGAAAGTGAGTATTCCATTAAGAGTCGGCAGTATAGTTTCAATTGTTAGCTATTTGTTGTTGATTGTACCGTTGTACCTCTATGCTGTTTGCTTATCTTACTTATAATGCTTGGTGAAGATATCTAACATTTCGCACTTTAGATTCTTGCTTCCTATCTTGTTTTGATGAAATCTCAGGTTTTGCTGGTTAGAGCCAAGTTTCTTGCAACACAAACCCGTTTCTTTGTTGCTTGACTATTGTTGTCTTTTATACCACACAAGTTAATAATTACATGTTGTTTTTTTTTTAAAAAAAAAAAACAATTTGTGGATTGAATCCCATTTGTTTATTTTCTTACGTGATGTATTTTTAGTTGGTCACATCCCAACTTTTCTGCTAACCCCTAGGCGTTGGAGCTGCTGAAGGATGGAAAAGAAGCAGGCGAGAACCTGACGATCCGCGCATGCTGAGTTTTTCACGTTCACCCAGGATATCCCAGGATTAAAAAACACCCTTAGTTTACTTATAGGGTGGAGGGTACTGGGGCCTCAAGTTTTAATAGTATAGAAGTAAATTTGTGACTGTTTTGAAGTAATCACCCCAATTCATAGTCAGGGTTTGTCAATCCGGGGTTGACACGTGATGGGTATAGACACTGAAATGGGGTAGGCCAACCTACTATTTGAACCATGTCAAACCAACTGAACGAAGTCAATGATTAAAGAATTGTCTGGATTAATTGTGTGGGTATTTTTGGTACCCCATTGTTAAGACATGATGTCCATTTGGGTGACCAAAATTGGCTCAGTGATTGTTGTATAACTGGGGCAGGGATCCCTATCCCTGCTACAGGTTGAGCATCTACAGGATGCACTTGGTCCTAGCCGCAAGATTGATTGCATGAACATGGATGGATCAACCTATACAACTCATGCGCTATTGGTGGTAATTTCTTGCCTAACAGATCCCGCAATTTGTTGGTGATTTTCTGTAGAAGCCATACTTCAAAATACTCAAATCGCCACTTTTGATATTGCACCATGAACCTTCAGACATTTCAGGTACCATCAAAATCACAACCCATCAAGGTGCTGTTTTGGTTCACCTTGTTTCCCACATTGGGATACCGGGGACAGGGGAACCCCCCGGGACGGCCCGTCCCCGTAACGAGGCTTCGATGTGGCCTTCTGCAGCGCGCTGATCAGCGCCTGCCGCGGTGGCTCTGCCTGGCAGAGCGCGCTGCAGTTGTGCTTCGGCATGGCAGCAGCGCGCGTGGTGCCGGGAGACACAGCGGGGAAGGCGGGAGATGTTGGATCGTTGTGCGAAGGTAGTGACAGGAGCTGGAATTCAAACCTTGCTATAGATAATTTTGATTTAATTGATTTTTATATGTATACCAAGTGGGGGACAAACAACTTTTGAATTATTATGATTTATTCAGACTCAAGGAAACCCAAGGAACCATGGTCAGCCCTTAACAATGTGTGACCTATTTGACCGTCCAAGTTCTTTTTTTGCGCCAGTTCCTCAGCGGGTCTTGTTGACAGAATGGTTGGGCAAAACTCGGGCACATTCAATTGTCCGGCAACGGATCAAACGAAAAAAGGACCTATAGAATCTGCACTGAATTGCTATGGTTTCTATATTCATCCGAGAGGCGGTTCGTGTTTATATGCCCTTATCATCGCATATTACTGTACTACTTTCAAAAGGTCACATTTCCAGACAGTCTATTTTGCAGTGCCAGCCGATGAAATTCAACTCAACCTCCAACATGAAAACATTGTGCTATGCTGGGAATGATCTTTTTGACGCTTGAGACTTCAGTCCTTGGATTCAACTGTTGAGACCAATTTTGGCATGATATTTGCAACACCTAGGCCGAATTGCGCCAGCTACAGCAGTGTCATCGCAGCATGTCGCGAACAATGGCAACAAGGCCTAGGCGCGGAGCCAGAAATGGGCCAAGACCACACCAGCATTGGTCATTGGCGATGGGTAATGGCACCATTTGAGGGGCCGCTAAGGGAGGGGGAACCATCAGGGATCATCCCGCCAACCGAACCAACAGGTCAAATGCTTGTTTGCCTATGTGAGGGGCAGTCACAATGCCAGTGATTGGAGGTTCGAACATGGGATGGCCATCACTCGTTCAAATATTCAAGGAAATTTAAGAAATCGGCTCAGGTGTTGTGCCAAAATGGCTTTAAAATTACTTATATGGATCTATGTGCATTCTAGCAAGCGCAACGACCTACGTCATCCCCAATTGGGCCTCATTATTCCGAATTTGGGAAGTACATGAATTTGCCTCGATGGCATGCTTAGATGTTACCAGAATTGCAAACTAAACAGGTGATTCACCTGGTAATTAATCCTTTCCCCCTTATACTAAACCCCCCCCTAAATAATAAACACCTCAGGTAGTTTTTATTATTAGGGGGGTATTTATTATTAGGGGGGACCCTAATAGTAAGCGCCAAACCTTAATACTAAAAACTATTTNTAAATCTCAATTTAAAACGCAATTAATACGTTGCAAAAAATTGGATTTCGAAGCGGATCCCTAATAGTAAGCGCCAAACCTTAATACTAAAAACTATTTGTCTCGATTTCAAAATCAATTAAATCTCAATTTAAAACGCAATTAATACGTTGCAAAAAATTGGATTTCGAAGCGGATCCCTAATAGNNNTTCAAAATCAATTAAATCTCAATTTAAAACGCAATTAATACGTTGCAAAAAATTGGATTTCGAAGCGGATCCCTAATAGTAAGCGCCAAACCTTAATACAAAAAACTACTTGGATTCAGGGGACCCCTAATAATAAACACCCCGGGGTTGACTAGTTTTTATTATTAGGGGGGGGGGTGAAACCCACAAATGGTAGGTTTATTTTTAAATTGTTTTTTAAAGGAGATCAATTAAAAGTCAAATTGGCCAACCACAAATTTTCCAAAATTGGNTAAATTGTTTTTTAAAGGAGATCAATTAAAAGTCAAATTGGCCAACCACAAATTTTCCAAAATTGGAGATGGACCCTAGTTTTTATTATTTGGGGGGGGGGGGTTTAGTAATAGGGGGAAGGGATTACTTTAGATATGTATCCCCCAGAAAATCTCCGAATTTCCACTTCTGACAACATGAGGTTAACTCATCTCAGAATAAACATAAAGAAACCATCTACAATTGCGGATATTCCATGTAACAATAGTTTATCTTATGGTTCTTCCCCAGCAAAATCGATGCGGTTTGGGATCCCGCAGATGCCTTGCGCCTGGCGGCCGCTCAGCTGCTTCAGTTGAATCAAGTTTGCTTCGGCGCAGCGTGCCTTGGTACTGGGAGAAGCAAAGAAGATGGCTAGTTGATGGTAGGATTTATACAGGTTGTTGATTTCAATGGGGTATGGATACAAAGATGTACAAAGGAACCAGCAAAAAAAACCTGATTTGTTGCAGGGGATCTAAAGCTTGGCCATGGTCAGGGCCAACAGCCATGATTTTTCCATTGGTTTTTCCCAGCTAAACGGGATGAATATCCAATGGAGCACCAGGTATTCACCATGCCGTGGGACATCTTGGGACTGTCCCGTTTTGTCCACTTCTGCTGCTTATATCCCATTGTAGCCGGGTTCGAATTCCCAACTTCTTATGTTGAATCCCAATGCATGTTCTAAATGAAGTACTCATCAGACAATTTCCCAGCATTCGAATGTTGATCAAGCACCATCCCCGAGATGATTTCCCCAATGATTTCCAGATGATTTTCCTCCCAGGATCAACGTCTGCAGCTGGCAGCAGTCCCTGCAGCTGCTCCAAGCAGCGGACAGGAAATCCTTGGGTGCTTCGGTGGTGGCCGGCAATGCGGCGGTACCTGGGACGCCGGGTGTTTTGAGGGGACCACTCTGGTGGAAAATCAAACGTGGCTGGGAAATCCCCTATTTACAGATGAAAAAATGGTGATCCAAATGCCTTAAAAATGGAAACTCACCTGTAAATGGAGGTTTATAGCTGGGAAAATCAATGAACTAAATGGTGGATTTTTCGTTTCCGTGTTTGATTACCGGAGGGTATCCCAGGTATGGGGAGATGTTTAACTAACAAAAATGAATGCTGGATACGACTTTAACTCATTGAATTCAACATGAAATTCATGTGCTACAGTGACAGCCACCAACATAGCCCAGACATTCGGAGAATTACTGGAAACTATTTACATGGTTGCAGATTAGCGAGTTGATAAACCACCAAACAATCAGGTTTGTTCTTGAGATAATGTGGCAAACCCATGAGTATGTGGGTAGTACCTCTATTTAATGCATCCATATGCATCCATACTGTCCGCATTATACTAGTTTTGACTTTTTCTCGGATACATTGTCCAAACACACCCATAAACAAAAGATGTCTCAGTGGTACTAAAGGTCATTTTCATGGGTGCTTTGACCGGCCAGGGTTTGTATCTACAGCCTTGAAGCAGGGTTGGGATTGCAGACGGAGCATCCAGATGTAAGTCCAACACGTGGAAACATAGGACTTCATCGCAAAGACAAGAGGGCAGAACATGAGCATCTTACTCCATGACAGCAATGGCAGCAAACAAATATATATATATATATATTATGTGGATCTAGTCACCAAGAGTGATGATCTATGAAGCAAGATCATAAATCAATCCTGTAGTGAGACTATCACCACCAAACTTGTTTTTTAACCGAAACTGAACATGGATTGGGGTCCCAAAGCTAATGTTACAGCAATGCTGGTGTTCCTTGTTGAATACGGATTGCGAACGACAAGGATTCTAAGCAGGCGAGTAACCTTCTGTACCATGGTCAAATAATGAGTGATTCTCCCTTTTTAGGGATGGTCATTCCCCCATGTTCAATCATTTTCATTACGGTAACGTAGGCAGTTTTAGGACTCCGATGCTGGGAAGACCAATCTACCCGTAAAACCATGGTGCAGCACCAAGGTCAGCGGCTGTACCCGAGGAACCGGGACCTGGTTCCGCCTTCGTCTATGCCAGGGATATCCCTCATTGGATAAATCATAACGAGTCACGGTAGATGATGGATGATTATAACATCAAGGTTAGTAGTAGGAATCATCCAAACATGTCCTCATTCAGTTTGGTGAAGTATTGTCATTCATCACTGCTTGAGGGGGTATCACTCAGTAATTATTATCATTAATCATTAATTATATGCAATTATATACTCCTGAATATTATCAATGAATCATTAATCACTATCATTAATCATTAACATTCAACCTTATCATTCATCATCTTACTGGGTTAGTAGGGAATGGGGGAATGGGATGATTATTAATGGTTATTGTCATTCAGTAATAGTCTACATATCACCATTTGCCTTCACCATCTCCTTGCACCGCATGAGGATTGCTTTGGCGAAAGGGCTTGGATCTGGCCAAAGACATGCTGGACAGGCGGGCTCTGGGGGGCAGTTTCCAATGAGGATGCATGGCAACTAAAAAGGAAGGGGGAACCACAAACTGCATCAAATTCTCGTGTAATTTTGTTGTTCCGATATTTGGATGGTTTTCCTGTGGACCTCTTGTGGTTGAAGCTACAGCAGGTCTCCTGGAGTCGTCAAGTTGTATCCCTAAATCGAAGCTGCACATTTACTCGTTTCACCATTGCCCTGGCTTCCAATTTCATTCACATGTAGACAATCTGGATTGTTCGCAACAAAGAGCACGGGTTCCCATTTCAAGGCCTCAACTCAGATACGGGAAAAAGAACTGGGCACATCTCATATCCACAGCAGTTTTGAATAGTGCATGAACGCTTGGTGTTTCAAACAGTTGATGGTCCTTATATCTTATTTGATATGGCCAGTCCAATTTACTGGTTATTTGCATTAAGATATGAATTCAGAATGATTTTCCTACACATATGTTGTATTGCCTTATTGCTTATGGTCTATAAACTCAATAGAACCACAGTTTTCACTTTCAACCATATGTCTTCATTAAACTATGGTTGAATGCAATGTTTGATTAATATAGTATTATGATGTATTATGGTTTCTTGATCAATCATATAGCATATACTTAATTCACCACCACGATGTCTTGAATCAACCAACTGACTTCGTGACTTCGTCCAGATCGGCGCGAGGCCCACGGTGCAGGCCAGCCACGTCACGTTGAATGCCGCTATCACGGCCTGTGACGCAGGCGCCGTTATGGCGCGGTCACCATCCAAATCAACTGACATAGATCCTGAGAGTCACTGAGAATCCCCTGATTTTTCAGAGAAGTCTTCCCTGTTTGCCTTTTTTCGGCTGTTTGTTATTGTTTGTTGGGGTTGTAAATTGATTGACTAATTTAGAGTTTGTTTAAATACAGATTCTGTGGATTTTACATAGACCGGAGCATGTGGTGGGAGTTATCGATTTGCGGGGGGAAATCTTGGTGAATGGTCCAAATGTTGGTTTGCCTAAGATGGTCTTCAGCTCTTTCGGTGGCGGGGAAGTTGACATCATAGTAGATGAGGAGATGTTTAAGAGGGTCTGAGTTTGTGGATGGACATCCCTTGATTCAATAGTCAGAGTCCAGCCCAATGATACTGCAGCAAGACTACAAGATGTGGTAGTGACCCTCTTCATGCTCCGGGCACCGTCCATTGGCCATGATCATCTTGTAAGCTTACATAGCATTCTTTCCTGCAAGGGATGGAGATTTTCACAACTCTTAAAGGCTCAGAAAATCAACTGTTTGATTTTCTCAACATATCAAACAAGTCGTCCATCATGGGGAATCTCTCAACACATATGGTCTGTTCCTTTGTGCTTTTTCTCTTAGGACAACCATCCGATCCCCCACAGCTGATCGCCATGGCGCATCCAGGTCATGACGCGTCCTTGGCCGTGAAGGTCTTGCGATCCATGGAGCAGTTGCGCTTTCAGCCGGATGTGGTCAGCTACAACGCCGTGGCGGGGCGCGACATGACCATGGCGGGGGGTGAAGAGTTTTGGTGGATTTCACGTGATTTCACGTGTGGAAACATGGAGATATGATGGAGACATAAACCCGCCAATATCCATTAAAAAAAGGGGATATATACCCTCTGGTAGTGACGAACGATTTCTGGTAATGACCAACAGTTTGTCATAAATCACTGTTATGAGAGGTAAAATCATCGAACTAAATGGGCCATGGCACCACGGCGACGTTAAGTTCACAGATTATAGCAAGACACTCAAGCTACCCACACAAGAGGGGCACAAAAACTACGGGATAAAGTACCAATATTGAGGTGTAAATGGAGTGTCTAGGTTGATATGTCATGGAAATGCAGCCACCCCAAAAGTGACACCCGCGAATCTTAAGCACCAACAACCAGTATATAATAAGGGCTTGGTAAACATCTAGAAACATCATGAAACATCTATTATTGGGTTGGCTGAATCCTCATGAATATGGGAATACATATATGGCACACACATGAAGTTAAAACTCTCTTGTTTGTTGGTTGAGGAACAGCACATGTTTAGATCCTGATGTGTCAGACTCTGGTCTTCATGAATTTTGATCGGATCCAATCGCTGAACCTCTGTATGTATATAATTATATGTATATATATATATATATGCCAGAAACATGCGGGTTTGTTCAAAGCCATTATGGCACTTCCAAATTCAGTGGTTTAGCTTCATGTTTCTTTAATCATTGCTATCATTTGAGGCCTATTTCTGGAACCGATGCCCCGTGGGTGTGTCACTTAGATCCTTTGGGCTGCCGAGGCACTGTCAGCATGTGGCAACAGCAGTGACTTGAGCAGCAATGAGACTGCCAAGTTCATCATGGGCATATTTCGAGACAAATTACGCGTTCTTTTATACACATACATACATATTCTGCACCACTTAATCAATGTTGATGCAATCATTGCTTTGATCATGATATGTACATGTGTTCACATTGGCAAAGGATTTGATCAACATTTTAAAATGACCGCCAATCTCTGTACCGTTTGGTTTTGCTCCACAGCCATATTGGGGGTTCTCTCAAAATGTGGAACCCGAAACCCCCCTATGGTTTAGAATCGGATTTCCCCCCAGGGCAAATCAATATAGATCCACCGTTTTTCTCGTGTGTGTTATTTCTCAAACAGTTTTCCCTAGTGTTGGCTCACCGTTGTTTCTTACAGAATGTTCCATAGTGTTTTTCAATCTGCACCACTGAACCAATTTTCCCATATTCTTCACATCTACAGTTTTCCTTCCACTTTCCACGTTGAGGGGGACTCATCACACGCGTTTCCTTCGCTCCTCGGTGCCACCTGAGTTGGTCATTGGTCTTGTGCTTTGCAACTTTCGCTGGAGGTCGGCAGCAAGGGCTTGGAAGCCATTGGGGTCTTCAGTAGTCCCCAGGTGATGAAGTTGTGTAACTTGGGAGTTGTTCGTTTTTGGGTTTACCATTGGGAATTAGATTCTCAATCAACGAACCCTATGTTTGGTAAGTACAAACCTAGGTTCTTCTTTGCCAACTGTACAGTTTGCTGGTTGTATCTCAGTTTTTGCGCTTAAACCTACAATTGCTGTTCTCTAAAGCCACACGTTGAACCGGTTGGGCGGACTGCCTTTCTTGTCGGTGAAATCCCATCAGCTCAATTCAAGCTCGGGCCACATTCTGTTTGGACAACCGTGTTAAATCCACAATCATCAACTACGTTTGAATCAACATCTTCATTTTCGCAACCCCCCCATGTTCTTTGGTTGCACGAAATCGGATTCCCAAGTTCTTATTATGACCCGCTTAGGTCTGAATTCAGGTGCCACGACTTTAGGTCCATGAGATTTTTTTAAGGGTGCGATACACCTTAGGCATGGGCGATATTTTTCGAAACTGGGGTATCCCATACGGATTGTTAAACCAAGAATCAAACAATACTTGTGGTGGCCTTGGTCGTAAAGATTTGACTCATACTTGCACTACCCTTCTGATGTGAAATACATCCAAGAATTGGTTGAAGTTGATTTTGTGTAGGAAACACAAGAACTGTGGGTAGAGACATCTAGAAACCATGGTTTCCTGTAGAATTTCCCTTCAGATCAGACCTCATGGATTATCATCCTTGGTGATGAAATCCCAACTTGAAATGATTGAATCATGGTAAAGTCTCATGAAATCCTAGTTTCTCATGTATACATTCCCATGTTTCCATATTCCATATTTTTCCCACATTTATAAATTCATTTTTTTGTAAAGCTTTCCACATTTTTTTCATCTTTTTCCATGGGAATTTCACTGAGATGACCTGGGACATCCGGAGATCCATCGCCAGGCGCTGCAGAAGTCGCTCCGGCTGGACCTGGTGTCCTTGGGGGCAGCGGTCAATGCGCTCAGCAGCACCTGGAGACGTGCACAGGAGTGGGATCCCAACTGTGGATGGACCAGGCAGGGGAACAACAATGGGATCATTTTTTGGGATGCTAAAAAACTACCAACTGGTGCAGGATTTTGCAACCATCCACAGTAGAATGGGTTCATGTGACAATATGATATATTATAATATATATATATATATTATAACTATACATATATACATATATTTATGATAGCCTAGATTTGCTGAAGATGATTTTTATTTTCCTAATGGGAAATCCACTAGCCGAGAAATCTATAGCTACATAATGTTTTTTTTTGGGCGGGACCCCTTCAGGAAATCCAAGTGTATATGTGTAATATTTCAAAATGGGGATATGTAGAATCTCGAATTTTCAATCCAGCCTCTGCTAAACCAACAGTTTGCTATGGAAAAGCGCCATTTTTGATGGGTCAATCATCAATCATGGAAGTAAATTGGCCATGGCTTGCAAAGTGGCTTCCATAGCAAACAATTGGTTTACTGAGGGTAGTGAACACCTGAAATGAATAGAACTGCAACTTCAAATCCTACTTGGTGGTTCAACCTAGTCATTAGTGTTAACTTCACCCCAGCAGGAATTGGACTAAGCCTAGCTATCCTACCTTACAGCTAGGCTGATAAGCCACTAGCTGGGATGAGCCACCAACAAAAGCTTGGGGTTGATATGGACCCAATCAGATTGTGTTACAGGAGATGCTCTTGCGCTGCTACTGGATCGAACCCAACGCCTACGTGAAGAGTTCTTTCCTGAAAGGCTCTACTGGACCTCAGGGGGTTGGTGACATCCAGCCCGTCTCAGGGTCATTGGATTGGGTACTGATTTTTGTTGCTCGTATCCCCATGATTACTAATGCAATCCATTCCCTTTTGAGCTCTTTGTACGCCATTTTCCTTTCCTCCTTAATCCTCAGTAGTTATTCATGAAATATCATCAAAACATTTGTATGTTGCATCTTTGCACACTTTCTGCTCTCATTTCAGAAATGATCACATCTTGCATCCTTATTTCGTTCGCGACGGCCACATGTGCTGGCTTTCCAGTCTTCCGGTTCTAACTTCTAGTTTCCAAGTCTTATGACAATGTATGTAGGTCATCTTAATCTTGGTTCTCAATTTCATCAACGAGGTATTCAAAACACATTTGTGGATTTTCATCGATCTTGTTTTTTTTTGCTTAAAAACAAACTTCTTGATTGATTTTCTGTGTCTTTTGAGCTTTCATGTCTTGTACCGGTATGATTTTATCATAATTTGGTCACGCTCAAGATGGCAATTTTGGGGTGGCAAAAGCGATATATGGTTTTATCCACTGCTTTTCCCATCATCCCAATTGTCATGATCCCAATTATCATCCCAGACAGGCTTGCTCCAACATGCTCCAATTAATCAATTCTATAGGTAAATGATAGCTAGATATAGCTAGAATGGGGGTGAATTGGTCCTTTTGCGCATTTGACCTCCAAAAATACGTTATTCCCCTTGTACCTGGGGTGTTTGGCGAAAAACTTGGGTGAAGTCGATGGTCTCCACGAGCTTTCGGGAGATCTTTGACTTTCACCTGGTATCTCCCCGTGGATGTTCGACTTTACGCAGACATGTTGAAACGCAAATGCAAAGTACCAAGATGTTCCAATATGTACCAATTGTAAATCTCCCATGTCGAATCCCTTATTTTGCATCCCCGTTGTTGTTGCTTAAATCATCTTTAATCCATAATATGAACCTTCCATTTTAGCCGGCGTAAATTCACACATGTATATACAAGTCATCTATCATATGTTTGAGTATAGATCGAATTTATTCCTGTACAACATCATACTCGTAATTTATTGTTGCTTATGTATCCCATATAGATTATCCCATGTACAGTATATACATACAAACATGTATATCACTGTATGTCAATGTATTGTTTCAATCCACCATTTTGTCAAACATTACTTTTTTTGGTCAGATACACCCATCTCGAATACCATTTTTTGTAGGTTAAATCCGTGTTTTTGTTGGTGCAATCCCAACATTGGGATATTACATTGGATGGGAATATCTAATATTGATACTATGAAAAATGCGATAATACAGTGTTTTTTGGATCATCTATAGCTGATATTTGTTTTAGTTGGTCAAATCCCGACATTTCTTCGACCCACGCAGGTTTGGCGCAAGACCTCCAGTGGCCCAGCGCCCTGCATCGGCTCCGCGACGGCGTTCGCGACGGCGAGGGCGAAGAGATCAGCTGCGGTGCAACGGTGCCATGGATCGTTTGTTGTTGGTGGGGCAGTTGTCGGGGAATTGCAAGTGGTGTATAACCCCACATATATCCCCCATATAAACCATATATAACTGGGATATACTATGGTTATCTATGATTATTGCCCGCTTCCTAATCTTACTACCTGGGATGTAGCCCCGGGTATTGGCATGGGTGAATACATTTAAGCTAAATGGATACTGAATCTGTCAATCCATGTCAATCCATACCAAAAAAAAACGTTTGTACCCTCTGGGGCACAGATGGCAGTGCGAAATCAACATTTTTCATACGAACATCTAGAACATCATCTATGGATGGATACATGGGTATAATATAGGTCAAAACCCTAGTACCTGGTTGTTCACCCCAAAATAGCTTGCAAATGATGTTGAAATGAATTTTCATCTCCCCAAATATTGTGTAACATGGTTTGATCCATCCCGATATTAGTAATCTACGATCCACCAAACTATCATAGACCATGCCAAACAGAAGTCTTTCGTTTGTTGAGGGATGGTTTTAGCGTTACTTAGTGTACCTGCCTAATCCCACTTCTTTATGTGATTTTTGGTAAGACTCACAGGGATGTACACGATGAAGTCCAGTGGATTTTCAAACACTGGTCAAATTTGCAGGTCCGTTGGTACCTCATTCTTGAGCTATGCTCAAATGGTCCTTTCAACTCCAAATCGGTTTGTTTGACAATTATGCTCCAAATTCAATGATTACTCAACATATTTCCTAAAATAGGGGTACCCCCAAATCATCCATTTTAATAGGAATTTCCCTTATAAACCATCCATTTTTGGGTACCCCCATTTTAGGAAACCCCCATATGGTGTAGATAAAACCATCCAGGTTGGTGGTGTACCCCCCAAGGATGGGGAGGCTATCCAGAAATGGTTGGGAAACCTGCAGAGAGTCTCGCCCCTTCAGGTGAATCTCCACCACTAATCCAAGAGTTGTAGGAGTGAAATCGACCAACTTGGCTAATTGCGAACGATAGACCAAGTCGAATTTTGGATGATTTTCCCATTGAAACCTCCATTTATAGGTAATTTTCCATGGCTATGTTAAATAACCACGGGGTAAATCCCAATGGTTATTATTTCTTAAATCATGAATTTTGAATGGTAAACATGAATTACAAGGCAGACGCCTGCGCTGGTGGCGGGCGCTGGGGTGAGGCGCAGGACAGATGGCCGGGAAAGCGTTCATTTTTTTTTAACATGCAACCCCAACAGATAGAAATTGAACACGCTCTATTAACATTCAGTGCTAAAGTACTATATATTTTCGATCTTTTTGGATGTTACTATAGACCGGTAGATGGACCTATGGATGGGTGGATGGAAAAGCGACTGGAAAGCATTTTCACCATCCCGCGCCAGATCCGGACTTCAGCAGAAGCGGGCAAAAAACAATTCCCAAGAATCTTGATTCTATAACATTTTAGTGTCCAGTTTAGTGTCCAACCTTAGTTTCTTGGGAAATATTTTATAAAATGGGACATATTCTATGTACCCCCATCCTTAGCATGTCTCTACTCCCAGTTTCGTTTCTACTCCCAACCTTGGCATTACGTTCCTCAAGGGTGAAAAACATGCTATTCATCACTTTCTCAGCGTATACGTCTCACGATGCACCTGTAAAAAAAACACTCCAAGTGTGGCACAGTTTTAATGACAAGGATCCCAAATGTCCTCACTCTGTGGGATAAAATGCGTGTTTACCTGCTTCTCGTGTTGTTTCCTGCCTTAAATCAGAGAATGTCATATAGAATCTCAGAATATACAAGTATCTCAGAATATATGTCAGAATGAATGTTAGAAGACTGTGTATGTCAGACAAAATGCCCGATAGAAAGTCAGATAGTGTGTCGGAATTTACGTCAAGCAGAATTTCAGAGTACATTATTCGTCAGAATGTATGTCAGTTTGAATGTCAGACAGAATGTCACATAAAGTTCCAGTTAAGAAGTCGATAGAATGTCAAGATATTCGTCAAGTAGAATGTCAGAAGTCAGAATACAATTATGTCAAATAGGATTTCAGTTGGTGGAGATCCCTTGAAGAAAACCATGTTTTTGACTCCTGTTTTTACGTCGTTTTGTTTATTCATCAATGCATTTATATCTTTGTGTGTGGCAGGCGCCACATTTGGTATTTTTTTCGTCACACTTTGGGTTTCATTTGCACGATCCAATTTCGTCGTTTCGGCCAGTGCACACCGCGCTATTCCAAGGTAGTATGTGGCATGGGAGACAAGGAGGTTGAGAGGAAGGTACGTGACAATATTTTTCGGATAGGTAAATTCCAAGAAAAGAATGTTTAAAGAGTTGTAGTGAAAGAACAGTATTGCCCTCACCCACCCGCCCACCCACCCCCCAAAAAGCAAACATGGTTTTGCTAGAGGTTCGCCGGGCTGGGAAGCTTTTGAAACTGGTAGTCCCCAAGGGATCCAGTAAGTGATCAGGAGAAACTGGTTACAATCCATGAATTCATGAGAGGGAATATCCCATGCATGGATGCATATAGGTACATACATACTTTCATATACATAGGTACGTGCATACATACGTATATACATAGATAGATAGATAGATAGATAGATAGGTAGGTAGGTAGATAGATAGATAGATACATACATAGATACATAGATACATAGATAGATACATAGATACATAGATACATAGATACATAGATACATAGATAGGTAGGTAGGTAGGTAGGTAGGCTGGTAAATAGATAGATACGTAGATACATAGATACACAATTGCAAAACAACATGTTCTATTTCCTGTGTGAACCAACCGTGGCTATAGACCTTTTTTCAGGAGCTGATGCGGTGGATGTGTGGATGGCAGCTACGCTTGGGCGCCTTCAGCTTCCATGCGACGCTGGAAGCCTTGAGAGGCGTGGGGGACTAGCTGATGCGGAAACATCCCAAGTAGCAAAAAGCAATCAGGCCCCAGGATGGTATGAAATATATCACCTTATGATTAATGACAATAGAATCATAACATGCGAAATGTTGCATACAAATATGTGAATGCGTATATGATATGTATATTGTCATATGGGGTCATATGGGGTCATATGAAGTCATATGAGGTCATATGATGTCATATGAAGTCATATGATGTCATATGTATTCATACGTATATTATATATATATAGCACTGGGACATATCTAGATGAATTCAATACACTTGTCAGGGTAACAATCCCAATATGTCCCATTCAAAGATCCAACAGTCACCTGAAGGTTGACTCAGAATGGGACAGTTATTTCAGCAAAACAACTAACATGAGGAATATAAACAACCATCATTTGGATGTTGGTTTCACATAATCTTGGGTATAGAAGTAAACTAGCTTGCTGAAGACTGGGGAACAACACCATGAATAAACACCTCGCAGAAGCCATTGATTTAGTGCTGCAGCCATTCATTTCGGGGTCTCATTATGATTGGGGCATAGGTTTTACTATCCATTTCTATCCGAGGCCTATGACAATGGTGGACCCAACATGTTTCATCAACCTTCAATGTTAAATTTCATGGCATTCCAACTTTCTACCCTCGTCGTAGTTTTCCCTGTCCTTGCTGCAGATGATTGGCAATACGCTTTCCAGATCCTTTCGAACATGGAAGAGCTTCAGGTCCAAAAAGAGGCAGGTTGGATGGGTTGCTGGGTGAGCCTTGGATCAAGTTGGGTCAATTCCTGGGTGCGGGGTGCAGCCAATGGAGGCTGGGACGGTTGCTGAACTGCTGAACTTAGCAACTGGCTGGGACCTGATTTATACAATTGGTACAGCAATGTACAGCATATATTCAAATATGTTCCCTCCCAGCCACTTGCTAATTAAGGATCAGCCACTTGCGAATTAAGGATAGTCCCAACCATCATTTTCTTTATAGACTCTCGGTGATTCAAAGCTTACTCCCCATGTGGGATCATTAGGGAGATGCTCGGAGCAATGGGCGAGTGGCCAATGGTTTGGTTTCCTTACTACCCTCTGGTGATTCAATATAGCCATGGTAAATTACCCATGAGGAGATGATTTACATTGATTTGCCTATGGTATCTGTGACCATGGCCGGCGATGGCTGTTAGATTGTCAGAGGCTAATTTCATGTTTGTCTTACCCTCCAGAAAACTAACCTTGCTATGGAATGTGGCAATTTACCCGTTTGAAATGGTGATTTCCCACAGCACAAGTGTTGGTTTACTGAAGGGTAAGCTGTCATCGCTCAGTTTCCCGGAGACTTTACCCTAAGCTTGTCGGGATAGGATGCAGGGGGGTGCCCTGTAGCTATGTTTGTTGGTTTATAAGATGCCTTTTAACTAGTTCGTTATAATCCCCCCCAAGCCAACAGCTATTGGAGTGAATTTCACCAACTTGGCTAAGAACCTGAGGTTAATTATGTGTTGATGATTATATCAGCTTTTACTATCCAACAAACTGGTGAAATTTCAAATCTCCATGACCATCCATGACCCCAAAAACGCGGTGCGCGACAGGCGACATCCCTCAGTGTGGCATTGGGCGTTTGCGAGCGCTCTGGCAATTGGGATGCTTGGTTCGATTCACACACACACACTATATATATATATATGCATACATATCATACTATGTATTATAGCTTTATCATATATATAGTACTATATATTAAGTTTTAATTTGATAATAATAATGATCATAGTAATAAATATACGTCCATGTGTGCATTGTCTTCGCATATGATATTGTATATATTTGTTTTGGATAGGATTATGCGTACAATCTGTATACACGTACATAGTGACACAATGTCATACACCACATATTCGCATAGATCCCATCTGTCTGTATATGTCAATGAATATAGAAAGTAAAAATAAGGAACATATACTGCGGGCCAGCACAAAGTTGTACTTGCTGACATATACTGGCCCGCAGTCACAATTGCACATTGTCAGTATCTAGACAACGCAGTATACATAATTTGTCATTCATATTTTGATACCTTCAGTACAGAGATGGGCAGGTATACCTGCATCCCCTGGCCGATTGTTTCCCAAATGTTCATCTTGCCAGTTGTTCACCCCATTCCATCCGGTGTACCATAATTTTACATCATTTTTCTTATATGGACGTTTCCTACAGTGCGGGTACCCCCAAATCATCCATTTCAAAAAAGGATGTTCTATTATAAACCATCCAGCTATTGGGGTCCCCCATTTATGGACACCTCCATGTCTTTGTGGGCCATGGCCTATGGTGATGTTTCCCATTTTCCACACCCATCGCATCAGGAAGCATCTTTGGATCTCTTTGACCTTAGCGTTTCGAGGCGATGGTGTTGGAACACTCAGAGTAGGGCAAGAAAAATGGGCCTTGGAAATGGCATGAAATGGCTACGTTTTGTCCAAAACCATAAACATATATATATATATATAACATGTTTTATACATATATAATATGATTATATATGTATAAAATATGTATATATATATATATACACATACATATTTACCCAGACATCTCCAATGATTTCCCCAGGCGCTTGAAGTCTGACTTGGTCTCTTTCAACGGCGCCCTGAGTGCCTTGTGCAACGGCCACGCCGTGCGCCCGGCCCTGCGACTCATGAGGCGACTGGGAGTTTGGCGGAGCCGTGGGACCTGGGAAGTTCAGCAACCAACGTGGTCGTTGAACCAGTGAAACTGGTAGAAAACATGGGGGAAAATGGCGAAAATCCAGAGAAGACATGTGGAAAGTTGGGACAAAAACTGGGAAACATATAGGAATCAAACCATCAAAACATGGTAATGACGTACGTGGAGTTAAGCATCAAAGATGGTGAAAACATGTGAATGGGATTGAAGCATCAAGTCCAGAAATAAGCTGTCGATTTTGGGAAACTCGTGGGATTTCAGCATCAACTACGGAGATGTAGAGGATATGGGAGATATCACCTCAACAATCTATACCCTCTGGTAAACTAACATAGCTATTGAAAATGGCCATTTCTAGTGGATTTTCCCATTGAAAATGGTGATTTTCCATTGTTATGTTAGTTTACCAGAGGGTAATATTTGGGCAGCTGTGAAAATGGTGGATTTAATCCTGAGAAATGGGGGTAGCCACGAAAATATGGATTCAACCAGATGAAAAACCATGAGGTAATGGATTTGGATTGGTGTAAAAATTCGAGAGACCTCAATCTATAGCACTTTTTCTAGAGCAACCCCAATGGGATGTAATACACGGACTAATCCACTAATTGGGATGTAGTTTATGGCTTAGTATATACTAATAAGAATGATTTGTTGAATTGGGATGGCAGTGCTACAGCCCATCCAAACTAGATGTTTGCACATCTCAATTCTTATGGAAGCTCTCACCGTCTCAAACTTTCGGACCCCAAATCATAGTCATATTATGTGGGGCCCATCGTCGACCCAGGCAGATGAGAGACGTCAGCGTCCAAGGCGACCTCTTTGGCTTCAATGGCTTGATCTCCGCCTACGTTCAACGGAGGCGCATTTAGTCTTTCAACGACCCAATTTGATGAATGGATCCAGTACTACACCAGGCTTTTAAGAGGTATTCCATATCAAGGAAGGATGAATTATTGAAGTCACAGTCCAGCTTGAAACAGCATGGTCACGACCCGAAGACTCTTTTTTATGAGGTTTATCTACATAGAGTCTTTTGGCCAAATGTACTGCTGACAATCAACTTCTGCTGTAACATCCCATTTTCCATTCTAGAGTGTTCTAACCCATTTTTCTTTCCATACGTAGCCAAGCTTCCACAACTTGTATGGTATGTATACATACAGCGAACATCCATGTATAGAATGTCTACTTACTGTATGCATGACACTACCATCTGCAGCTCAGTACGCATTCACCAAACACAAACTTTATCATGTCGGTCAGCTCGTTGGTTGTAGAAACACCCCATTTTCATAACAAACCCAAACCCATTTTTCATTGGTTAGATATGGTTGAACATCTCCATTTTTCCGAGTCAAACCAGTTGAATCCACTATTTTGATGGTTCAATCATGACCAGAATCTCTTGGTTGGAATATACATATCATTACATATCTATGTATCATATTCCCCTCTGTTTTATCGTTAAATCCCTATGTTTCATGGTCAAAAAGACGCATGTTTGATGTTCTCCGCATTCTAATATCATTCTGACCTAACTTTTGATGATGGATCATAAATATACATATATTATATTGTATATATCATAATATCCCCACTATAAGTTGATGGTTCTTCCCCAAAAAGAATCCCCATCTCCCCACGGTTGCTCAGCAGGTCCTGGCATCAGGGCCTTCAGCAGCTGCAGCGGCTGCGCGACTGCAGCGTCTTCGCGGACGCGGTGTCGCGCCGCGCGCTGCTGGCAGGTGCCGGGGGTTCTGGAAGCGTGGAACCTTCCTGGAAGCTGCTGTTGGGTTGAAAACGTGGGTTAATTTTGTCCCAATATATCCAAGTTGGATTAGATTGGATATATTTTGACAAAACTAATTGGATTGTAATGGCTCAACATTTACAAGAATCTCCAATGAACTTGGACTGAAGGTTCAACTTGATGATGTTTTTTCCCAACAACGTTGGCTCTATAGGGGTCTCAGCCTAGATAAAGGCTTGGCGCAGTTTCCCGTGTGGTTCTGGAATGGTGTTCACTGGCTGCTGTCACGCTTTGCTATCACCTTTTGCTGTTGGGGATACCACCTGGGTTTATTTGTAATTCTAAGTAGCTAGTGTCACTGTTCGTCCCCTAAAAAACCTAATGTCAATGTCAACGTTGGATTAATTATACAACAAACCTCTATAGGCTGTTTACTTGGGGATACCATGTAGGTACAGGTACCGAAAACTATCTCCATTTGGGAGGCACCCCACTCATCAATAAACCATGATGACAATGATGACCTGCTCGTGAAGGTGGAGGCTTACCTTGGCCCTTGAGTTTCCACGTTCTCGCAACTCGTCATGGAGGCATCTCCAGTTGCTATATCACGCTGGAATTCTTGCCAACATCTACTCCAAGAATGAGACAAATGGACTTAGATGGAACATGAGATTTGCTAGTTGCAACTGGTTTGCAAGTGGATTATAAATCATGAATTATCCCCAATAATTAAATATAATGCATTTACATCCATTTACTAGCTAGTTAACTAACTCTATGGCCCATCTAAGTAGGTGAATACATGGAGCATATTGGCATGGAAAGTGGAGCATGATTCGAAATAGAAAGTGTGCGCGGAATTTCCAGGGATATCCAGATTTGATTGCTGGAGGAAGCAATGGTCGCCTCCTCAATTGCACTATCTCGCATTTGCATGTGGATTGGATCCATTTATCTCTCAGGCTCAACCAAGGGGTCCTGATTCTGTTGGTAGCATCCACATTCAATGGGTTTAGTCCCATCCCCACATTAAAGACCCCCATTCTATGGACTTCTATGGTCCCAGTCATATGTTTCCAATTCCCGACCTTTTTGCCATGGAAACCATGAGGGGTGTAACTAAGGGCTGAAGGGATGAAAATTCCAGGCCCAGGTGACCAATGGATGATGTCCCAAAGCGGGAGCTCAACTGATTGTACGTTATACTTCAAAGCTCAACATGAGCATTCTTGTTGCTGAACATTATTTTAGTTCTTCTATATACATGACTCTATTTATATATATATATATATTACTGTATACTGTAATACATATGTATATATATATATATGATAATATTAGAGGTTGTTTCCGTTCCCAGTCTCAACCAGGCAGCCATCATCCGGACCAAGGACCAGATGAAGGACCCCTCTGTGCTCGCCCTCCACGATGCCAGTAGCAGCTGTGGTGCCAGTGCGGCACCGGCCCCGTTGCCGTGGATTTTGGAGCCTTGGTCACCTTAAGTTTAGAACATTTATGGGAAGACTGTTTAGTTGTATTCAAAGCCCCTGCAGGGTGGTACGGTACCCCATAGTTAGCTAAGTTTGTTTAAGAAAGTTCCAATAGCTAGGCTTATGGTGACCATATGGTGGTTCTATCTATACTATACTTATCTAGTGGACATTATAAACCAACGTGTATCGGGGGGGTACCACCCTGTGTTGATTGACTATTGTACAGGGTTGTACTATCCAATGCATTGGGGATCACAATCCATGAAGCAGGACATCCGTTCTCAACCAACCAGTATGTTTAGAGATGACTACACGGGCTTCGAACACTGCTCTATTAGGCTGGCCATGGATCAGAGCAAAGGAGCTAGGGATGATAACCAATCCTCTTCAATGGAGAGCTAAGGCCCAACCAGCCCAGGAATGAATGGTTCGTGGTAGTATTCGCGGAGATATTATTGCTCGACTATCAAAACATGAAGATATTTACACAGCACTTTCGGGGATATATTTTTGTAGTA
This sequence comes from Symbiodinium sp. clade C Y103, assembly GCA_003297045.1. Taxonomy (NCBI): domain Eukaryota; class Dinophyceae; order Suessiales; family Symbiodiniaceae; genus Cladocopium; species Cladocopium sp. clade C. Next base: position 342,682 of record BGPT01000003.1, read on the forward strand.
ACCTGGCAATGGGAAACCTATATACATGGTGCATTTGCCGTTGGTGTGTAAAGGTAGCCATCCCTGAGTTGGTTAAAGTATGTTCCATTACTAAGCACACCTCCAGCACCCCAGGTCTACCATTGGATCAGTTTATTTTAGGGGAAGTTCTTGGTTTGGGTCACGTCATTTGGGTCCAGAGTCGGGGTCCCGTTCGAGCGGACCCAGAAAATGATGTTCGCTGCCAGTATTAAACTATATAATTATTTAGAGGGGGCGCGAGAATGTTGACATATTTTGACCCCCTACCCGACCCAGTTGATTAAAACAAAAAATTGGTTGCATGGAAACGCCACTCATTGGATGATAAACGAACCACTGATGGTTCCGGCAGTTTTGCTCCTGCTTCAACCCTGTGGAACCAACATCTTTCCAACCCTTATATCAAACCTCCCCAACGGGATTTTCTGAAGGTGGTTTCCAATGCCCTGTCGTTGGATGACGATCCCATTTGATCACATTGATGTTCTTGAAATGGGTCGCTCAACCATCAACCAACGCTGGTTTGACCCCCAGATTCAGACCCTTTCATCTTTCGGCATCAGGAGAGGGCCTCCATGACGGCGCAAGTGACATTGAGTGAAGGGGCAAAAAGGATGAAGATTATGTGCAGTTGCGGGCTTTGTTGGAAGGCAGGCTTCCGCTACGAATGAATGTATTTGAATGTATATGATTTGTTATTGTAGAATGTTCATATATACATATACAGTATACATATGTGATTGCATCTATATTAATATTAATATTCAATGTATGATAGATGTAGAGGCGTATGGGTGTGTCTATGTATATACGTACAGACAAATGTACATCTGTAGACTGTCTGTTGATCTTGGATATACTACATTTTCTGGACATCTCCATGTTACTGTAGGCTCATCCCATTCAGATCAGTTTGCATCAGGGATAAGCACAGACTATCCATCCTATGCAGCTGTTTGGCTTGTCAATTTGTTTGTAATTGCTGAACATGGCCACTCTCTGACATGTCTTCATGTGTCCAGAATTATGACATGTACTCTTTCTTCGTCTAACTTACATGCGTCAAGTATCGGACCTGGCAGCCCATCGATGCAAAAACAACATCAAATTGAGCAGAAACTCCAAGGAACTCGTAGGAGCAGATGGTAAGAATTGGTGAAACACCTCGTCTTGGTGCAGCTGCCTTAAGAATGGTACTTCAGATGCCAATGGAGCACGTCTCCTTGGGTCCTGCAGGGTCCTCAGGTATCTGAGGAGTCCGGTGTTTTTTCCGCTTGAACAATGGTACTGAATGTGGGATACATGGAGCTTTCCTACAATGAAGGTACCCCCAAATCATCCAATCATTAGACCTTTTTAGTATTGAAACCCATAGTTTTGGGGATCCTCCATTTTAAGAACCCCCCATGTATATATCTATACTACATGTATATGTCCTGTTGAGAAATTTTGGACTTTCCAAGAGACCCCTGACATGGAGCGTTCGAACCATCTCGGTACTTGGCTCGAACGAATGATGCCTGAAGTTTGTAAATCGTTGTGACACGTTTTGCTGCTTGTGGTTACTTAAAACATTGACTTCTGCATCTATGTACATGTACATTCATATATGTGTGGTAGAGTCATCTTATGTCATCTTACAATATCTTACATCCCACCAATAGACTATATCCCACTGTTGGTTTTATGGGGCCTTGAAACATGTTCACCTTGATGCCCGGAAAACCTTCCACTCCAGTTGGAGACGGCAACGTCCAGTGCTTCGCCCAAGCAGAAACCGCCCTGGAGGCATTGCAGGGTCCCAGCAGAGCTTGGGGAGCTTGGTGCAGGGGGCGGTCAATTGACTCAATTGTGTCCTATAGACTTAAAACCCTGCAGGAATCCTGCAGGAATTAATATTGGATATCAAAGGATGGAAATACTACTAAGCAGCTAATGATTAGCTGTTGTAGGATATATAAGGTTGGCCATGAAGTGCTTGATGGTGAGCTCGAATTGAACACCGAACTGACCCACAAAAATCCTGTCATTTTTTTGCATTGAACCATCCAAAAACCGAGAGTCCATGACTTGATGTATTTTTTTCTTGCTCGAGACCACGTTCATTCTTTAATGGCAAGTTGGGCAGCAAAGTGAAACATCAGCATTATTGGATGATATCACCCAACTCAGGATTGAATTGAACCATCAAAAACGGTTTGGAATAAGTTTTTAAAGACCGCTGATATGCATTTTGTGTTCTAGATTCTACATGACAAATCCATTCCCCCAGTCATTTGGCTTTGAGGGTGGGAAGCCTCAAAAGTCAATACATTGTTGATGTATCACTCTGTATCATGTCTTGGAGGGATCAGCGCCACGATGTGCATTTTTTTCAAATTCAAAGCCAAGTTCCTCCCATTCCTTTGCCGATGAGGATGAACTTTTTGCTGCAATTCTGGGTAATGTCAACCCCGAATCAATAAACTGCTGGATATTTTCATTTGGTGGTACAGTGCCATTTAAGCAACAACTTTTACCAAGGTTATCCAAGCTTGACACTGTTTTCGTGGTTTCCTGTTTTTGTGGTCTCACTGGGAAAGCTAGGCAACGGCACTCCTCCAATGCCCCCAAGCTTTCGGTGAAGACTGGGTGGATGTTGATGGTAGATCGGGCCCAAAGTCCCAGGCCAAGTCTGGGAATGGTATTGCTGCCATGAAAAGATCTGTTTAATCAGCTGAAAGCTCCATGGAACAGGAACACATCAGCTGTTCAATGGAGACAGGCCATGAAAGAGAGCAAATCCCACTGATCTTTTTTTACGCGAGGCCTGTGGTTCTGCTAAACCGCCAGCGAATTGATGCTGACACGAACATGGTTTCTGGAATCGAACGCGGGGATCTCAGCATCATCTCAGAGGTTTCTAATTCCTGGGTCAGCCTTGGTTCAGTAGTTTGATACAAGCTTGGCTTTTGCCACATCATACATGATAGACATAGATATACACACTGTATATACAGTGTAATCATATACATATATGGGTATATATATATATATAGATATGTGGATATGCAACTGCAACTAACCAGCTTGGAAAAACAATATTTGGGGTATCTAAGATCGGGTGGTCATGTTTTATTCATGAGATCAAAAGTGTTCGGAGCAGTGCTGCAATGCCCCACTCTTCTGGTGGCTGCTTTGAATTGGATGGACCTGCTACTGGTCATTGACTTTCCAGCCTGGTCAAAGTACCGATCTTATAAGTTGTTTTTGAGTGTGTTTTTCTTACACCCATCTGACTTAATTCTATGAATTCACTTGTAATTAGCATACACCCTAGTGATTTGAGTTGTGAACCAACTTAGCTATGGGACAGAAGCCTTCTTCAACCTCAACCCATTGGTGTCAAAGTTCACCCTGCAAGGTGAGATGTCATTGCCAGAGCTTCACACTGCAGCGGGACCAAGATGGGGGCCTGTCGGTTTGCGCGGAGAAAAAAGGAAAAGGGGCCCAGCAACTGACTGCCATTGACTGCTACAATTGTGTAAAATAACTGCTACAATGATTTCTTGTGTAAAATAACCCATTGACTCTGCCATTGACATTCTTTTTATATGGGATAAACAGCGACAACCAACAGTGAACATCAATACACATCAATAAACCAGATGAATCAAATAATTAACATATGTGCAAATATTATCAATCATGATGTTATTATGATGATAAAGACCTCAAATCATTGAGTGCACACACACAAAACATATGTTTTCTATATGCTGTCTTGGTTATGTGTGCCCAGTTTCGAGCCTTACCCACTGAGTGGTGATATTTGTATGACCTCCAGAAGTACTCCCTTGCTTGACTCATCCTCTCAAGGTTTTTGTTGGTGAAATCATGTTATATCTCTATTATTAATTACATTTAATTACTATTGATATCTATTGATCATGTTATGTATGACTTTGAATTAGCCATACCAACCATGAATGATTCCGACATTTGGCTGGTTCTTGGGTAAATGTGAATATACCAGCCGCATAGTTTGGCTTTTAAATTTAGGTAAATGTTTGTAGAATGCATGGAGGCGCATGAAAACATGCCTATAAACTGGCCAGTTGTATTTGTATCATACACTACACATCACTACACCATAAAATAACCTGGAATGCACTGTGGATTCAATTCCTTTCTGAGGAAATATTTGGAGATTGATTTACGAGGTTCAGTAGCTTCTCAAGAAGTCCTTGGATCCATGGGGATGGTTCCCAGCAAGATCTCACTGGATTGGTTTAAGTTTTTTTTCAGGAAATCCATAGTTTTAGGTTTTAATATGTTTTAACCCTTCAGGGGTTTCAACCACACACTTTTCCTAGCCAATTCTTGGAATCAAGAAGGCTTGGTTGCTGGATAACCTACAAATAAACCACACAATATCATATGTGGGTACGGATCAAAAGCTATGCGGGATGAACATGCATGAATTCCAGCCATTTTGGCCTGAACTACAAGATACATCGGAATAATTACCAGGGTTTTGACCATCGGTCACATAATGTATTATACGCCAGTATACTATACATATATATATATATATTATTCATATATATATATATATATTATACATATGTATGTATATAAATATATATATATATATATTATACATATATGTATATATATATTATACAATTATAATATATAATTGATACTATACACATATTTCTACCATTTCATGGATATAAGCCCATCACGATTCTTGGCCTCGCCCCTTTTAGACCCCCAGGTCTCCAAAAGTCGGGGCCTGCCTCGTGGGGGTCCTGTCCTGCGACGGATGTGCCGCAGTGGTCTGGTCCTTGGTGGAGCGGGTAGCTTCTGGGTACCCTTAAACTTCAATGAACATATATATATAATATACATATATATATATATATATAGAGAAACTCATACAATAGATAGACTCATACAATAGATAAACTGCCCCTTCTCTGTTTCTTGGAGATTTAATCAGCAAAAGATTGGCCTACCCTCTGGTAAACTAACAGTTTGCTATTGAAAATGGCCATAGAACTAGTGGATTTTCCCATTAATAGCATGGTGATTTTCCACAGTTATGTAACAGTTTACCAGAGGGTATACATTATGGCATGGAAACATTGCAGGTCATGTACAATAGATAGACTCATACAATAGATAGACTGCCCCTTCTCTGAGCGGAAACAGGGACATCATAAGTCCTCATCCTTTAAATTGACAAATTGAGAACACGACGCACCTGCAAAGACACAAAAAGTGTTGCAAGCTGTGCCAAGTCCAAGTCTTCTTAAGTTCCGCAAGGATTCACAAGAAAAGGTAGAAGTTTTTGGGGTCCTTAGGATAGAAGAGTTGGACTACCACCATCAAACTAGTAGGAGTTCACCTTCCAATTTGGTTGCGGACCCAGAAGCCCAAGAAATTGTATTTTAACAACAGGCTACAATTTTCCGGAAGACTCCAGTTTGGTACTTGATCCACTGCAATCATTGGACTCACAACATTGATGGTTTGATACAATGATGTACGTACAGGCATGTATCTACATATACATATACATACAAATAGATATATAATTACATATACATATAAATATACACATACGTATACATGTACATGTGGATATACGTATGAATGTACATATATACACACGTATATATATATATATATAAATTCATACTTACATTACATATGATTTCCCCAAAAATGACGAACCCCCAAAAATGACGAACGTTGTGGGCCATTTGACACCCCACTTGACCTTCACCCATTCCTGTCTCGCCCAAGGCCAGGATTTTGATGGCCGGGTTTTGAGCCCCAATCCCCAAGAGGCGGGGTGTTGACCACCGTTCCACCCGGGAGAGTTCTGAAGGTTCACTTGGGAAATCATGGGAAAATCATGGGAAAATCAACTATAAATTTCGATCTTGTAGTGGGATGATGCAGACATCTCCTAGACTTGCCGAGGCGATGATTTTTGGCTTCGTTTTCCCAATGGGAAATCCATTTTCTCAAGGGAATATGTCTTAAGCAAATCCAGACCTCCAGCACACTTTGGAGAAACAGATTTGCTTCGTTACCTCAACTGGTTGGTGGTTTCGGAAATCTATTCACTGGATTGGTTGAAGGGAAAATCTTAACCGGAAACCATAGATTTTCCCATGAAATCTGGGGTTTTCCTGTAATATTTTCCCATTCACCAATCCAATGATCTATGGAAATCTAATTTTTATCATAGACCAAACATAGATCCCAAACACGATTTCCATAGATTTCCGAAGAATGGGATCATGGAAATCTTATTTTTATCCCCAACAATGGGATCATGGACCAAACATGATCCCAATTGACTGCCTCATATTTCGATAGCTGAACCACCAACCAGTGAATGATTTTCTACGTATTTGGATGATCCACTCCAGCAATCCAAGCTGGCAATGGATATACATACATATATATATATATGCACATATATATATATATATGACATTTCCCTTTGGATATCAGGCTTTCCATGGCAATCAAGCATGGCTTGCAGGAAAACCCCTATTTGCAGGTTCTCAGCTATAAACCTCCATGTATAGGGGCTTTTCAATTATAACCTATCAAATCACCGTGTTTTCACAGGTAAATGGTGGATTTCCAGCCATCAGTTGGTCGCTGCCAGGCCCGCATTCTCATCGATGAGGCTGGTGAAACAATGGGATTAATTTAACCACATAGTAGCCCCAAAAAGATAGAACTGGTCAATATAATATATTAAGAACCTAGATATTTTTTTGTAGTTGTTTCTTACATATACTTTCCAATCTTCTTGGGGGTTACTATATGCAATGGATATCCTGGGTATCCCCAACAACTAATTTGAGAAATCCAAAAGAATATCCACCATCCTCCACAACCTCTAGAATACTTCAATATCGTTCAATATCTTTTGACAGATATCAAACATATTCCAGTTTTAACATGCTATAACTCAACTTGAACCTCTAAACCCCATGAACCAGCCGCGGTATTGCTATCCGTTTGCCATCAATGTCTGCGCCAGGGCATTCCAGGGCCTGTCCTGGGCCGCACGGAGCCAAAGGAGGAGGCACGGAGCCAGTGGGTAATCTCAGCTGATTGGCTTTTTGTTTTTGTTTTGGAGGCAAAGTAGGGGAGGTTTGGGAGAAATGTTTGGTTCTGGAGTGGCTGAGATCTGTGGAAAGATCCAGAGGACTGGGAAACCGGCTGATTGGTAGCCGGCTGCACGATTCTCAGTTATTGCTCACATCCCCATGATATCCTGATAATTTCCCTCTATTTTACTCGTTGAAGCCCCGGCAACAAACGATGAATTCTCCCAGTGGTTCTCCACAGAGATCTGCAGAATCTGCAGGTTCTTTCAGGAGCGGGATGTGGCTGGCAGATGGCGAAGGGCTCTGGGAAGCCTTTCCCAATGATGTGGTGATTCAATTTAGGAAGATATTGATTCTTTGGTGGATGAAATCACATACATGGTGAATCATGGTGAAGAACTTTTGTTGGTGGTGTTGGCGAAATGATATGAACTCGGGGTTGATTCCCTGTATTCAGTGAACATAGCCTTGAGATGCCTTGAAGGTTCCTGTTCCAAGGGTTCTGAGGACCCCGGGACCCACTGGGACTCCAACATGGCAATGGGGCCTGGGCCTCCCATTTGGGTCATGTGGATTTCGCAACGCCATGTTTGATGGCCAGGGGGTACCCACAGTTTGAGGTCACAGTTGGGTATGGATTCACAGATCTCGCAGATTCGCGGTTACGTTTGGCCTACATTTGAGGACCATGTGATGGTTTAGGACATTTTTCAAGTTGAGATGAGTTAAACACAGGCCAGAACTCAAACAGAGGTTTCGGGTAGATGTGTCGAGCACTTTTGTTCGCAAGGCATGCTACATGATTGGGGCTGGAGACATGTAACAACCTCAAACATGAAGTATTGTGATGTCCGTTTGCACTTGGATTTGTGGGTCAAATGATCGATTTGTCGTACTTTTAAAGACACTAATTCTTAGCCATCCTAGAAACAATTGCTGCATGCAGGTCTTGTGGTGATTCGTGTCGAATAAATGTGGGGTATATACTGTAATACCTACGATAAACAGGAATTTTTATAGTGATAGTAACTTGGTAACAGTCATCCAAAAGGGGCAATAATACCTACAACAACAAATAATGGTTGAATCTGTATACATATATATATATACAAATGGGGTAATGATACGTTTCAAACACCAAACATATCCACCTGAACAAATTCTTTCCTGCTGGGTATTTTAGAGTCGCCATGTCCGGACAAATGTTGGTCCACTGGTGACTGGCTCAGACGATAGAGCGAGAGCAAGTCAGCAGCAATGGATTCATGAAGCAACAGCCTGAAACGCCCTCTCTCGCTAATTTGAGAGTTGGTTTACCACACTAAGTCTGGAGCCATTGACATAGCATATTATTCTTTTTTATGAATGCACAGTCAAACTCATTGACTACGTGCTTATCAACAGCAGTGCCAGGTCTTTTACGGCCATAGTTCCGAACTACACCGGCAGTGGGCTTGCACAAGTTGCAGTTTCTAAAATGCAATATCACCATGTCATGTCCCAATAGACTAAAAGAGATTTCCTGTGATTCACATGAAACTAGATGACATGTTATCCGGTGATTAAATCTCTCCCCATTTTTTTTTTAACTCTCTCCATTGGGCAACGCTTGGGCCGCAATGAGCAATGGTCCTGTAGTGAACCAGCCAGAGGCTGGAGTCAACACTTGGCCTTGGCTTAGGAATCATGATCTTGGGGTAGATATTTTGGACCTTTGTGCATGACTCTTTGGTTGCCGAATGATTGGGACGCCTTCCTCTTTTTACACAAAGCATTTGCGCTCTTAAAATCAACATCACCTTTCATCAGGTCCCATCAATTCTTCCCAGGACTATGCATGTGTATATTTACATTATACACCAAAAGTTAATGGATGAATTGAAACTTGATTCACACAGATGTTCCCTGATCAACATGTTTGGGCCGGGCGTCGCATCCTCTGATTGTTGCTCTTTCTCTTCTGTTTCATAATTTGATCTATAGCTTAAACAGATGTAGCAGTGTAGCCCAAACAATTGGATGGCTGAACCCTGACAAAAATGAAACAATAATATATATATATATATATACATAATATGTATATACACGTAATATATATATATATACATAATAGATAAATTCACATATATATATATACAATGTATATACACAGATTTATGTTTATATATATATACAAATCTCAATACATATACATATGCTATTATAATATACTGTGGGCTATACTATCATATATACTATGATATATACTATTGTATATATACTATGATATGATATGATATGATATATACAATTCTATAATTATATATAAATATATATTATATTATACTATATTATGCTATTATATATATATATACTATATTACATAAAAACTATTACATATACTATTGCATATACTATATATATATATACACTGTATGTATTACAATATGATATATGCATATTGTATGTTTTTTTTTTTTTAAGGAAACATGTTACATTATTATACATATACCAGGACCTTCATTTGTAGCACAATTTTTGGGTACGTGAAATTTCAGGTACGTTTCAACAAATTTCTGTGCGAGCCCTGAATTTCAGGACATTTGCAGCCAAAATGTGCGAATTTCTGTGCCAAAGCCGCTGTATGTATAAAATGGAAACAGACATTTGCGGGTGAAAACTAAACCAAAGACACCAAATCATCATGCAGCCAGCACAATGCTAAAAATGAATTCCAAGGCGCGCGCCAGCGAGGCAGACACCGTGCGCTTAGTGCCGGATTCGGAGGCACACAAAAAATGAACGTATACCGTATACAAAGCCAGACAAAGCCAGACAAAACTAAGTTTCTGCAACATTCCAAAGCCTCCCACTGCAGGTTTGGACTCCCATTCCAAGAGCCTGGACGTATGCGTCGTTTGAAACGTGTCAGTTCCTTCGAATCACATGCATGTATTATCATGTATTGCTTGCTCCTTCCAGGTTCCGTTCACGGAGCTCACCAGCGCCATTACTTTCAATCCTTTGAAGGAGGCCAAGAAGAAGGCGACGGTGACAACACCCTTCAAATTCTTCGTGCATATCTAGGGAAGGTCCGCTGGTTGTGCAGGTCCCGGGCCGTCGCGGGATCCAAACGTATTTACCTTTTTTGGATTTGCGCGCGATTTTTGCACAGTCCCCTCTCTGCGCGTTTCGTAAGTGGAGCTCCCCCAAGCATCAAAAATGCCGTTCAAAAAAAATGCGTTGCGTGAATTATTGCCCTTCGTTTTTTAAAAGAATACGTTTTTGCCACAACAAAACTTAATTTGTAAATTGGACTTAGCACACAAATTTCAGGTACGTTTGAAGATGTTTGAAGCTCCTTGTACATATTCGTATGTTGTAATATGACATGACTATGATGAATTTTTCATACATAGAACTTTTACAAAATTGGTCGTTGAAACAAGTTCCTTTAGGCACCCAATTTCCAGTGGTCACAAAGCCCCCGTATTTATGAATGGGGTGGATGGTCGTCCTCCCACCATCATAAATGGAATTTCCATGAATTTCTCAAGCAATGCGTACATTAGAATCCCTATGAAAATATTGGTCTTAATCCTCGTGTGCTTGTATGGGAAAATTATCAGTGTAAATCCCATCGTTGGTTTTGTATCCCAATACATCATATTGTATCCCCATGGTATCTCATAAGATCCCATTAAATTAAATCATCTTTTTTATTGGCAACACATCCTCCAGCCCTGCTGGTCATTGGACCATGGCATGCTGGTCACATGCGAATGGCTAGGCGTCTTATGCCTTCGCAGAGACCTCTTCCAGTAGTAGCGCAGATGAGAAGGCTGCGACGTGGCGATGGGCGCTGCATTAGTTAAGGGGGTCATATACTGAAAATTCACGTGTTGAAACTCCAAAATTGAGGTTAAGATGATTTTCTGGATCAAAACGTGTCCATAGGTAATATGATCTAATGACAATACAATATGTATACAACAGGGTTTCCATGCTTCTCTTCAGGGCTGCAATCAAGGGAACATGTTTTTTGTTTGAACCAACGCAACAGAGGACGAACTGGGATACTTCGATCATCCATTGGTTAACCCACATGGGCACATAAATATCTTGTCATTTCAAGGATCTGAAAACATCGTGAGGTAATTGAACTTGAATCACGACCACCTTGTGGTATGAATAGCTTGAAAACGACTATCATAGATATATAATATATATATATATATGATACTTATTGTTCATGGCTTTCACACTTCTAAATTTTGAGATGCTATAAGTGTTGGAATTTGATCAACACACGTGCAAACACAAGTTCATTTGTCATGTCCTCTTGATATAACATGGTATAACCTTACACGGAGACTAGGGAAACCTTGGATGGCTATTTTAATACTTTATAGTTTGCCATCAACTACATATTAACCTAAAGGAACACGGCAGGATATCTGAGATGGGCCTTGGACAGTGCATCTGTAAACACCACAGTAGCCACGGAGTAAATCCACTCATCCGAGCTATTCTACCAATCTCAGCTCAGGAACTTCAAGCTGTGCTCTTGAAGCCAGCCCTGAACTCAGCCAGGGTAGACGGGTAGACGTCGTAGGGCAAGTTGGGGTGGACTGAGAAGAGAAAGGAGGAATACGGTAGGGTGGTTGAACCCTGACATTCGATGAAGTTCGTGGTTAGTACTTAACTGGTTTTCCAACAGCAACGAATCCCAAATACAGTACAAAAGACTCGGACCCTGTTACTTGCCAGTTACTGTACTACCCTTCAACAGGATTCTCAAGGTAGGCCCCAGAACCTTTCGCCATCGTGGTGCAGAATGCAGTGGGCAGCCATCCCTGGCATCTTTGTGATGCCTGACATCAGCAGAATAGGTGATGTGAATCCACCCAGATTGAGGTGTTGAATTCGAATGAGTCGACGTTTTTTTTTTTCTGCGATTTAAAAACACCTCGAGTATGACTCGATTTGGGGCTGCCCCAGAACAATTCGGTGAATAGTCTATTCACCTATTATCACCTTTTCATAGTCATGTTTTGGCACCTATTTCATCAGTGAAAGCTTTTGAGAGGCTGATATTATATTCCTTGATGCCTTCAGATCCAAAACACGGGCTCCAGCACCGAGGACAAGCTGCCAACGCAGTCCGTCCGCCTGGACCAGCAACTTGGCGCTGGAGCTGGTGACAAGTGCCAACTTCCAATTCATCTTCGATTTACCGTTTGGTAATTGAACATAGCTATTGAAAATGACCATGTATAGTTGAGTTACTTATTAAAGATAATGATTTTCCATACCTATGTCTACCAGAGGGTACTGAAGAAAGTGAAATTCATTATAGATTTCCTATCGTGGGGGGTATTTCTGAACATCCCCTTTCTGGTGGATTTAGTGAAACTATCTGAAGTTGATTCTCTATTTTCCCAGAAACGCACACCAGCATTTTTTATGTTGTTTTTTGTGGTTATATAAGTGGTTAAGATTCGCCAACAATAGAACCTTCTTACAGTGACTCTACCCTTCAGGAAGTATTCAGATCCATAGGGCATGACTGTCTTACTATTCCACATGTTATACAGGTTCATGAAATACATAATTCTATAATTATCATTGTTCATAGGTATAACGATGTAAAACAATATAACCAGCAACTGGCAACTACATGTAGTTGTCATATAGTGGCTACACCACTGATAGCTACTGAAATGATAATTATACACAACCATATATATATACATAATATACATATATATATATACATATTACAACATATTTTTATAACTATATACCCAATTTGTTGCCCAATACCTATAATGCTTGCCTATTACCTGACAATCTGATATTACCCCATAAAGTTTAAGATTACGCCGCATGAAACCACTGTAAATACAACTATAATATAATTACTACATGATTACTTATAGTATAATTACTACATGATTACCACATATAGCACCTACATACAATAGCTCTATCACTGAAAACATCTTAACAATCATATACCATCATAAGTATATGTCTATATGATGTATATTTTTATATATCACTAGACTACTTGATATACTTGTATATGACCTAATTAGTCGTAAACTCAAACAAACATATTGGGTAAATGAGTTATATACCATCATGTACCTACAGTATTTTCACTCTTTTTCCCACTCCAAGGCCCAATTGCTCCTTTCGTCACATGACGGTTTGCCATTGCCTGGCCACTGTGCAGGGGCGGCCCAGGAGGATCACGGATTTTGCCGCAAAGAAATGGAGATTTCATGGGGATATAGCCAGTACTTCATGTGATTTCATGGGTATTTACCCACAAACGACTTAGGATTTGTACGGGATTTCATCACTCAACATAGATATATGATGATATGAAAATCCACGGGTAAAACCCGTTCGGAACATGATCTACAAATGCTGGGCTTTCCACGTCTATCTTCATTTCTTAGAGGACAATCCTCAATGTTTGAGTTCTTGGAGATTTAATCAGCAAAATGATTGGGTTACCCTCTGGTAAACTAACATAGCTATTGAAAATAGCCATTTATAGTTGATTTTCCCATTAAAAATGATGATTTCCCATAGTTATGTAAACGTTTACCAGAGGGTACACCATCAAAAACAGTGTCTTGAATCCCAAAGTCTTGGGACGTAATGCGATCAACAAAGAACTGGACAGGGATCGACCGTCAAGATTATTCCGTTGAATCAATGTCACCCTTTTGGGCTGCTGATCGGAACTTCAGCATTGAATCAATGAACATTATTTATATGTTTGTTTAAAGTCATGTCCTGCTGGAATTGATTATATGAAATTATTGCAGGGTTGCTTGGATGGTGGTTGTCAGCCACATTTTCTTTTACTAGTTGTTTATTCATTTATATATCAGGGTTCACTCTATGACAAATTTGTGAGGTGCAGCTTCCAGCGTTCTATGAAGAAGAAGCTACAGTTTGACATGCGGGGACATTTTTGTTGTCGTCTCCCAAGAGTTGTATGTTCAATACATGTTCGTACGATGAAAAAGGCATCAACAGACAAGACACATTGGAATTAGACTGGATTTACTGTAGCCACTGTTCATTTTTTTGTAAGAAAATGTCTACAATGTGGAGCCCCTCCGGTAAGAAGTTGGTTTGTAAACTCCATTTACTATAGATATATCTACCATAAATTAATGTTAACCTAGTTCCAAAGCAACTTAGCTATCTAGGGGGCACCACTCTGTAGATGTACCTTGCTACGCCGGCCCTGCCTATGTCGTTGTTCCATGCCGTGGCAGAGCTGAGGCCGGACACCGATCAGCTACAAGAGGCGTCAACCGTCCGGGAAATTGGCGGTATCGACTGGGCTAGGTGCAAAAAACTAACAGGAAAATCATCTCAGATGACATTACATTGTATTCCTATCATTTCATATGTAGGCTATATATATATATATATAGTAAAAAATATGTAGGTGGATCCCAAGGTCACCAGGGGGTTCAATACTAAAATGGTCTAATGGCTGAATGATTTGGGAGTACCCCCATTTTTGGAAGCCTCCATAGATGTATTGTAGAACAGGTTCAATTTATCATTACTATGGTTTGCGCTGTCCTTTGGCCTGTTGATATTGCGTAAGATTTGGTGGTAGTTAAGCGGTTTCCGCTTGCTACGAATCGAACGAATATACATATACTATATATACCCAGATATACACATCATTTTTTCAGGAACTCCATTCAAGATTTGCCGCAGCATCATAGGCTATCTCATCCCGCTTTGTTCGTCACACTGGTATTATATATATATACCCCATGAAGTTACGCAAATCCACCAACTTCTCCCTCAATTTCCGGCAAGGCCCTACAGAGGGTGTTGAACAAAAATCCCATACTCGCGGGACGATTGAGGCGCAAACCGCCACCGGGTCCCACCGGGTCCCACCGGGTCGGGAGGAGTCCCTCACCAGACTTGGCTCGAAACCATCCAACAGAACCGCACTCATTCGTGTTTCATGTGGGATGCGGGCATTCTAAATTTGAGTGGGGGCTACAGTATGATGCATTTGTTTAGCAGTGAACTGCGGGTGACAGTTTTGGTGTTGTTGGCATCAAATACCCGTTTCATTCCACTTCTGTTCGATAGATCTCCCCAATGTTGTTCGCAAGTGCTCCATTGAAATACATCCGTATCATCTATGATGTTCCTATTGAAACTAGAATAAAACAATGAGAACTGTTTGGACAGATCATAATCGATTCAGTTTCTGTCAATCAAATCTAGTTACCCTCTAGTAATCCAACCTGGCAATGGAAAATCACCATCATTTATTAGTTTATGGTTGATTTTCCCATTAAACCATCCATTCAGAGATCGATTGATAGTGTTTTTTCCCATGATTTTCCACCTAAAACCTCCATTTATTACCGGAAGGTAGCTGGGGAATGCAATTTTCCAGACGGATCTCAGATCTTTCGGGGCAATTCCATGTGTTTTCGCGTCGTTTTCCGAGGCCCACCTTGTCCAGTCAGGGTGCTGCGCGTCCAGATGGTGGGGGGCACGTATGGGAGCTGCACTCCTATACTTCCTTTTGCTTTTATTATATGGAGGTTTCCCAAAATAAAGGTACCCCAAAATGGTTGGTTTATAATTGAAAATCCTATGAACATGGATGATTTGGGGGTACCAGTACCCCTATTTTAGGAACCCCCGTATAGAAAGGGAAGTCTCACCCCTGTGCTTTGGAACCTATCCATTGAGCACCGTAATCATTTGCAATCCATTTGCGAATCGAATCATCCGCAGCTAAAAATACCATTAAGGCCAACATTTGAGGTGATCTACAGCCCGCTTTCAGCCAACATGGAGCCCCAAAAGACAGCTGCTTGAGAAAATTGATTTATTCATTGTTTGTTAATTACATGTTACATTATTTTCTGTACACATAGTTGAGCATTGCCCAGAACCTTCCGACATATGCTGGTTGATAGGGATTCCCACTTCGTGGGTTGTATTGCACTTAGCAAAGCCAATCATCAGCCACGGGGAATTCTAGGGCATGATTGATGATGTTCTTGATTGTTCTTGTGATCATGGCAATTTAAAAGTCAGAGCCCGCATGCGAAAACTATATATGTTTGAATCTGTTTGTATGTTCATAACCAAAAAAAGAAAAGACTCTGGGCTGTGGTGTGTTTTGAGCCTCCATGTGGTTTTCCCAAGATAGACAACTATCAACACCGGAGTACCCCTCTTCGTCAAAGATGACAACACATTGGATGATAACTTGGGGTACTCATGACTTACGAAACCTCACCCAGTCACCATTTTTTCATGTTGAAATCCCAATTATTGCTGATGAAATCCTCAAGTCTGTTGGGTTTTCATGGTTAAATCATGTTAAATCAACAGAACACTAAATAAATTGAGAGAAAATGTACAGCCAATTGACTGAAGTTGATTAAATCATCCCATGTTGAATTCATAAACTGTTTCAGAGAGTGAACTTGTTACATCCACCAGTGTTTTTTTGACATGTCCCATTAATTGCTATATACCTGTTGTCCCACTATATTCCCATCATACAACAACCATTGTTGATGGTTAAATTATAGTTATTTCCCCTAAATACCAAAAGAATGGTGGTACAATACTAAATATTATTCACATATTCCCATTACCCAATTCTTACCAATTCTTCTATTTTACCACCATGTTTAAATCCTCTAAATATTTCGAAGCCCACGGCCCACAGATCTCTTTTACAATTTCCGACAGGTCTGGAGATCGCCTTTGATGGCCCCGTGGGGATCCACTTCCAGGCATTTTGGTAATCAAGCATGGCTAGCTGGAAACTTCCCCCCACAAACAAGGAGAACATGTGGGAACTATGGGAAGATCGTAGAACAATATAGGAAACACATGGGAGACATCAAATATAACTGGAGGTTTATAGCTGGGAAAATCATCCATGTGTGAGGTTACACGGTTCCAAGCATGGGCAAAGGGCAATGGACAATGGAAAGTCAATGAATCATCATTTTTTCAGAGGCAACCAATCTATAAGAACCTACACAGGGAGATTTTCCGTGTATATATATATAGAGATTCAATTGCTATGTTTGATTCACGTGCCGGGAAGCTGCCACGCGCCAGCAAATGGCTGGCATTCCACCTAGCCAACATCAAGCAACCACGCCACGCGCTTGAGCATGTCTTTTTACTTGTTTTCTATCCCCCTTGTTGATGGTTGAAATTGGCACGCAAGGAGAGCTGGTCATAATGTAGTGCTGTCATTGCCTCATTAGGTGCGTTAGTTTGTCACATACAATTAAAATCAATTAAAAGGATACCTGGTTGTTTGTTTCTTGTACAAGACTGCTGTATTTTACGACACAGCGGATTTCTTTAGAAGAGTCATACATACCAGACGTTTTGAGATTAGTTTTGAGCCTTTTAATCCTTTCTAAAGATAGCTACAGCCAGCACTTTGCTGGATGTCACTGTTGCACTCAGTAGTCTATCCTCAAGCTGCCCAAAGGATACAACAGAAAAAACCCTGAACTGTGAATCTAAACGCTACCCTCTGGTAACTAAAATAACTATGGACAATGGCCATAGAAATCGCCGATTTTCCCATTAAACATGGTGATTATCCATAGTTATGTAACAGTTTACCAGAGGCTATCCCCCCAACAAAAAAATGGTTGACCTATGGATTCCATGGATTCTGAAACTCTTCTCGGGCCCTCCCCCTTGACGAAAGCCAGGTGAGACCCTTGAGTGCGGACATGGAACATCAAGTCGAGCGCCTCGATGCGGAGAGGCCGGGGGGAACTGGTCGTTCTATGGGGTACTTCAGCTGAAGTCTGACGAGTCCTAAACATGAAAAATAAAGGGAGATATAGGGAGATCATCCAGAAATGATAATTGATTTTTGTCTTTTTTGTAGATGGTTTTGTTGAAGATGTATCACTGATGATATTGAATTCATGGTTGGTTATTAAAAACCTGTTGAGTGGCTACAATAATATCCCCTAGTTACTCCAATCGGTATCTACCACAATCCATTTGGTAGGGATACCTATTAGGCAACCAGTAACATATATGATTGGATAGGGGTATTTTTTTGGCTGATGGGTCTTCTTTCTGAAAAATTGGGTGTATCTTGAACCTATAGTTGTTCGATACTGAAATAGTCCAAGCGTTGCTGGTTTAGGTTGGGACACACCATCTTTCTTGACTTATAATACATAAATACATAGTTATACACGTATAAAGACAGTTTTTCTTCGCAATGGGTCAGACTTGGGTAAGAGCATCGCAGTAAATCTTCATTGGGATGTTCTGGGAATCGGAACAGGTGACGAGACTCTGGATTCGGCTGGAAATCTGATCAGAAGCCCAGGTACTTCCCGTGTTGCCAGACTGTGTACACATTCTCAAACAACCAAACTTCCCCTGAAGCAAAACATTGCATTTTTTGATCATATATCTATATAATTTTATATACAATCATACTAGTAGTACTGTATTACTATGTGTACATACAAAATTGTTTTCTATATATATATAAAGATGATTATATACATATATGTATTGTACTATGTATATAGATACAATATTGTTTTTGTTCTCAACCCCCCAACATCCGTCGCAGCACGCCAGGTACGCCAGGCAGTTTCTTCACATTCACACAGAGCCTGGGGGCCACGGGGACCGCCGGACGGCTGAAAAAAAGTCGGGGGATTTACATAGCCATAAGATCTCTACAGGTTGTTATAAAATGGATTTTAATGTCAAGGTAGGATTCATAATTCCCCCCCTCAATTAAACCTACCCCTCGTCCGTCTCGATTTTGGGGGGTTATTTTTTTTTCCGAGGTTGACATTAAAGGTTAGTAAAGGTTATTAAATGGTTATTATATAATGACAGTTGAAGATGATTTGAAGATGGTTAGAAGATTATCTCAAGATGTCCAATGTTTGCCCAGACAGATGTGGAGGAAAAGATATCCGTTAGAGTAGACCATGGTGTCCTGGAGATTTTTGAAACGTTGACCGATGTTTCGCTTGGTGGCTCAACCAGCCATGGTTGGAGAGTTTGGTGTGGAAAGACGGGAATTGCCCGCACTTATGGGTAACCCCCCCATGAGTTTGTAGGTGTTGTATGCGCTTTAGTTTTGAATTTAACATATTTTAACATTATGCAAACGGCACTCTGTATATCCATCCACATATCATTACACATGTGGGTGTATATGCCGAATATGCATATCATATGTATTTGGATACATTTCAACATATCAATATCTTGACATGTCAGTCAATGTGTACATATATATGTATGTATATACATTAATTAGTTGCACATCACTGTTGTTCACCCACCTTTCGGTTCATGAGGTTCGCCGAGAGCTTGGGCGTGGCGCGAGTAGGCTATGGTTTGAACCTTCTAGGCGGGGGAGGAGGTGGTGGGAATTCACCGTATCGATAGCAGGAAGGCATCCTTGATGTATATATATATATATACACATACGTACTGTACCTACATTTGCTTAATGATATTTTGATATATGACTTGTGTAATTGTTGTTTTATTGTTATGTATATTACATGATTCTTGGTACTATTGATTCGATGTCCATGATGATTATGACTAGTATTATGATGTGATTAGTGAAGTGCTCTTGTTATTGTTGCAAAATGTATGTTGTTGACTTGAAGAATTCATTGCGACGCCACGAATAATTCAATGCAAGTCGGTTTTTTCCATCAAACATGGCTTCAATGCGGTTTTTGGGTATATTCTGTGGACGATTGTCCAGATTGGATGCTGGTTTCAACTACATTTCAGGTTGCCGTTGGATACCCAGAGACAGTGCTGGTGTCCTAGGGCAAATGTTGATCTTTCAGTGACTGAACAGCAGGTTTGAAGATCTCATGCTGCAGAATAGGTTTGGTATTTTTATGTATTTTCATGAATCTGCGTCTTGTTTCTGGGAAGAATCAGGTCCTGACCCAACAAGTAAAGTAAGATTGTTCTTTGTCAGATAGCACATGGGATTCTGTGAAATGACAACTGGATTCACTGGTTTCTCTCCAAGTTTTTGGGTCCAAGAGATCGTTACTGTAACTGGCGTTTTTTCGAGAGTGTGGTAAACTAACATAGCTATGGAAAATCACTATTTTTAATGGGAAAATCCACTATAAATCACCATTTTCAATAGCTATGTTAGTTTACCAGAGGGTATTTCACATCCCAGTCAGCAGATCCCCAAGTTCAGGACGTGATCGCCCCTTGTGCATGGCGAGCTATTGCCCAGGGGCACAGGCGCGGTGAGGCGAAAGGTGTTTTAGACCAGGTCTTGGAACATCTTGGAGGAGTAAATGCCACATAGCTACCCTCTGGTAAACGTTTACATAGCTATGGAACATCACCATGTTCAATGGAAAATCCACGATTTCTATTGCCATTTTCAATAGCAAACTGTTCGTTCACCAGAGGGTAGCTAAGTTGCTTTGTAACCAACATACTGTGGATGGAAGAAATCCTGCACCATGTTGATAGCTATTGGCAATTACGAAACACTGTAAATAGTAGGGTTATTGCAGGATACACCAGCTACCAACTGGTGCAGGATTTCTTCCATCCACAGTATAACTAGGGTTTATGGTAGTTGTATATCTATAATTTAATGGGGTTTATAAACCAACAAACACAACTGGGGGGCACCAGCTTGTGGGTTCATACCTTCAAACATGATAAACAATGGCTTTTGTGTCTTATTGTTCTGTTCCATTTCCAAATTACGGGACATAGTTTAGTGTTGTTGTTTCCTGACATCCAAGGAGTACTCCTTGTCCTCAAATTACAAGTGGGACAACCCAGACAGATTGGATCTGTTTTCCATGTTTTGTTGGTGACATCCCGATTTTATTGCGGAGTTGACAGCCAACAGCAGACTACGACCACCCTCCAAATTGTATGTGGTGAAAACCCCTTAACTTGGGCCAAAACCCACTCCTTTGATTATTGTACTTGGTGATCAAAACCCTATTCTGACTGTTTAAATCATGTTAAATCCCCATGAATAGTCTTTTTTTCCAAAAGGGACATTCCCTCAAATATCCTCAAATCCATGCCCTGATTCCAGTTGTGGCGAAACAAAACCCATTTTTGATGGTCAAAAATCTACCAGCTCTGCTGGTTTTTCACCATGGAAAATCGGACGGTAGGTCAGCGTTCTGGCCTTGAGCGTCTCCCGCATCTTGGGCGACTTCGCCTTGCAGACCCTGCTCGGATGCCTGTAACCATCAGAAATGGCGAATTTCACCATGAAAAATTGGATTTTTCATGGTGCCATGGTGAAAACAGATCTTGATTTTTTTGTGTAGAAGGGATGGTCGTCCCGTCATCATTTCTCCATAACACTTTTTTATACGCCCATTAGAAATAAAAACGATTTTCTGTGACGAGATGACCATAGTCCATGCTTTCCATGTAATTTGACCATGGCGCATATGGGTTGACGCCATATCCGAAACTCTTTCAGATAATCGACATATTGGCGGAGTATCAGCTGAACTTAGTGTTAATGATCTCCACTTTTTGCGCAAATATGTATATTATGTACTAAATACATCGAAATACCTTGTAAACTTTCCCTGTTTGGAAATTATACCCTAAACCCTTACTAAGCCCTAAACGTTTTTTGACTTATCTTTTTTTTCCGGAAATGATCTACTAAACAATCCCAAATAGGGGCTACATTACCTACCAGACTCCAAGATCAATGTCTCCCAAAATGCCAAATTATTCCCTAAACTGTGTCTGTGAGGGTAAGGTATAGACAACCTGACATGTTTTGAGTGATAGGTATACATCCCTAAAACTGCAATTTCGATGGGGGGCAAGATGTCAAGCCACTCAATTTGGGGCACCCTATCTTTTGACAAATCCATGTGGGTGGAATTCACACAAAGGGTTTCTGTGTTTATGGGTTTTGGTCCCAATACTTTTGCTAGTTACATCATGTTACATTCCTACGCGTTTCCGTTTTTTTGTTGGTAAAATCCTTCTTACCAGGCCATGGCCTGGGTATGAGTCAACACCTACAATTCACCCATTTTTTGGGTGATGAAGATCCCTTTGCCAGCGATTAGCTACGAGGTTTCGCAGCTGGGATGAGGCCAGGGATTCAGATGTCCAACTTTTCGTGATCGACCAAGCTGGGGGGTTGCTGTCCTGGATGTTTGCATGAAGTGATGTTGGATGATTCTGAGATGGATATATATAAATTTAAATAAATAAATATATATATATATACATTATCTATAGATAGTGGATTATATACATATATATTATATATGTATATAACCCACTATCTATAGAT
Organism: Symbiodinium sp. clade C Y103; assembly: GCA_003297045.1. Classification (NCBI taxonomy): domain Eukaryota; class Dinophyceae; order Suessiales; family Symbiodiniaceae; genus Cladocopium; species Cladocopium sp. clade C. The sequence continues at coordinate 365,209 of BGPT01000003.1, forward strand.
AATATATATATATATATATTTATTTACATTTATATGACCTTCAAGAATGAACTCCAGACAGAGCTAAAGCGGAAGTTTGTGCAGCGGCAGGGCTGATTCCCTAGCCTTGGCGAAAATTGAAGGTTGACCCAAGCGTCCAAGCGTGGAGTCTTCGATGTAAGTTTTGGAATGCAGCTTATGGATGTGGGATTCACCAAATTTCAGAAACCATTCCCAAGTCATCACCATGGGATTATGGTTTCTGTGGGATTCCAACCATCCCCATGGTAGTTGTATCAGTCCCACATCCCCAAATGGATTGGATCTCCTTCCAGCTTTCCCTTTCGTACTCCAACCTCGCCGTGGACACGATCCCTTTATATTTATACTATATCCAGCTATATCCATTATTCTTTTGTCATGCCGCGATGATTTTGCTTGTTGAACATGAGATTTTTCCCCTTGTAAGTGGGTATTGTTAGAAATTGGATTGCCAGAGACCTAGTTCCAAGGCAAACTTGAAGGGTTAGTAGGTATACTGATATATATATATATATAAATCTATATCTCAAACTGGTCGATCTATTTGAATACAATACGCTCTATTCCAGTCTGGTAGAAGAGTTTTAGTTTTGTTGACCAATCTCAACAAAAAAACGAGTTTTGACCCATCTTTGTGCGCCAGGAATTCCAAGATCCGAGCTCCACGACTTCCAACGCAGCAGGTGGAAGGGAGGCGACTTCCGCGCTTGCGCCAACGGGCTGGGGCCCAAAAAGATGAGAGGAATTGATAGGATATGGCTATGGGTCAAAATTATTTTGAGCTAGGGGACCTTACTCATGCTTAGTCTATTTTGGTATGAATCATGAAGAATGATTGCGGGTTGCACAATTTTGACCCATACTCATATGTTGCTATCTAGTGGTGAATGGAGGGATCTATGAAAGGGAGCTATGGTTGTATCACGTTGTATCCATATTCCCTACAAATATGGGGAGCTGGAGCTACAAATTTAATTTCCCAACTACAATTGTCTGATAGCATGTATTTTCCTTGCTGGAAAGATAGGCATTTTTTCAGTAATTTTGATGTTTTTCTGGGTAGGGTCACCAAGTTCGACCAATTTTCCATGTTTCCGCCATAAGCAAACAAGTGTCGCAGTCCAGTTTGTCATCTCCTCCAAGCCACAAATCAGAAGAACTCAGCATTTGCAACGTTGCCACCATCAGGTGGGTACATAATCCGAGTCACACATTTTTCCAAACCCAATTCTTATAGGGGCTTCAGTCGAAGCCTTTACGCCAGACATCGACAGCGGGCCCGGGTGGAAGTTCGTCCAGAGTTTTGGAGCGCCAGGTGGTACGCATGCTCTATCGCCCAATCCTAGCCCTACAGGCCATTCACAAGGCCACTGTGGGGCGTTGGAGATGGGTCAACAATCGTGTTTTGTTCTAGGTATCACTGGAATATCTCCACACATTTGGGACTTGTGATCACCTTCTAGGCTCAAAAATGAGGGTTTTCGTACCGCCAGGTGAGGTGAGTGGTATGATGTGGTATGTTTAAATGTGTTTAAGTTGACGTGCTCCTATTTTCACAGGGTTCTTTTTTCTCCTCCTTTTTGCTGGACAGTGCCCTGTAAAGCACAAAAGGCGATGGCTGTAAAATTCAAATGATCTGTCATAGAGGAAATTTAACTGGAACTCTGCTCGGTTTTGCACTTAAGCCCTTATTTTCTGAGAATATAACGTGCAGTTTTTTCTGAGTCTGTTTGGGGCTTCGATATAAATCCCTTTTCGCCAGGCCCTGGACGGCGTTTGGTCATGGCTCTATGAGATGCCCAGCCGCATGTTTTTGGTGCAGATGGACCAGTAAAATCCTACGAAAATGGCCTAGGAAAGAGGGGGGACATATGTGTGTCTATTTTTTGGGGGGGCCTCTGAAAATTAGACTAGAGATGGTTGTTGGTGACTTTGGGTTTCAATCATTGTAATCTTGGTTGGTGGTTTTCAAGGTGGTTTCAAAATGTTTCAAAGATATGGGGATATGTTGCCATATCTTCCTTGAAAGCTTGTGACACTCGGACCAACCTGGTGAGCAAAATCAAGCAGCAAAAATCTTGAATGGGAATACGCAAAATCTTTGGACAGTTCAAGAAGTAGCCATCCTTTTTACAAAGGTCTGCGGATTGTCACAATTCGTAGAATTCATGAGGGGTTCATGGTGAATTCATGGTGATTTCACAGGATGCGATTGCGTGTAAAAAGGGATGGTTACTTAACCTTGGGAAACCATCAATTTGGCGGCTATCAGGTTTGGGTTTTATCACCAACTATCCAATCTGAAAGTGTCGGGTCCCAAAGAATCCTAGGTCCAATTGCTTATGTTGCACCTGCCTTTCTTAGTGTATTTGGTGCAATTCCTCAGGCACATGTTCCACCAGCACAGTAGACCTTGAGTAGATACTGATGAGGGGGAACTGATGAGTTTTGAGGTCCGTGCGAAAAACCAGCTGAGCACTGTTCAAAACCCCCGATGGTTGATTGGCATATGATAGGGATTATCATCCTCCATCCTGGGAATCCCTACTAAACAACCAGTCACATGGAATGGCACAAGGTTTTGAACACTGTTCATCTGAAACGGCGTTTCCTCATATTTCGTAGTTGAGTAGGTTCCACCAACTGGACTCCAACTGGAACACCGTGACTTGCCGTTTTCCGGTCTAAGGACAACCATCTCGCAGTTTACAAATTGCTGCACAACACGAGGACTTGATCTGTCCAAAACTGGGGCAGCTAAGATCGCTGGTGACACCCAAATATTGGAGTCCTCGCTGGACGGCAGCCGGCTTCATGGTGGGATTATTTGCCACATGACCGGGTCAGCTTTGAATAGGAGCTTCTTCAATGTGCATCCAAGCAAGGAAATGGTTAGTAATCTGCAAGTGTGGTATAAGCCGTTTGTAAATGACTTTAGCCTTGCACCAAAATACAGCAAGATGGAAATAGATAAAACAGATTATAGAAACTTTGGAAACTGGAAATTATGAGGCTGAGGTTTAAACAGAATCTATACAACACCCTGGAAAAACAACGAACTGTTCTATCTATTGAGTTCCTCCTGTATCCCAGTGGCCTTGTTTCAGATCTGTTTCTTCTGAGGCATCTAGCGGTCGCCCAGATTCTGGGATGTGTATCTGCGTTGGAAAAAATGGTTCGTACTTATGGTTGTAATCATGTCACAAATGGCGTTACCCTTTGGTAAGCTAACATACCTATGGAATATCACCATTTTCAATGGGAAAATCCACTATTTCTATGGCCATTTTCCATAGCTATATTAGTTTACCAGAGGGTAACGCCATTTGCAAGCTGAACTGCACATTAAGTAGCTATGAACTGCTTCTGATTGGACATATCCCCACCAACACAGGGTGTTAGTATGCTTTTATAAATACACTACCCATATTAACAAGTGCTATCCACATCCCAGTACCGATTTGGGTTTTCCCTAACTTGGGAACCTCACTTTTTACCAGTGGTTTCTTGCTTAGAAATGAGAGGAAATGAGCAAGTTGGGATGATTTGTGGTCCACCAGTTCATTCCCGTCTTCTAATGACAAGTCTTGAACCACTCAGCAGCTGGGATGCTTTGAGGAGATTCTGGAGGACGACACCTGATGGTCTTGGTCCCAGAGAGAACAGCCACGGCGCTGCGAGGCGAATCATCGCGAATGCCAGCTATGTTGGCACGAGGGTTCTATAGGGTTGTTCAGGGGTCTAGACCGAATCACAGATGAGAATCGAACCAAGAATCTTTGCAGCAAAATTGTGATTTTTCCCCACCTGTCAGGTGAGGGTTGTTAGATTTTATCAGAGCTGCCCGCCCGCCTCCGCCTCCTTTTCCCGCAGTGGGCACTGCCGGACCTCAACTGCGAGTGCCAGATCCCAGTGGGCACTGCCAGACCTCAACTGCGAGCCCCAGATCCCAGTGGGCACTGCCGGACTTCAGCCGCGACTGCCAGATCGCAGTGGGCACTGCCGGACTTCAGCCGCGACTGCCAGATCCCAGTGGGCACTGCCGGACTTCAACCTGTATACATGCCAGAAAGAATGTCAGAAGATATGCCAGATAGAATGTCAGATAGAACGCCAGAAAGAAGGTCAGAAGATATGCCAGATAGAATGCCAGAAAGAATGTCAGAAAGAATGTCAGAAGATATGTCAGATAGAATGCCAGAAAGAATGTCAGAAGATATGCCAGATAGAATGTCAGTCAGAATGCCAGAAAGAATGTCAGAAGATATGCCAGATAGAATGCCAGATAGAATGCCAGATAGAATGCCAGATAGAATGCCAGAAAGAATGTCAGATAGAATGCCAGATAGAATGCCAGATAGAATGNATAGAATGCCAGAAAGAATGTCAGATAGAATGCCAGAAAGAATGCCAGATAGAATGCCAGAGCATATGTCAGAGAGAATGTCAGATAGAATGCCAAGAGGAAGAGCAGGAGAGGACAACTCTGATGAAATCTAGAGACCGAAGGTCTCTAGATTTCATCAGAGTTGTCCTCTCCTCCTCTTCCCTGCCAGAAAGTTGTGCCAGAANATCTAGAGACCGAAGGTCTCTAGATTTCATCAGAGTTGTCCTCTCCTCCTCTTCCCTGCCAGAAAGTTGTGCCAGAAAGAATGTCAAAATCTGTATCACCGTATCACACTATATGCCAAATCAATCCAAATCAAGTGTCATGGTGGGGATCACTCGAAGCAAAGTAATTTATGTAATGTACCCAACATGAAACTAGGAATCGAGGATATCATTCCAGCACTTGCAAACCAGTCAGGTCGGTGCAAAAGAAACTGCCGAGAAGCATGGACAATGTCTGAGTGGCATTCTGATCAACAGGTTAAGCAGGCTCTCATTATTCCAAAACGAAACATCTTTTGACGTGCAGAAACAACTGAATTACAATTGGATCATGAGGCTTCATATTCATAAGACATATTTCACATCATCCTGAATCCCAGCTGTGACCTTTGCTCTTGGCGGTAATGTTGTCTGAGACCTCTATTCTATGGCAGATTCTATTAGTCAAAAGCTTCAAAACACGCTTCATTTCATTGTATGTTTCGAACATTTTCGAACTGGTTCTACATGGCTGCAGCTCAAAATATAAACTTCCCGATCCATACCCCGGACCCACAGGCGATCCATACCCAAGATCCATACCCTTTTGAAGAGATTGAATTCATTTGAGACCATTTGTGTAACTCCTTCGTTCCATACGTCCGGATCACCGCGTACCGATCCATGCCCGATTTTTGAACCATAGCCACAAGGACTTCAATAGTTTTTTGTTCTCACATATATATCTCTTTGACTGAAGACTTTGGAGTGACTGATTGATTTGGGTGTGGCTCAAACATGGGATAGCCATGAATCCACCAACTTATCTATTGTTGGATATGATATATATATATACACATAATATGTATATGTTTGATATTCTAGCATCACTTTCAATTCTCCTCTTTGTACCAGTTTGATTATGTGTTATTGGTCATGTACCCATCATACTACCATGCCGGACCATACCTGGTGTTTATATCCCATACATGAAGGCCCCCCCAGTTGTAAGTTGTAAGTTGCTTTATGTTTCCCATCTAACTACAGATATCCATGAATCCAATTGTTAGTCTAGTTTTTCAGCCAACTTCGCTGACATAAGTTGACATTTGATGATAAGTCATGCTAAGTCCTTCGTTTTGTTGGATAAATCACGTTACATCCCCCATTGTGCTGCATCAAAAACCATCTCTTTGAGGGCTCGCTTCCAAAACCTGTCGTTTTACACCTAGGCTGAAACCTCTCTGAAGGAGACGGACAAGGCTCAGGTGCGCTCATGGGATGAGCCTTGAAATGGGGCGAGTTCAGCAGCAAAAATGGGTGGGATTTCTCAAGAAACATGGTGCTATAATGGGGATATGCTGGGATATGACTTGATGTGACATGATATGACTGGAAAATTCCTGAAACCAAACTGCATTATTTTGGAACCATTGAAACGAATCAAACCAGCTGTTCATTGCGACTTTGACATGATTTGATGAACTTGTGGAGGCTGAGTTCTTTTTGACCAAAGGATATAGGGACGGATTTTTCGTAATCGAGCCAGGCGGATGCGGACTGCGATTCGGCTCCGGAAGGTGCGGATCGTTGAAAGCACCAATTCACTTTCGGGACCTGAGTTTACATCCAACGTTTTTGAGAGGTTCCTAGAATCTGAGTACTCGGATCCATAGAAATCCCATGATTTCAGGGTTTCCCAAGTCAGAGAAGCAGCCGTTGAACCAGCGATGGGGATATTTGGGCAACATGAGGTCAAGAAAGGGGATGAAACTAAACGACGATTAATGACATGTCATTTTTTTTTTGCTCCCAGAAATGGGAATGAAAGCAACCTTGGTATCATCTCGTTTAAAGACACGGAAATGAAACCAAGCCAACACAAGAAAAGGGGCCAGGCGACGCTCCAAAAGTGGGGTCTCCATTGGTGCTTCATTTTTTGATTTAGGGTGGCCACACCAGGACATGGCCCAGGCTGTTTTCACTGGCCCCCACCAATGCCTTAGATGTCACTCGCGGCTCAGATCGTGAGTTCTATGCCATTGCGGTGCGGGTTCGAGAGGACTGCGGCGGTGCTGGTTCAGGGTGTTGGCTAAATCAAGTTTGTTTATAATTCCAATCACTATAGGGTTTATGGATGTCTATGGTAGATCTACAGCTCATGGAGGTTGCAATAATCATAAAACCATATAAAACCACTAAACTGGGAGGCACTCTTTTGCAGCTGATGGGATGCTAGTGCAGTCGTGGGAATGGACTGGTGCGAATTTCTAGGGAACCCTGGTAACACCGGTGCTTTTTTGTTCATTCAATGCACTCCGAGGATGGACTTCGGGTAAACAAAAAAGGCTAAGGCTAGAGCAAAAACGAGTTTGTTTTGCGGTAGCGACTCCAAGGAGCATGGCTAGTTGATTCACCCCATGAAAGTCTCTGGTTGAAACTCGCTGCGGGCCTAGCATTGCGGATGGTATGGGTTTGATATTATATGTTCTGTTTTGCCATATGTTCCCCGTATTCATCATTATTTGTATCTTCATGTTTGTGTCTTGAAACTCTCACCAATCATCTTTATCATTGGTTCATACTATCCCCATTAATTGTTCTTGCTAATGTCGATTACAACGTTATGATACTTTCACTTTAAGCTATTAAACTGATGTGTTATTGTCATGGCTTTGCTTGGATGTTGCCATAATCAGAAAGTTGTAGTTGGATTTGGGGTACATCCCAATGTATCCTTGTCCTTATCCTTGTTGTTGTTGTTGTTGTTCTTCTTCTTCTTCTTCTTCTTTTTCTTCTTCTTCTTCTTCTTCTTGTTCTTGTTCAGATGATCCATTGTGTTTCATCCAGCCATCTTGATTTTATCTTGTCTTATTCCAATTTCCAAGAATCGATACCCTCTGGTAAACTAACATAGCCATGAAAAAAAACAACTATCTTCAAAGGTAAATCATCTATACATGGACCATGGCTTCCATGAGTTTACTGAAGGATATCCCTTATTTTTTGATATTTTTTGGCTTTATTCCCTCCAACCTGTCGAGTGGAACTCGCCAGGAGACCCTCTCCTCCATCCGTGCTGCGGCTGCAGCCTCCGCTCCGGCAGGTGGAGGGTCTGGAGTCACCCCCGAAAAATTGGGAGACTTCACCTACAAAACTGGTGATCTAAGCTACAAAAATGGTGATGTACCCTAGAAAAAAATTGGGATTTCACCCATTGCCAGTACAGCAATAGGATCCACCATCCCCAAAATGAATTGGTTTGTCAACGATCAGAATATGGGTGGTGTACACAAACATGGAGATTTAACCAATGTCAACAAGTGGTGGATTTACCATCAACCATAGGGATGCATATGGGAGCAGAGTGTAGAACCAAGACAAAAGATGGGGATATCTTGGGCGAATTTAATTGTAGATACTGTACATAGCAGGAAGTATCTTCAACAATATCATACCTGATATATGGTGTTGGGATAATTTGGGGACTTTCACTTAAGCGACTTTCCAGATATTTGTTGCTGGATTTTCATCAGCTGAGATGGGACTAGCAATATCGGGCTTTGTCCGAAGATTGGATATACACATTGGGATGCCCCAACGGTGCCGAACAGGAAACATATGGGATTACGATGCTCCATCGGTTGGTTTAGCCGGAGGTACCTCCTTTTTCAGAGCACCACCCATATGGAACGAAGTGTGATTTGAGATGGTTTTGTGGATGGTTTCAACGCGGCCTCGCAAAACCACGTGCGAATGTTATTTGCTGGTTTGGGAATGGAAAGGTCATAATGATGGTTTGCCAAAGAAGTGATGTTCATTCATTCTAATTTTTGTTTAATCCCCAAAAACGGACATGTTGGGAACCCTTCTGTGGCAGGTGGCATTGGAATCACCTCCGTGTTTATCTCTGACGCGCTCTATGCTTGGCTCGGCAACGTCTTGCGATTGCCACAGGTCCTGCGTTGGCTTCGCGGAGCGAAGGGTTCGTTGTGTTGGGGCCAAGGGGACACCAAGAGCCACGCAAAGTTTCGTTTGGGTCAAAATGCGTGCCTGGCCATCAAACATTAGGATACATCATATATGCAGGAACATATGAGTCACATGAGCAACAAAAAAGTGGCTACAATCAGAATAATTGGGATATATCCTGATATACAGTATCATGATAGATCATGATATATCAAATATATCAACAAATTGATGATATGGTTTTGACCAAACATATGGGATTACACCAAGGTTTTTTAAATGCGGACAATTATGATAAATGAATATGAATCATCTGTGGGTATTCCATTCCTGGACAAACCCATGAAATGCCTGGGGATCACCAATCTATTAATTTTGAATGCTAGACCATCCCCTTGTTTGGGTAATCAGTCCTGACGGGAAATCACCAAAATTTGTTTGACAAAATCATGTAAAACCATGTAAAACCATAAGACTGGTGTATATATGTTGGTAAAACAATGATAAGCCATCCCCAATTTCACCATTTTGATAGGTGGTATGTTTATACCATTCCCAGTCATGGGTGGTTTATGGCATTGTTTTACATTGTTTGACCCACATTCATGATTCTTCCATGTGTTCCATTGCCCGCGCATGCCACGGTTTCCAACACGGCCATCGCCGTTTCGCAGCCGCCCATCTTTGCTCGAGCGTTGATCGACGGGTCCGAACTCCGACGGTGTCGCCGCGCGGTTCGAATGAGAGCTGCTAGGACACTGGGAGCCAGCCGGAGCCAGCGGGAGCCATTCAGAATGCCCCAGTTGGATTGGTTCCGATATAGATTTACAGGAGGTTGTACTATATCTGGTCTAATTTTTCGGGATTATCGTCCATAACAAACCAACAAACCCATGATAGATATAAGATAATATAACCGTAAATATACCTATCAACAATTAGAATGAGATGGAGAGAGGGATAGGGACATTTTGTCATGGTTGGGGTGCCACGGATCCACACTGCCACCATCCTCAGGCATCCCCAAATGATACTGAAATGGTACCCCCCCCCCCCCAAATTAATTCCTAGGGGTTATGAATCTAGGATATTGACATAATCATATCTAATCATCATATTATGTCATGTATCAACAATCCCAAGAAGCAGGGTATACACAATCATAAGTTCTATCAAAAACGACTAATTGCTGGACTATGGGGGACTGTGACTATATATTGTGGTTCCCCTTTTTGATATGATTTCTTGACAAAACTATTATGACGAATGGCGACCTCACAGCGAAAATAGATCATCAAGCTGCCCTCACGTCATGGTGGTTTGCTTGAAACCCTTCTGACATAGCGAAACTCAAACTGCTTTGTGCTTTCAAACATTCTATCCAGGACTGTCATCTACATGCACGAGTGTATTGCCTTCGTATTGCCCTACACACGTGTACTGTACAACATCTCAACATGTATTTGCTCGCCATTTTGCTCGCCTGTTCCCCCGCAGGAAGCTGAAGAGTGACCGAAAGGCTCTGCCATTCCTTGCAGACAGAGACAGATTCAGCACAGGCCAGATGTCCTAGTGGGATATTTCGATTCAGGAGAGGATGAAATTGATGATGCTGATGATGGTGAGGAGGATGATGATGAGGATGATGAAGATGATGAAGATGAAAAAGAAGAAGATGATGATGATGACGACGACGACGAGGAGAATGATGAGATTGAGACAACTGTTATAATTCTATTTCGCCAGTGGAGTGGGAGTTTTTCCAAGTCAAGTACAGGTAACTACCACTAAAAAGAAACTTGAAACTGTCTTTCCGCTTTGAGCCATGTCATACCCATCCCAAGATCAGTTCCTGCCTCTCTATGCTGACTCTATGCATTGGTGGCGTTCCAGGAAGCACAACCGCCAGCGAAAATGAACAGCTCGAAGATGTGCAACTCGAAGATATGCAGGTGGGTCACTTCACATCGCTGTCGCTGTGGGTCAATACCTGTGAACCTCCTGGGTTTGCTTAAGGTTATACGGTTATACGATTATACTTTATCTTTCCCAACAAGAAATGCATCACTTTGGGAATATGTGTAATTTTTGTGAAGGGGTGCCTGAAGCAAAGCCCAGAACTATACTGAAGTGGGGTCAGTGTGAATACTAGGGCCGGCTGTTATCTGACCCATGACCACGTGGACAGTTGGAGAATGCATTGTCAACGATGTTGATCATCAACCAGGCATATGAAATTTGTATAAATGTCTATACAGATGAACTATCATGTTCCGTACTCACATCTACGGTATATCACCACCACTAGTTGAGAGTATGAATGAGCATCCCAAAATTGATGGGAGAATCTGCAGGGTTCAAGCCCCCATTTTACAGCGAATAGGTAAATGAGCCATGAACATATGCAAAATACCTCTGTTGATGCGTTATAATAGCGGATTATCTTACCCGGTTTAATGGAGGTTATTAGAACCTACAATAGGAATATTCACTAACAAACCAGTACAATGCGATGTAAACGTTTTTTGTGGCTCAAATGATCATGTATACACTACCTGGATCCCCTTGATCGTGGCAATTTCCACACCAAAGCCAAAATCGAACAATTATGCCAAAATCAACTTTTTGAACGCTTTTTGAACGCTTTTTTCCACTCCAGAACGTCCTAAAAGTCCCGAACGGTAAAAACCACTCCGGTGTTCTTTTTTTAACGCCAACACTCAAAATCGATCTTTTTTGGGTTTGGAGTTAAAAATTCCAGTATCAAGGGGATCCAGGTATATAATACATACTGTGGATGGACAAAATTCTGCACCAGTTGGGAACTAGGGAGATTCTTATCGGTCACAGTGGGCTATAATATGCTATAATAGGACGCCTTTGGGGATTTTGCCCATCTACCAACTGGTGCAGGATTTCGCAACCATCCACAGTAGTTTTTGAACTGTACCTGATACACCACGAAAAGACATAATCATGTTCTTGGGTAGATGCTCCTCAAAATCTTTATGTTTTGTTTGGTCAAACATCAACATTTTATGGGTTACCCGGTTACCCTCTGATAATTTAACATATCTATGAAAAACGATCACTTTCAACAGCTAAATCATGTATACATGGGCAATGGCTTCCATAGCAACCTGTTAAATCACCTCAGGGGAATATCATTGGTATTCAACCAACACCCTCGAAGGAGATGGTTGATTCATTTGTCTTTATCAGTTGTTGTTGTTGTTGTTTCTCAAACTGTGTCAAAATTCGCACTATCCAGAAATCCAACCATTTTTGTTTTTTTGGTTATAACCCATCATGTAAAATGTCGTAAACCCAATAATAGATCTACCTTTTTTGGGATATCTCTTGACAACCAATTAATCTTTAAGTTAGATTGGGGTTGACGTCCTATTGCGTTTACCACATTGTTGATTTATGCATACCAGTCACAATGAATATCCGCACTAGCTAGCATATCTCATATATCTCACTAAGCACCATCAAGTACCATTCACAACTACTGGACCATTTATTGTGAGTTGAATAAGTAATACCTTCCAGTAAACCAAAATGAACTAGCATAGCCATGTGAAATGGCTCACTTGTAGACAATTTGCCTATCAAAGATGTTTTTTTCCATAACTAGGTGAAGTTTACCAGAGGCTGAATTCCCATGGGTATATCGTTGCTTATATCCCCATTACATCATATGATATCCCCGTTTTTCCGACTTAGGCTAAATTCCCATTCAACCAGAAATCCACGGCATTTGGCCATTTATTCCCATTGGATATCCATGTATCTCCACCTCTGGTGCAGCGAGCGCTGGTCTGCAGGAGTCACAGCCACCAAAGGCAGGGCACTGCTCTGGTGAATGACTGATGATTGGGCCTGTCTTTAGGCATGTATCTACATAGATAACACTTAATGTAATAAATGGATACAATAAAAGGATGTATATAGAATGGACATATACTGAGAGATACTGGGCATATTCAAGCGGATATGATATACCATTTGGTAATCAATCGTGGCAGTAGAAAATCCTCGAACTAAATGAAGGTGTTGATGGAACAATCAGCTGTAAATAAATGGTGGATTTTGCATTGCCAAGTCACTAAGTCCGAGTACTGGAGGGCAGAAATATACAGACAGAAGTACGCATGTATACATATGATATAGTTGCTTATATGACCTTCTATCAGTATCTGATTATGTACATACAGAATCATATATATATATATAAATATCAAGACACACATAGATGAACAATCCGGCTATAACTCCACCCAGCCATGCTCCGGACCTGGCCAGGCACCACCACGGGTGAATTCTTTGCCGCGTATCGAGAATGTTGCTGGAGACAAGGAGATGGGTGAAAATTTGAACTTGATATCAATAACTTCTATTGGGAGTTCATTAGATGTATGAGATATGTATAATATACATATATATATATATGATATTATAAGGTTATGAAAGTTGAATAGGTAACCAAGAATAATCACCAATCTGATACAATTTGTTATTTTTGTTTGGGCGTGTTTGAAATTGGGGTACGCCGAATGGTTTACGTCATTTTATGGACAGTTCATGATAATCTGTTGAATTTTGGGAGACCCAAAGCAAGTTTGGGAGACGCAAAGTTCATAAGTTTATACATGAATTTAGATTATATTGGTGTATCACCGTGTATCCAATCATCAGACATGTACCTCCATATATTTGTATACATATATTATATATATATATACAGATGCAGACCGCGCTAGAAAGCAGGCAGAACCGAGTTGAACATCCAGGTGGGGGGATTCCAAGAATGACCTCAATCTATGACCAATGGGTTTCCCCTACATATTGGTCCTTGTCTTCGCAGGTGATTCAAAGGTGGTCTTGAGCACAAACGAAAGACATAGCAGGGGGCCATTATGATTGAATATCCCACCAGCTGGACTATTCCACCTAGTGAAGCCAAAGTTCAAAGACTCACCGCTGGAACGAATGAACCACACTGCGGTCAGGTCTTCAATGTCAAGTGTTGAAGCTGCGACTAAGGTGAGTACGTTGTGCAATGCACGTCCCACGTGACAAACATATGCGCATGCATCTCTCGTCTTTCCATGTGTAGATATGGACATATCCACAGAGAGAGAGAGAGAGTGAAAGAGAGAGAGAGAGAGAGAGAGAGTGAAAGAGAGAGAGAGAGAGAGAGAGAGAGAGTGAAAGAGAGACAGGTACCAGTACATGTACACTAAACATATGCATGTAATATCTCTATATATACTATACATTAAATAGTTCACATATGAGCACACGCATCATTACCAGGACTCGAGGCCCTTCCACTACCGCGGTTCATTGGCCGCCGACCTGAAAAGGCTGCAACGAGAGGTCGGGCGACCGACGCGAAAACGTGGAGGGCCCAAGGGCCTGATCCTGATACGAACAATGAATCTTCGGCTATGGCTCAAAATTATGGTACCAAAAATGGTTATTTTTAATGGTAAGTTAATATAAACCAGCCAAATATAGGGTTAACAATTTTGAGCCATACCCATATTGATATATATACATATCACAATATTTTGAGTATGTCATATGGTATATGGATATTAGTTTGTATCAGTATCAACCTGATCCAGATATCACAGATCATATCCGCAATTTCACAAGTATCATATCAAAGATGATCTTAAGATAAGAGGTACCCCAATCTATGATAATTCCCAAACAACAACTTTGGCAGATCCTCAAAAGATGAAAAACACGGTCTTGCGATTACTGATGATCACTGTACCCTCTTCCGACCCATTGATCTGCATGAAGCCACTGGAACCCCAAACCCGTTGATCTTCATGAGAAAGTTGGAAGATTCACGTCCATTTGCCCATTTGGAGAGTTTCAACAAAAAAAACAGTTGGTTGATAATTATCTGGAATGATCATAATCGATGAACTTGGAATCCCTACTAACCAACCAATCAGGTGACCAAGATGTTTGAATGTTTTGGTGATTCTCAAACAAGTGTTTGACACTGCTCAGCTCTTTCTTGATTTTTCAGCAGGCGCTGGACAGCACAGAATCTTGTGGGGTAGCCCGTGCATGTCGCATCAGTGGAGGCATCAAGGTGCTGTTCAGGTATCGCCTGCAAAAATTAGAGATGATGAAAATGGTCTGATTCTGATTTTTGGTTGGGCGATTCTGGCTGTTTGTGAAACGAAAACATAATAAAACCTCTGGAAATCAAACGTGGCCCGTCACGGCCTGGATGAGACCGGTATGGCTTCCATCCCAAGCCTCAGTCGCAAGGAGGGGCCAGACACTCTGGTGCTAGAACACTGAAGAATCCATAGGGACTTCAGGCATTTGGGCTGGTGAATGCTGCAGAAAATTGGCACTTATTCCAATGCAGTGCAATGATGGGCCTCGTAGTTACTTGTCAACGGTTCCCCACCATTCCAATGGACTGGAGTTGTTGCTACCACGATTCTGGGAAAAGAAACACTGGAAAATCCACTGGTTTCTGTGCCAAGATCTATCGTCTGGCGGGCGCAGAAACTTCCCTAGTTGTGTGCGTTTTTTTTCCATGGTTTTCATTAGGAAAGAGCAAATCAAGAGGGCCAGTCTGCTCTCTCTACCCGCACCCCCAAAATAGATGCCAAAAAGTGAGACACCTGGAAAGTATAAGAGAGTATGGAGAACTCATCATGGAACTATCATCCTGCGGGGTGGTGCCTCACACTTACGTTTGGTTTATAGATGTTTATGGTCCCCTTTAATTATTTCGGTGTATTCCCCTTAATCATGTTCACCAACTAAGCTATCATAAATCAGCTATAAATCCCATTAAATCTCCATTTCTACAATTTTCCGATGGTTTTCAACCTTTCTGTTGAGCAGTTGCACCGCCGATGTGGGGTTTTGAGGTGAGCCACAGCTGGGGTCCCCCAGGGTTAGGAGGGCCTGTGAGGTGTGGGGGTTATCCTGCGCGGATATGCGAAATTGTTGGATTCAATGAAGGAATGGCACCTACGAACCTTGATGTCTAAAGAAGAGTAATTAAGCTGCGCAGATGGGTTGAAGCAATTTGTTTGGATTGGTCATAGCGACCTCAGTTGCAACGTCGCCGACTCAGGGATGATGTTGTACAGCAAGTGTATTTTCACACATTAGTAGATCATGTTTGATCATTTCATATACCATGAGGATTTCTACTTCCCGAGAGTGTAATCGATATGTTTGATTGCCAGCATGGCAACGATGTCAATCAATGGACTATACATCTAATAGTTATGATTAGTTGTATATAATTATATACTATACATAGTCTCCACTCGGACTCACGCCCAACCAAACTGACAGTGATCAGATATTGTACCACTCCAGCCGTGCAGAGATCATACCCCGATCCCCAGGGCCTTTGGACCTTTGGAATACGTGACGTTGGTGATGGTTTTCCAATCGTAAACGTGCACAGGAGGGTAAGTTATCATTGCTTCCATGTTGGTTTTTGACAATATCCATTCATACACCACTCATGTTATTGTTATTGTGCTTTCATATTTGTCCTACCGTAGGTAGTAGCCCTGACCCAATATCCATTCATACATATTCATACACCACTTGATTAGCTGTCAATTTCTTGCGTTTGTGTAGTTTCTCAATCCCTGGTGTTGGTGATTGAACCCCCCTGGTTGCTAGTATTCTCTTTGGTGTATGATTGAGTTGGTTGAGCTTACAAGGATTTACAAGGTTCATTTGAATACTGGAGATAGCCTCCTACAGCGTTGTCAAGAGTGGACACGACCTGACCTGCTCACCAGTTCCATTTCGCTGCCCAAAATGGCCAACTCCAGTGCGGCAAGTGATGTTCTCATGGGATTTTGGAAACCATGTGTTGAGACGAATCTCATTGTTTCCTTCGTGAATCTGAATATACTGGCGAGAGGATAATCCCTCATTTCGACATCGGAAGGCATCTACACAAGTTACCACCTAAATCTGGGTCAGTTGTGGATCAGAAGCCAGTTCTAGACTTAGTATCTTACATGTGCATCCCATGTACCACCTGGGTTGCGTCACCCATGGCCGTCCCGGCCGTTCCCCTAGGCCTAGGCAGGTCTTGCCCCGCAAATTGCCGTCACTTCATGTGACTTGGCCCTGGTTGTCTTTAAGGAAAGAAAAGGGGATCCAGAAGTTGTTTTTTCCATCTACGGCCATCAAATACATGGGGAAGGTACATGCAGAAAATGAGGTCTTAAACCTCTCAGACAAATGGATTTTGGGATGCCATATTTTGGGAGAAGCTAGGGAACAGTTGCAGGGAACAACTTTTTTTGCCACATGTGGAGATTTCCGGATTTCCTGTAGATGTCCCTTCAATCAATGCAACAAGAGTTGGTACCAGTTGGTAATCTCACCTGGCAAGGAAAATCCTCATTGTTGTGGGAAAATATTAGTAATTAATCGTATTTATACAAATCGATAGTTATTGAGGATTTTGATAGCAATGTTTGATGCCATCACTACCAACTAGTTTGGTGTGAAAAAAATTGCACTAGAGTTTTGACCGATTCCCATGTAATCGCTTGCTCATACTAGCAACGCTGCCCCCAGAAACCCTGCTATAGTACCACGTTTGTTGATTTTGGAAGGTTTAGTACAGGTCTATACAAGTCTTATTATAACAAGGGTCGTGCAACTACAAGGGATACCCAGAGCTTTTCGCAAAAACGACGATTCTTCACCACAAAACTTTGCTAATGCGATGTCTCCTGTCTTTGCGAGTTTTGGGGACTCTTCTTGGAGGAAAGGTGGCTGGAACCTTGCCTACTCCGCAACTTGGGTGTTGCTTTGCCAATACGACCTGGTGATTTCGGCCATACATGAAAGTCTCTATAAGTTTATAGAAGCCACACTAGTTTGCACAAGTGGAATGATTCCTGCAGCAAGAACCCATGGCTAAGTGGAATAGGCAACATTTTCATACACGGATACTTCATGATATTTCATGCTTCCATCTTCAAAGGTGGGTGGATGCCCAAAATTCTGCGAACTGGTCAGTTTTGGTGGGGAAATCAGTGAATGAGGGGGAACCTCCTCCAATGTTTGTACATACCCAACCTTCTTTGAACGTAGGAATAGGGTGATGAATCATCCCACTACCATACTCCGGGAAGGCCAGCAACGTTTCAGATGCCTTCTACCTTCATGGCTGGTATATTTACCCTCCGGTAATCAAACGTGACAATTGGAAATCCCCTATAAATGCAGGTTTTAATGGGAAAATACTCTATAAATGGTGGATTTTCCATTGCCATGTTTGATTACCGGAGGGTAAACCCCATTCCAGTGGTTGCTATTTGGGTTTGAAACTAGGGACACCATTCTGGACACTTCCAAATTTGATCTAAAACCTCATGTTCCTCATTGTTTTCTGCCAAAATTTGATGGGGAAATACCACATGTTCAGACCCAAATCATTTATTTTCTGGTTTTATATGGTTGAATTGTTGAATCATCATTTTTAGTGGCTAAATCTGGCTAAATCCACCATTTTTCCCCCCCTCTATTCTCTGCTCAACTGTAGACTTTCTGCCCGGCCCAAACGGTGAGGTGTTTGGCGCTGCGGAAGAACAAGCGGAATTGGAGGTTTGGGTCGTGCCCAATTGTCATATGATCTTGAGTACTACGTATATATGGTTCCCATTTCTTACATATGCCGCATCATCATCCATGTTTTAGTGAAGTGTCAGCGAACACGTAAAGGATACCGTGTGTTTTTTCCTTCAACCAAGTCTTGGAATCATGTTGTATACATGTACAGAATACTATTTTTCAACTTAGATCATCCACGATCATACAAGATCAAGATCAAGATCAAGATCATCATCATCATCATCATCATCTTCATCATCATCATCATCATCATCATCATCATCATCATCATCATTATCATCATTTTCCTGGCATTGGTAATGTTTCTATCCATTGTCCTTCTATGTTAACGGAAGGTTGCCGAGAACCCACCAGCAGTGTGCAATGCTTGCAGGGTATCCTTGCCGCCGCGCTGGTGAAGTGAGGCTGTGATGGGCTCAAGGTCTGGTATCATATTTGAGTATCATGGAAAAAACATGCATTAATGGTGGTTTCCACAAAGAACATGCCGGTTTAACCAATGAACCTGGAACTTTAACCAATTAAAATGCTGGTTCAGCCAGGAAAAACACGGAAATGTACCACAAAACCTGGAGCTTTAACCACATGTAACAAATGAGTAAGGGATTTGGGTTTTACTGAAAATCTGGAATTGCACCCCCCAAAATGGCAATTCAAAGGCAGCCATGAGCATAAAGCACTTGTTGTTTTGGTTGCACTGTTTTCAGACAGACCCAGAAGTGCATCATTTAGTTCCTGGAGCAAGTGGGTAATCACCATTTGAAAGCCCCGTTATTTACCGGATGTCGTTGCCTACATATGAGCTGGGCTGCACGTCCAAGTAACCCCACTTGATGACAATGTTTGATGGTGAAAGCAAGGGAAACTGATCATAAAGCCCTGGGATTTTGCTCACAGGGACTAGCCTTGTGTGGGTCCTTTAGTAGGCCCTTTTTGAGACAAACCCAAACTGGTGAAGTCATCCGAAGAAAAACAATTGCCAAAGTGATGACCATTTGGCCTCACACTGGGTAGTCTAGCATGACTAGCTGGAAAATTCCCTGTGACCACCAGTCAGATTTGAGCCTGCTGCAGGGGCTGAGCATGCAACAGACATGCGTCTCCGTGTCTTGACAGGATCAAGATGTTGAGGGGTTCTAGATCTAAGGATCTTAAACCATGTTTTAGAAACATACCACATGATGAATTAAATGAATTAAATGAACTGATATCACAGGATTATTTTTTCTTGCAACCTCATTCATTGCCGACCGAGTCCTCAAACATGCTGATCAACATTCAGAAAATTACAAACACAGACATCAGGTTCATTATCAACTATCCAGATAGTTGATCGAGGCTATGGTCAGATGGTCAACCAACTGATTTCTGGGGGAGTAAATAATTTGTCATGTTTTTTTTCTAGTACGAACCAAGCAGGCTTGATTCATCCTTGGTGGAGATGATTTGGTTGTGGTTTCAAATATGTGTTGGCTATGTTCCATCCCCAAAAGCCCAAAAGATGGCTTTACAAATACACATTTTTCAGTAGTCTAGAAGTGAAATACAAAGCACCACCCGAGTATAGTTAGTCTACAGTTGTGGTTTTGAGTCCATTTTCTGGCCACTTCAGCGGCAAATCCCTAACATGTGCCGATCTCTTGCCAAGTGGGACAGCCTCAAGTCAGAATGGAATTAGTAGGGCTGAAGCTCTATGTGGCTGTGTCCGAAAATGAGGGATCTAACCCATAGTGTTTGCAGTTTTACTGGGAACAGAATGATAAACCTATGGATCTAGGGATGCCCAAACACCTACAGTACATGATTGTTTTGTGGTAAATCTAATCACTGACAGACTTGAAGATCTTCATTCCCACTGAAAGCATCGGTATTGAAACCGCGGGGTCGTCCACTGAGAAGCAATCCATGTCACTAGAAGGGCCCCACTTGCAAGTTGGCTAAATCCATCATAATATATTATATAACTATAGATATATCCAACATAAGTCCTACTTAGCCATGTTATTTCAAGGAACTTACCTACTTAGGGCCCTTCCTATACCATGTTGTTCTTATCTACTGTACTGTACGTAGTCTGAGAGTGTCATTGGCCAAAATTGTGGAACCTTTAGGATTTATTAAGAGGAGACTCAGAATCTACAAGAGTCAGAGCATGTTCTGATTGAAATGGTACTTCCCTCCCTATATTCCAAAAATTGAAGGCAACAACTACAGGATCGGCACATTCGAACTTAAACCCCGAGGTGCCTGCAGTTTTTTCCCAAGAAATCCATCCGTTGAGATCTGAGGCTCCGTTGAAATCTAGCACAGATCAGGTGAGTGCTTAGGTGCGCAGCTCACCGTGGGATACCGCGGGTAGTGGGTCATGTTGGGTAGCAAGAGACCTGCATGTGTTTGGTTTTTGCTAATATATATATATATATATATATATACACATAATATAATATATATACATATTTCTCAGTGTTGCGATTTAAACGATCCAGAACATGGGGTTTTTGTGGTTTATGGCTGATTGATTCATTCGCAAATTGATGGCTACTCCCAGTTACGAACTGCTGAGGCCTCTCTGGTAGCATCCAAGTAATCCGCCGGTCCAATCAAAGCCCTTTGAAGGATGAGTCCATTCTCCAGAGGCATCACTGAGTGGTATTATTCAAATTAATTTCCCGGGATATGGATTTCATCTTTGGGGGGAATGTGTTATGTCTGTTATTCTGCGAAATCAAGGGCTCCCGCCTATCCGCAGTTTGTTGGTGATTGGGATCATAAAGAATCTACTTTTTCTAGGTGACCGACCCTGCGATGGTGAGTGTCCATTATGTCCAGTGCAAGACTAGATTGCCAGGGAGAAATGGTGCTCATCATTGTACCGAGACCAAGCACCAACAAAAGGGGTGAAGCATGGTAAAGGCACCAGAGTTGTGGGGTAGAATCTCTGGGTTTGTCTGAAAATCGCATACCCCATTCCATCCTATGGTTTAAACATGTTCAAAACCTCATATTTTCCCCACTAGTTCGTAGCCACATTTCACGAGTATCCACCTCAGACAAACCCATGTTGAGTTGGTTTATCAACACTTATAACTTATCTTCCCCATGAAGTATAGACATGTCTACCATAAACCAACTTAGCGAACCGCATGGGGCACCTTCGAATGCACGGCACCTTCGCCGCGTCGTCCTTCCACAAGACGATTTTCGCAGGAGGGTAGCCACCGCTGGCGTTGACTGCGACTCGGATGGCAGTTTTTTGGATCGATGGGGGTGGTTAGTAAATGTTTGTAATTCATAGTCTTTACATATTCTGTAGTTAAGTGGATCTATAAAGTGGATCTATATATTCTGTAATTAAGTGGTTTATGTAATCTAATGTCTGTAATCTACAGTATACTCTGTAATGGAGTGGTTTATGAAACCTATTCTGTAGTTATATTAATAAGTGGTTTGTAATCTATAATCATGGTAGCAATCCACAATATATTCTGTGATCAAGTGGTTTATGTTCTCTGTGTAGCTTTGGATATTTTCGGAGTACATCCATGTGTCAAACATATCCCAGAATTGCGTTCCAATATGATCAGTGCGATGCACATCCAAATAGTTATTTAGACCCAGAACCCCAGACATGGCTGTGGTATTCTATGATTTCCTATCCTGCTACTTTACAATCAATCCTCACTTCCATGATCAACGCAGTGCTTTTTTCTCGTACAATAGTTGTGGCTTCATAGGATTGCTGGATGTTGTTTGGGCTCTCTCAACTCTTCAACAAGGCTGGTTTCCCTCTTGAGGTACAAGGGGTTGGGGGACAAATAGGCAAGGACAGTTTCATGGGACAATCATTTGTAGATTTGTAGATTCTAGATGGACATGAATGTGGGAATTTCCAGTACTAGGCTGGGCTACCAGATGGTAGAAATCTGGAGGTCACCTCGATTGAAAATTCCCATCTTGTAGTCTCCTAGAAAGCAAGAGTGGTCCAGATTCCCCACTCTGTATCACTCTGTCATTAAGATTCCAATGGATGATGATAAATCGGTATCACCACGTCGTATAACCCCCATTCATCCTTACAACAACCAATCCACGTCGGGTTTCTCAGAGTAACTTCTTGCCAGGATGGTTGTGCTGGGCGAACGGTGGCACCCGACCATTGGGGGTGCGTCGACTTGAGTTGGAACACTCCAAAACATCATATTCAAAAGTTTTGTTAAGCACTGAATGAATGTTGATACAGAGAAGGCGGAGAACTAGGGAACATGGATTACAGTAAGCATAGAGCAATATAGATTTTGATTATTCTTGATGGGTGTATATTTTGTCAGAAAGGGCTTGTATTTCCTACCCATCTAGAAATCCCTATATACGTGCATCACAATACATATACATACATTGCTAAATACAATATACTACAATATTGTCTATATATATATATATATATCATATTCTATTCCTGTTTTTTGTATATTATTGTAGGGTATCTAATGTTGGCCATGAACAGGGGTCAACCATCAAAGCTGTCCAATCCTGTGTGGCGATGGATGGTAAAAAACACAGCCCTCCACAAAAGGTGGGAGTTGAACATGTCCAAATCGTTTGTTTGTGTTTGCTCTGTTTTTCTTGTTTAAGACATGTGCACCTGTTCCCCAGGGTTTTGACTTTATTGTAATATTCAACATAACGAGTTTTGTTGGGTTCAAGTGATACATATATTGCCAGAGACTAGGGCGGAGATTTTTGCCACTGGGTGATCTTCCAGGTTGCAAAGAGGCTAAGCGTTCACTCACAAACGATTTCTCGCATGTCAGAAAGCCCCGGAATTAACAAATCCATTGGTTTGGAGGGAGCAAAGGAGCTAAGAGTATCCATATTCCCTACTCAATGGGGAGCCACGGAGCTACTAAGAATTTTCCAACCACGGGATAATTAAAGAGTTCGGGTAGTTCAAATTTCCACCAGGTGTTCTTTTAAATAGGGGACTGCCAATAGCTGGGGTTCACACAAAAATTGGCGGTTGCAACTTGGAGCGCCTAGAAAAATGTAGCTGACGATCATTTTTTCGATCTGTGATCCCACCTTGTTGAGACATCCCCGCGTGATCCCATTCAAATATTATACGTGACTTTCTGTGCTGAATCCTGAGATGCCAAACGCGATGTCAATTGGGCGAGGGTCGGAGATGCCGAGGGGTGGAGGAGTTGGCATGGAATATGTTGATCAGTTGATCCATGATATTTTTTTTGAGTTTGGATGCTTAAGTGTATAATAAGGAGTCTATATTTTTGGTATCTTAATAAACATTTTACATCATTTTACAATAAGGAGTTGCGACACATGTTTGTACATGTACTCAAGAATCCTGTGCATGGGATTTTGGTCCGCCGAACGGCTGGACCTTCAGCCTTTTGAAAGTTGCAGAGGTCTCAAGGCTGGAAACCATCCAGAATTGACTAATTGACAAACTGACGACAGGGGAAAGAGACCTAAAATTGTTGGGATGTTGCCCGAATTTGCTCAGATCACAAATGTTAACCCCCTAAAGATAAGTAGACAAAACTGGGATATATTGGGATATGCCCTGTTACTAACCACATGTATGCATATAACAGATAGACAGACAGATTGACAGATAGATAGACAGATAGATAGACAGATAGGATAGATTAGATTAGATTAGATTCGATTGGATTAGATTAGATGATTTGAAATTAAATTAGATAGATGGAATGGGATGGGATGGGATGAGATGAGATGAGATGAGATGAGATAGGATAATATATATAATTCATACAACGCCTGCTTGATACATCTATGACTTTCACAGCTTTCACTTGTGCTAACCGCCTCCACTCCTTCTACCATCGCCTTTGTCTCGCAGCATCTCAAGAGAGAGTGCACACAGATGCAGAAGGATCTGGTGACTGTGCCAGCAGCAACAGGCGCGAATGACTCCTATCTGAGGCTTAGGAGGGATGGGTTTGGAGAATGTTCTCTTTGTTTGTTTGTTTGTTTGTTTGGTTGGTTGGTTGGTTGGTTGGTTGTTTGTTTGTTTGCCTGTTTGTGCGCCTTGTTCCATCCATACCTGGGAGAATGATGCCCAACTTTCACATTTTTGGCATGTGGTGACACCACCAATGATAAGCATAGTTGCAATTCAATAGAAACGGTGGCCCATATAGTTGCGGCTCAAAATGTAAGGCCCGAATCCATACCCTGGACCCACACACGGTCCATAGCCCCGATCCATACCCATGATCCATACATCTCTATGATGCATACCCTTGATCCATGCCTGCAAAATGTCAAGTCATACTTATACAAGGCCACTTTAGATCCACTTTAGTATACCTCCTCAAAAGGTCCGGATCAAACCTCTTGTACATCCCTCACTTGTTGCAATGCGTCCGGATCACCCCGAAATGGATTAAAGGAATTGTTTTTTTCATCATCCTCTCCAATCACATCCTATCCATTTCCAACATTTTCCAACATGTCGCGCAACATTTTCCAAGAAATTCCTGCAGAATGCTGCGACGACACTTTCCTAAGATCCTGGCAGCGCAGCCAAACAGTCGCAGCTCCGCTGTGCTCCCAACGGAAGGAACTTCCGACACGCCTGGAGGGCAAAAGGGACAGGCTATGCCGGCGATGAGCATCATGAGTAGTATGCCTTGTTTACATGGGTGAAGCTCACATCCTTTTGGGGAAAAAAGGTACCCAATTCTACGGTAAATCTTATACTTTTTCTTTGTGCTATAGTTACACATATAATATACAGATCGTTTGGATGATATATTATAAATCTATATACATTATAAATATACAGATGCATGCTTATGGGTAAATGTATGATCTAGGTCTTCGCATAAATATCTGGATGAATTATTGTGATCCCCCCGTGGCGTCGCTGGAATGATGGCAAATTTCAGCTATTTTTAAGGTAGGTGAATTATTAATTCAGCCATATATGTATATTGATATCAGGTACATATATATATATATATACATGTATATACATATATATTGATTCTATATATATATATATACATATGTATAACATATATATATATATATGTATTCATATATATATATATATACTTAATTATATATTTGTAAGCCATTGATTTGCCATTCCATTCTCATTTGAGTTGTCAGGCTGCCAGGCTGCCATGGTTTTTGATGAACACATGGCATGTTATCCTGCTTTTTTCATGCAAAAATTATCAGCATTGATACATATGTTACATATGTACATACGTATGTGTATATATATATATAATATGTAGAGATTTATAGATTTTTATGGAGACATTATATGATTGTATATAATTGTAGAAATGTATAAAAAAAACATATAGAATGTATACATGTATATATATATATATATACATGTACATGTTAACGTGTTATATTAATATGATATACACACATGATAAGAAACAGGTTGGAACCACCGTAGCATTTGTAGTCGGAGATTGGCAGAGCAAGAGTCGTGATGTACAACAGCTTAAGAAAAACAACGACATCATTGTGGAACATCAACAAGTCATGGACACTCACAGAAAATTAGCACAAACCATGAAAATGCCGAGAAAAACATCACGGAGAATCCTTTATCTCAGTTGGATCTCAAATCCGTGGGGTTCCTTCCTTTTGGCTATATGCCTCCAATCGGTTCTGCGGCACCGCTCTCGGGCTCTTCTCGAAATCTTCGCGCGATCCGCGCGAGGTCGGGGTGCGGCCCTATCCCCGCCGAGCCCATGTGTTCGTGAGTGGCAAGAGATGAAAAGAGATGAGTGATTCATAGTCATGGGTATTAATAATAGTGATTAATAGTAGTGATCAATGGTGATTAATAGTGATTAACAGTGGTGATTAATACTAGTGATTAATACTGGTCAATAACAGTGATCAATGATAATGATTAACGGTGATGATTATGTATGCTTAGGTTATGCTTTATATCCATGAGACCACTGAATGCACGGGAATTCGCCTGCACGCAAGGCTGGGTTGCAACATGTTGGTCCACAGCCTCAGGTTTGGTCAACGGGGAATAGATAAACAAAACCAGCTGTATTTGGACATTGCCAGCAACAATGGATTGTTATCCAACAAATGTGAGAATTTGCCAGAACAATGAGAACACAACACATTTTTTGCTTTGGGGTCTTACAGATTCTTAGAGTATCCCCAAGTTTCTGAGCACTTGGTGGGAATCCCACAATAACGAGCTACCTTTCTTTGAGCGTGATCCAGAAATATGATCCAGGTGACACTTAGTAGTTGCCTGGGGGATGAGTCAAGGTCAAGCTAGAAAAAAAATGTCATGTCTTGGAAACCAACGACTTTTGCAAAAGGTGTGGTAAATATGATACAATGATACAAACAAATCCCGTTGGTGCGTTCATTCATAGAAGGATACCCTGTTCTTCCCAACCATTCTCAGCAACTTGCACTAATTATTGTATACTTCGACCAGCTCCAATGATATCTTGCCCAACAGGATTTCCAGAGATGTTGTCTTCTATTTTCTGGCGGACACATGGAACAAGATCTTTAGAAACGTTTAATCTTTACCCTGTGCGCCATGTTGCCGGGATGCCGCAACCGCGCTCCATCCCGGCTTTGGCGGCATCAGCGGGGCATCCGCTGCAGGGTGTGCCATGCAGATTTCAACACAATGCATGGGCGACGTGTCCGGCTGGTGCAGAGGGGTCAAGCAGTCGGATTCAACAGGATGAGAGGCTGAGGCACCAAGAAGTGATCTCAACGGATGAACATAGTCTATAGAATATACATAATTATTATACGATGGAATTGATAGTGTGTATATATATATACAGACATTATATTGTGTATATATTAATTATCATAATATGACATATACATCTTATTTGTGCATACACACACATTTATATATATATATACATACACCATATCTAAGGTATCATATGTGTACATTTGTATGTGTATGTGGCATATATATATATATATTATATGTATATAAGTGTTAGTCTTAGTGTCACAGATTCCCTCTTTTTTCCGAAAAAAATGCTGCCTATCATGAAGAAAACACGGTTGTCCAGCTGGACCTCCCAGCATTGTTGTTCTGTGTGGCTCTAATTTGCCTCCACCAAAGGATGCCCTACAGGGCGTCCGGGTGTGCCGAAGTCGTGTTGCCACTGGTGCAGTGTCCATGAGGATATGGAGAGACATTGATATCATGTATTCCATATGTAAATTTATGTAAATATATATATATATATTATATATACACATATTATATATATATAGATATAGATATAGATATGTTATACCAGGATCCACCCATTATACATAGACTATCTTCGTAGTTAAATATAGCACTATATCATATATAGTATTATATAGTCTATATCTACACATTTTCCATCCCAGGATGAGCAGCCAGGCCTCCAGGAACAGTTAAAACCGGGAAGGCTCGAGGTGGATTTCTTGGCGCTCAGATAGATTGGGGAGGGGTACTTCCCCAAGATTTAGACAATTCTATATGGGGGTTTCCTTAAATGGAGATACCCAAATAGCTGGATGGTTTATAAGGGAAAACCCTACTGAAATGGATGATTTGTGGGTACCCCTATTTTAGGAAACCTCCATATTTCAATGGTACAGAATGGTACCCACTTTCACTTAAACAGCCTTTCGGGTTTATGAATCCAGGGCGTCTGTAACCGGAAATCAATGAAGATCTTCCCCATATGTCATTGCCAGGCTAGACTTTCTGAATTTATTGATGATTGATGCACACACACACACACCGCAGATGCTATGTGTGGTGGCAACCGCAAGAAATTCAGCACTGGCGAGACAATGCCTAACCTGGCGTTCCTTGCCACAAGCTGGGAGCATTGCATGTGTTGCTTGCCCTTGTCGCCAGGAACAATATCCGGCGGCTGACTTAGGATGTGCTTTAAAGGGGCCATATATGCTGCAGTCTGGCAGACCATACTCAAGCACCTCATCCAGTCAGACATATAAGTTGGGACAGTGGCTGCACATTCCAGGCGTGACTGGTGGTATACTGGTTATATATTGGTTTCTGTGTTGTAATATATATATATATACATATATATATATATATATCGGTTTTTGCGGTAAAGTTCTGGCTTCATGACATGTTTTGATTTGTGGTTTTAAAGGGGGCTTGCCATTTGATTCATGCAACCATCCGGATGATCTCTGAGATGTCCGATCTTTTTTCACCAGGAAGACCGTGATGCCCCCCTGTTAGTTAAGTCAATGGATTGGTTAAGGTAAAATTTGCAGGAAACCATTGATTTTTGTCATGGAATATGGGGCTTTCCTGCAATTTTCCCCTGTAAGCAATCCAATGATTTAGTTGGTTGAAATGACTAGGCTAACACGGTTTAAAAGAACATATATCATGATATGTCGTTTGATGGGAGGCACCACAGAAATTGTGGGAAACAAGCGACTCGAGCTTCAGGAGCCAAAACAACTACTTTGACCCTCCAAGTAAAGGTCCCAGCAGAATTTGGATGTATCTTACCCTAGGGTAAACTAAGATAGATGTGGAAAAGCCATGGTTTTCCTACAGGAAAACAATCTAACAAGTTTAAATCACGATAATGTGGGAAGCCCAATCATAAACCATCCCCAAATCACCAAATGGGAGGTTTACTAGGTTTCCCAGATTTCCCCATTTTTGGAAGTACTACTTGGAGGGTCTAGGTACTAATAATTAGTACCAAATGATTCCCACTACATGAACTACATTATTCGACGCCGCCCAGGGATTTATCGTGCCTCCGAAGAATCGCGAAGGCTTGTTCACCAGATCCACCTGCTTTCGTATCCCGTAAGGATTGGATGATCATCCTCCTTTCATGTGGAACCATTGGTTTTCAACACCCCTGCCCAAATGCTTTAGGTATGGACGATTTACCAACCATTTACCCAAAAACAACCTCAAGTGTCGGTAAACTTTCCATAGATGGAGCAGATGAATAATAATTAGACATATATATATATATATAAATACATAAAATCCATGAATCCCCTGCCATTCAAATGTATTATGAATAACATTTGATCGCCATAACATGCCATGACTGAAGCCTCCTTGCTCCGAACGGGCCAGCCCGTGCACATCGATCCCCTTGGGGGCCGCGTAGCTGCAACTTCCGGTGGAAGAACCCTGGAATGGTTGCAATTTTGCCGCGGCTGCAACAACCAATGATTCGAGGCTTGCCTTTGATGCTTTTTGTGAAAACATGAGCCACTCAAACTCAAAGTCCCAATCGGACTATTCTTTTCTTGGTGCCTTGGAGATAGTCCACGACAGTTCTTTGATACAAATTGGCAGCCAGCATGAATTGAAGACGCATGACAAAAGCCACGGTGTTCTGCTTAGGGCACTGTGGTTCTTTGGCTTTTCTGAGGCGAGCAAACACCGGAGCTCACATGCTGTGTAGGACGGAGGACTCAGGAAAAACGGGCACAGATTTCCAAAGATTTCCAGACCAATTTGAGGAGATTTTGGGATGAAGTGTTGGCCATACCTACTTGGTTCTGCATTCCAGGTCAGTAAGTCCTTAAAAAATATTATGCTATCATATAGGCGGATATAGCTGATGGATACTTGTTTATATATCATGAAGGCTTACCCATCTAAAGATTGAGGTTTAACCTAGATATGGGTCAGACTGTTTCCGGATTTTCCTATATTCTGCAATGTGTTTTTATTCTACAATGGTTGAATATGGAGAAACATACACATGGGATCAGTCATGGACCCTTGATTGAATCGACATTGACGTCCCAGACTGGTACTGAAGCAAGATGGAAAGCCTTCCAATCGCAGTTTGGATAGGTTTGGACGAATTTCAGATGTTTTTCAGCTCCGCAGTAAACCTGGATTTGCCACAATTTTAACAGCAGCTCATGACAAGACTTGAGCGGCTGGACCCGTTTCCAATGCCTTCTCGCACGCACGCGAATGGTCGTTGTCGTGGACCCAGCTATTTGCACAGGGCAGGTCTGGTCTATCAAGTGTTGATCGCTGTTTGTTGGTTGATGATTGAAGGGAGATAGCCTCTGGTAAACTAACATAGCTATTGAAAATCACCATTTTTAATGGGACTATAAATGGCCATTTTCAATAGCTATGTTAGTTTACCAGAGGGTATATATATATACACTATCTAGATCTATCTGGTATATAAATTGGGGACTATCACCATCCACTACGGGAAATCCGTTTTTGACCTGACCCACCTGGTTTTCCAAGGGACGACATTTCGGGTTTTGAACACTGCTCAAGTGATGTTCTGATGGCCATGATTGCTGACATGAAAATGAGTCTTAAGGCCATAAGAAACTATAAGAAACACATCTGTTTTTCAGTCGGAGTATTTTACCATCACATCTTGGGTCTTTCGGACTTTGATTCACCAACTTCTGCTGTCACACCAAAAAATAACAGTACTGTTGGAGCTTCAATAAACAACCATCAGATTTGGTGGTCAAGTCAATTCCCCCTTCGTTGAATTGATGCTGCCAGATTTCTTGCCCCCAATTTCCCACATGTTTGTACTACTTGTGCATATATTCACACAGCTGTAGTGACCCAGCACCGTAACTCCAGACCGACTTGCAGCGCTTTCGCGCTGGGGCCTTGCGGCGCAACACTTTTAGCGTGGCGGCTGACTTTCTCGCGTGACCCTTGGCTGGCCTGCTCAGCCGTGCGACGGGCGTGGCCGAGTTCATCCATCGTGAAGCGGAGTCGAAAATGACCAACTCGGATGATGTAAGATGACTCTCAAATGGTTGGCTGATGTTAATGGTATGATTTATTGTTGGGTTTACCCCCATTATTCATAAGCCTCCAGTTTTTAAGCAATCTCAACAGGGGGTACCAGTTTGAAAATAGTGATTTTGCACCACTCACAACCCTAATCAACATTGTTTACTATATAATACTAATATACTATATATATATATATAGTTTCTTAAGCTGGGTTGGCATAACCATCTTGCGAAAAGTGGGATACTATCCAAAAAAAATTGGGGGGAACCACCCAACATGACTTGAAGATATTTCTGGCTCTGTCATTGAGCCTGATTTCCATTCTCCTGGATAGCCAACCGAAGTCACTCGAGAACTTCATGCACCAAAAACTGGTTGGTCAACAGAATGCAACATATTCTTTCAGTGTCCGTCCTCATTGAATTCCTCAGGAGCATGAAGGCATAACCCTGACCATATTTTGAGACAAGTCAGGCCTAAGCACAGTTGCTGAATGACGGAAAAGTATCTGCACCTGCAATGCGGTTTGACCCTTTGTCCCGTTATCGGATGTGGTTCACCATCCCAAGTAGGTACATGTTCCATGCACAGAACGTTGCATGCTTGTTGTGTGGATTGAAGCGCTGGGAATGAAAACAGCTCCACCCTTTGAAGCGACCACAGATGTTGTCCTTGGGGCATCGGCGCGCCACAGCTTGCAGGGCAGCTATTGGTCATTGGGATTATTCCGAACAGCAAAGGAACAGCGATGGAAAAAGCGTAAGTATTCAAAGGTCCAGGTGCGACCATCACTTTTTAATGGTGATTGACCCATTGACCCCCCAACAAGGTGATGTATTCTGAGGAAACATGACTGGAACCTTGTCTCGTGATGTCTCCTGAGAGTGTGTTCTGGAATGGTCGTATGGCCGGAAATCTCATTGC
Organism: Symbiodinium sp. clade C Y103; assembly: GCA_003297045.1. Taxonomy (NCBI): domain Eukaryota; class Dinophyceae; order Suessiales; family Symbiodiniaceae; genus Cladocopium; species Cladocopium sp. clade C. The sequence continues at coordinate 397,202 of BGPT01000003.1, forward strand.
TTCTCTCTATTTGATCCATCCCCAAAAAAAGGTTGGCGCGGGGCTATCCATGAATTTTGAGCAGTTCGTGGACGACATGCCTTTTACCTGATGAGTGGACAAAGACAATTATAATTTCATGTGTTCTTTTTCCTTTCTGGGTTGTGCCACGAAATACTACCATTGAATACCATTGATATGGGATTCCCCAAATGACCGCCAGTTTGAGGTTAGTGAATTGTTATACAAAGTGGGGCCCCCAAGAGAGCTAAGTTGGCACATAACTCCAACAAGTACTGTATGTGGTTTATGATACCTATATAACATCTTATAACTATAGTTAATGGGGGTTATGAATCCACTTGTAGCTGGGGGGCCCAACATGATAATTCATCCAGATTAATGTTTATATTAGGCCCTGAATTTTCCCAGGTGTACTGAGAATTACCAGGTCCTAGTTGTCGCTGCATGGGTACCTACAACTCCGAAACAAGGTCAGAGGCCTGTTGCTGTTACCATATTAAACATATGGTGGTTTCCTAAGTCATGGGGGTACCCAAAAATGAATGGTTTATAGTGTACATCTTACCAAAATGGATGATTTGGGGGGTACTCCCATTTCAGGAAACCCCCATATGAAAAAACAGGGTACCCCCCATGAACACATCTTTTTGAAATGAAACTTGGCTGTATACCTCCAATTCCAAAGGACAATGAACATGCTTTTAAATAACATGGCAAGTTTTAGGATCTACTGTATACCGGTACACCCCATTTCTGGACAACGCCCAACAGAGTCCGCCCCGACAACTTCCTCATGCGCCTGCCAGTTTTTGATTGCCGATCGGCCCAGAGAAACTGCCGTATCCCCAGCGGCATTGTTCAGTCTAGTCTGACGATATATGCAGGTGAGCAGTGTCAAGAAGAACAGTTGCTTGATGATTTCAACATTTATACACTAAGGGAATTGTAGTTCCCTTTGTATTTGGAAGCCTCAAAATCCAGCTGAGAATCCCAAGTATATACATGAAGAAGAAATATGGATTGTTGGTTTCGGATAGTTTCTGATTCATGTTTTTTCTGTAACATGCTGCAGATCCCAAGGGTTTTTATTTTTATGGATTGGAATGAAAACAGTAACCAAATGAAGTGCTGCATGAAGAACGCACAACTTGAGCAATCTATAGGATATGTTTATATATATGGAAGTATGCTTTTTGGGGTGGCCAAGGATTCCAGGATGGATCATCTTTCTTTGGGTATCGATCATGAGACCGAATCTCTCAGACTTACACCTCTTGAAGTGCGGAGATGTGTGCTCGAACGGCTTTCCAATGCTTCCAATACATGTGGGTTTGTCTGAAAATAGTGTAGCCCTGAACCCAGTAATTCATGATCATTATCCCCATTGAATGGTATCATTGGGGATATACCCTATTTTCAGACACATCCATGTTTCAATCCTTGTTTTGTTTTTCGGAGGAAGGGACTTGTGATCATCCCCAATCCATCCCAATCGGGCACCACCCCCCCGAGGCTGAGATGCCTGAACTTGGGCTGAAAGATCGACTGCAAAGCTACGTGCCCGCCAGTCAGGACGCCAAAAACGGGGGACGATCTTCTACGACTGTGTTTGAGAATGGGGGATACGCATGGATACGCCATTTTAATTAATGTGATAAGCCCAAGAATTACCTCAAATGTTGGAGGGTTTGTACCACTGATTGCTGGTGATATTGGGGATTGTTTATTACTTATCACATTATTGTTAAGTTGGAGAAACTGACGATGAAGCAATGGATTTCAGGGTAATCATTGTTTGACCTTTGCCACCTAGGGATGATTTTGGATGGCCCCAGGGAGCTTGGTCCATGCATGGACGGTGCTCCGAGAGGTTTGATGGTGACGTAAAGGGAAAGCACCATGAGAACAATACAGTTTTCCTACCGAATCCCTGTTCGAGATACCCCTAATAGTAGCATGAGATTAGGAGCCAATTTGTTCAAGTCGCAAGAAGAGCTTCTGGTTTACATATGCCTGGAGATTCAAAATCCTGAAAAAATCCATGAGTTCTCGGTTTTTACCTGCTTTTCTCTGAAAACAATGGATTAACTTCAATGATGAAACGGAAGCTGCTGATGTTTTGGCCGTGTATCACGCCACTGAGGTGGCCCCGGTCGCTGTCATGCCCTCGAGATTCGGAGGCGTCTCGTGGCGTCTCGCGACGGCACGACCCACTTGGAGGGACTTGGACGATTTTTTCCATGGGAGTTTTCCTCATGTTTTGGATGTTTCAGTGGATTTCTGTTGGGAAAATCCAATGGAAACCATGATCCTTCCTTTATGTTTTTTCATGTTTTTGGCCACCAAAAAAAAAGGTGGATCCTACTACAAGTTTTTCCCTTAAACCCATGCGGGGAATGGTTTGGACAAATCTTTCAAGGTGTTTTCTTTCCAGCGTTACTAGAAGGCGGTTGAGAAGTTTGTGTTCCATTTCCCGGCAAATCCATCCGCTTATGCACGGATTTGTTTGATGGGTGGGTGGGCGGGTGGCACCTGTTCCGAGTCATTTACAAAATATACTGATCATAAGATATCATAATCATAAGTATCGTAAGTTAAATGCGTTTTTTCCAATTCATTCTTGCAAAGCTTGCTTGCAGGACTCCAGTTTGAGAGTTGTCATGAGTCATGAGAGATCATTGCTGACTGTCCAAAGGATCCTCACGGTGATCCTATCGAAGTTGGATGTTCGAAAAAATCTTCAAAGCACAGACTGCACATGGGAGGATGAATATCCCGCAGCCTGCCCGAGAAATTTGGGTGGGTAAGACCATCCAAGAGCATCTAACATCCATTTATATCTGTTTGTTGAGTTTGTTGTTTTCAAATCTATGTCTGTTTCGTCCTTGCCCGGGCTCATGATTCTCGATTGCAAAGGTAGTTTTCAGATTGTTTTCAGGGTTGAAACCACCGGTCACGACTGGATGGACCCCCAATCTTCCACTGTTGCAGGGCGATCAATGCATCCAGGGAGGCCTTGCAAGGCTCGAAGAAAGTCTGGGACTTCGGGGAGTGCAACGTGAAACTTCAAGTGTTTTTTGCCTTGTCAGATCTGGATGATTTTGGACTATTTCTTGGACATATTTAATATCAAGTGTTTGTTGTTGAAACACTGAGAAGGATTCGAAGAATTTCTTTGGTGACGAGAAATTCCGGGTCATCAACGCGCCAGGAAGTGGCGCCACTTGCCACGAGGGTTTGAGTGAAGATTCACATTTTAACTCCGGAAGGATTTTGAACACTCACTTTGAGGGAACTCATCTGAAACACAAAGGGGTATTCCCTTCAACATATAGTTCATTGGATTGGTTGAGGGGAAAATCGGAACCGGAAACCATGGTTTTCCCCATCAAATATAGACAGAGGTTTCCTGTAAATGTTCCCTTCAACCAATCCAGGGAATAGTATGTCACTTCTACCGTTTTTTTAGGGAGGACAAAAGGGGAACCCCAAGCCAGGCTCCGGCTTCGGGCGAGATGAATTGCAGGGCTTCCCAGCCATGGCATTGGGAGTGGGTGCCATTGGCAACGACATGTCTGTTATACTACCTAGTTCATTGGGATGATATGGCCCATCATAGGAATACCCTCTGGTTATGTCAAAATAGCTATTGAAAATGGCCATTTATAGTTGATTTTCCTATTAAAAATGGTGATTTTCCATAGCTATGTTAGTTTACCAGAGGGTACCTGTATCAATTATTACAATAATTACTGGTAATAATCCAGTACTTCAATGGGAACGCGGTATTTTTTCATGGCTTAGCCATGGCATAAACACAGTGCATGTATATGAATGTTGCTAGTAAGTTCACTGGGGCAAGATTCAACGGTTTCTGGGCAAACCAGCTCTAAACCGCCCAGTTGACTTATGGTTAGCGACCACGGTTTCCTGCATTTGTTCCTGTAAGCAACTTCCATGACGCAGGGTGGACTCAAAGCACTCCACAAAGACATGTTGTTTTCATCAGCAGCTGCGATGAGTCGAATAGCATCCATCCTGGTTTCATGCCGATCAACTTGTGATGTTTTAACATGTTTAAACCCCTTCCCTGAGTGATCAACATGACCTCAGCAAAAACGCCACCGTTTAGTATTGAGTCTATTTACTTTGGAGTTTTACGTATAAACGTACTTATTTCTAGAGGGATTACACTTTTAAGTGATATTGGATATGACACTATATTGGTGAAACCATAAGATACATTCAACCTCAGGCCCCCTGAGGGTATACACCGGAGCAATTCCAGCCTTTTCCAAAACGGTCAGGCTCACGGCTTGTAGACGCTGGTCCATCCTGGACTTCTCTGAGGTGGCGCACCGGGCGCGGCTTTTGGAGTGGTGAAAATTTGGGATGAAAGCGGGGTTTGAGTGACCAAAGTTGGCAGTTTACCAGGAAACATGTGGAGTTCACGCCAGACATGTGGATTTTACCATCAAGAACTGGTTCATTGTGGACAATGAGCGGATGTAAAGCCAATAACATATAACCTAAAGCAGGATATGTAGAGTAGATCTCTGTAGCACCACCGGATTACAATATGAAGGGGGCATGTTAGCCATCAGGTGTTAAGATTCGGGACAAAATTGGGACTGAACCAACTAAAATGCAGATTTAACATGATTTAACATGGTTTTACTATGATTTATTGTCAAACATGCCCTGGTTTGGTAGTTTCTGGGTGAAACTTGGTGAGAGATATGAACATATGCGTTTTGCCGCAAGCATCTTGTAGGGTGTCCAGGATTAGCCATGAGAAATTGAGGACACGCACGAGGATAAGACCAGCACACACACAAATAATAAGGAGATGTAGCAGAAATGGGGATGTAAGATGATGCAAGCAACAATTTGCCACTTGGGCTTAAGTTGGCGAAAGTATTTGCAAGAGTATCAAGGAAAAAAAAACAGCCCGCCAAGGCTGAAGATGGGTTTTGCTTACCATCAAAGACAGAAAGTTTAATCATCTTTCAACACTAGATTACGCGGATAAAGCAAAGAAACATACTGTACATCAAATAGTCTCCTCACTCTCATTGGACTTCTAGTACCTGAAATGGCCAAGTCCTTCTGTAGAACTCGTGGGCCGTCCCCAATATACATCAATATACATATTTAGCCTAAAGTGATGGTTCACAGCCCAATGACATCACTGTGGCAGACAATTCCTCGTACCCATCTGTAACAAACAGCTTTGGGAGTGCCTTTGATGTTTGGATCTTTCTCCAGGTTTTTAGACGGGTGAAGCATCAATATCCTGAACATATGTATTTAATTTATATATATATATACATATCTATAGATTTATATATATGAACATATCTGAAAACCATACAATGAGGTAAACCCAATAATAGTCCATCCTCAAAATATCCAGAATTCGGTGCTACAAACCATTCCAAAATGGTAGGTTTATGGCATTTGGGTTTCCCACATTACAGGACATTATTTCGCGGAGCATTTGGCACTTTAGGTACCTTTGGTTGGATAGCTGGGGGCCCATGATGTCCGAAATCGTCGGATTGTGTCACCAAAAAAGCAGCGCGGCTGAAGGCTCTAGAAGTGGTTCCCAGATTCGGAACGCAGTGCAGCAACTTTTCCTTTGAGTTGCACGACTTATGGCAACGCTCGTGTGGTGCTTGGTAGTTTTCAATTGTCGTTTTGGCCAGTTGGGTTTGCGGTGATCTACTTGCAACAAGAGTCAAAAGATATGGCCAGATATGGATTCGAAAAAAAAAAAAAAAACATTGGAAATAAACACACCTCACGACTGTCTCAGTGCCTTAGTGCTTCACAAGTTCGTGCTTCATGTTCCCATAGCTACTCAGGAAATCTCAGAAATGCAACCCCCTTCACCCTGGTCTACATGCTGTGTACAATGTTGGAACCTTTTTTAATGGTGAAACAAGCATCCAGCTCAGTTCCGGTGTTGACCTATTCCCTGTTCCACTTGCATGACATTTGTCCATCAGAACACTGGGATGATTGGCATGCTTTGGCAATGGTTGCAGGGTTTGTCCAGAAGTGGGCTATACCCTGTATACTATGGCATAGCCGCAAGATAGCATGTTTTCTTGCTTGTCAGTGGGGGTTCATGATGCTAAACAACTTAGTATGGGTCAAATTTGGGTACCCCTAAAAATAGATGAACATTCCCCTGAGTCTTCAATTTTGCCCCATCCCCAACTGTACCCATGGGTGCCCCATCGACCAGAGCCATTGACACCGCTTCAGGCCCCGCCATGTGCTTGCCCGGTGCTCCGAGCGTGCCCTCGGAATTGGGAGATGGAATTGGAATTGGATCATCCTAATTAAGAATCGAACATCCCACCATTTAAAGTTCGATGATTTTCCCATCCAAACCTCCATTTTTGCGGGAAATGTCATGGGATTTCCCATTTGGAATTGGATCTTCATCCCTATTTGACGACCTTATTCAACCCTGTTTGGTGGGGATGATCCCAACTTGATTAAAAAATATTGGGCTGGTGGCTCAATCACCTGTTGGTGACATGTTGCCGTTTGAAGTTGATATTATATGCGTGGGAGAATCTAGAAAATGACAGGGCAAACATGATTTGTATATACCTTGAACCAGGCAATGTTTCATTGTGATATGAAATTCTGATTTTTCCCCCGGCCCCACCTCGAACATGGAAGCCAGGAATTTGTTTAACAAGGTAAGTTTACTCCTGGAACTGACAATGAAAACCACTAATCACTAATTTGAGTGGTGTAATGTAGACTCGTTTGAGTCAGTGAAACTGCTTCGGGCATCGGCACAGTTTTGCCTGGTGGAACCCAATTGTCTAAGTTCTGACATCTCCATTTGGGTTTAGGTCACATGAATATTCATGTTTCGTAACACCAAGAGATGATAGTCAGAGATAAACAGTAGGAATCCATTTAAGCGGATCCCTGGGTCTCGAATTTTCAACCCCCAATCTATCCTCACTTTGTGTATATGGAACCACCCAAAAAATGAAAAGTAAATTACCAGTAGTTTAGTAGCAAATTAATGCAAATTATGTACTCTTCTATTTTTTGGGGGGGTTCTATAGATTTTGTCAATCCACTGTTGTTGGTTATAGTGGAAAACTCTGAAATTTGTGATCCTGACGAATCACATATAGATACATGTGCCATGTTTCGATACCCAGTCATACCCAGTCCGGGGGTCCTGACATTTGAAAATCGCATATTCAGAGTTTGTCTCAAAACAGGGAATGCACCAACACAAAAACCAATGTTGATTGGAAACATGATAAGATCTTATAAACTATCTGAAAACGGCTAGATTTTAGGGTTCCATTTCTTAGACAGCCCAAGACTTGCTGATTCTGCAGACTTCAGGGATGGGAGAAAGCGACAGCATGTTTCCAGTCGACTCCAGGTGAGTATTTGGCTTTCCATTGCGTGTGCCGTCGTGACCAGGCAGTGTTTTTTGGATTGGGCTTTGGGATGGTGGATCCTATTGCTTTACACACACAACGTGGACGGTGATTATGATGAGTCTTTTTTGCATCTGTTTCCTCTTCAAAGCATATGGGGATTCGATTGATAGATGCTGGATTGTACAACGAAGATTCAGCCAATCAACGAGGAGATTTTGCTGCATTGGGAGAGGAGGCACTGACAATGTTTGATATCAACAGCAAATATGGATAGATTGCCAGTAACAATGATGTAACAATGGGGGGTTCAATCCAGCAAGGCTGGTCATTGGTGACTTCTTGACATATTGACAGACCAATTTACGATGGACAACCATGTGTTTTTTTGTTTTGTTTGAAACAAACACATTTTTCTGTTGCGCAAATCCGATCAAGTCCCTATTCTCTGGTCACACATGCATTGGTTGATTGAGGAATACTGAGATGGGCATCATGGCAAATGACCAGGAAATCTGTTGATTTTGACGGTGATGTGGGTTTGCCAGGAAATCCTGTCATGAAATTGTCAGCAGCTGATAGGACGGGACAGGCCTCAACAAAAATGAAAGTTGTCAAATAGTATAATTGATACAACAACCTGCATTTAACCTGATCAAAATCGAGTTCCACCCAAGTACCAATTATGGCATACTGATGAGAGTCTGTGGGGTTCCGATACTTCCAAGGGTCTTTCATTTTGACCCTTTGACCCTTTGCTTTCTTTGCTACCGATGTGATGTGCTTCAGGGTTGATGCATCATCCCCCGCAGAGGGCCTGTACCCATGTCCAAGATTTGGGGATTGAGTGGCTTCCCCACAACAAGAGGACTATCATCTTTCCAGTGGTTTGGAGGAGCTGTTTGGAGCTAGGGTATCCATATTCCCTCCTAAGTTGGGAGCTAAGGAGCTACCAAGAGATTTCTAACCCCATGATAGTCATCGTCCAGCAAAAACGGATCAATGTTTCAAGATCCCTGGATCCAATAATCCAATCTGATGCCACAAAACCGTTGGGAACTCCGCTCCACCTCTCTGGCAAATTCTATTGAAAGTAGTTTGCGCGGACCCATCCAATCATCCAATGTTCAGCCACAATGAGGTAGAGTCGGGTGACATGCCTCATGCTCATTCATTGAGGACTAATGAGGAAACACCCTCCAAATTCCGGTTTCATAGGTGATACATGAGCCATTTAATGCCATTTCTCTCTATATAATTCGAGAGAGAGAGATAGAAAGAGAATGAAAATCTGCAGACTTTGTAGCTTCAACTCATTTCAACAAACATATAGTCTCCACCGTTGAAAGTCCACCATTTACATTGCGTTATATATCCACTTAAGTGTCATTTACCCTCTGGTAATATATATATATATATATACATACTATACATATACATTTGGATTCACGCATCTATCATTTACCTTTTCACAATCAATTTTTGGTAGGTAAATCATCGACAAATGGGCCGTGGCTTCGAGCTTGCAAACTGCGAACAGTTAGCACAGGATATCAATGATCATGGATGTTTAAAATCGCGTATCTACCATATGTATATATATATATATATCCACTTGATTAATCATAGTTATACAAGACTATATATATATATAATATCAAATATCCATCCACATATTCTAAGATACTATATTTATGTAATTGTATAAGATTACATCCATATGTCATTCATAGATTTTGGACACCACAGGTGTTGGCTCTTCAACGCGGCTGGCGTTCCCTGGGTGAGCACGCCCTGTCCGTGGCTTCTGAGGTGTTCGGAGGGAGAGAACCTGGGGTCATGGTCCATTGATCTGGGTACACTCTGGTAAACTAACAGAACTATGGAAAATCACCATTTTTAATGGGAAAATCCACTACAAATGGCCATTTTCAGTAGCTATGTTAGTTTACTGGAGGGTAATGGTGGTTTAAGTCCCAAAAAATCTCGTGGTTCAATGGGATTTATTGGTAATTTACCTAGATGTTTAACTAGGATTAGAAGCTAAACCTTCCGACAATATGGACAGTTGAAAAGCAGAGGTGAGAAAAGTCAGAAGTGAGAAGATCAGAGATGAGAAAGTCAGAAGAGAGAAG